>SRMA01026363.1:4010-60074 GCA_007224835.1 Danionella cerebrum
CTTTGAAGAAACATTATCTATAGATTAACAAATAATGTGCTATAACAAATGCTAGAGTCAAGGTGTCGTAAAAGAAATAACGTTTATAACGTGGAAAGTGCTGTTCTGGAGCGCAACTTAGAGAAACCCAGTGACGCGTTCTCAGAAGCGTCTCTCTATCCCTTCTCACACGCTTGGTATTCTCTCCGCTTGTGCTTGAAACCGTGTTGGTATCAGTTATTCGTGAAATATCTTGAGAAAGTTAACTTTCATACGTAGTGCCGTAATAGTTTCCGCCACCTGTTCCACCTCCTCCGACATCGCCTCACTCTCAAGGTAAGGTTTCACATTTGTGTACGTATTACGTATTTTGCGAGTGTTTTATTCTGTTTTATTATCATTTATTACATTAACAATGTGTAGCTTCATTTACCTCGTGATGGCATCTAACAGTCGCAGCTTCTACCTTTCTTCTGCACATCCAGAAGTTTGACGTTTTCTGTAATAGTTAGCATCTTTCTTTGCTTTTAGCACGCAAACTTTTTCCAGCCACATAAGTTACTCCTTGAGACCCGTCAGCCTTGGTCACGTATCCCCTGCTACCAATCATTCTTAATAAGTGACTATGAATAGATTACATAAAAATACACAAATAAATACTGAACCGTTGACAACTTTTCATTAACAAAAACATATTATAAATAATTTGTGCTCTTACATAAATGAAACGGTCATGTCTGTTTAAAGCGATGGACGTTTTTAAGCACACAGAGACCTGCGCTTTTAAATGCTTCACTAGTTTCTCTTTTTCATATAAATAAATAAATACGAGTTTTGTTTTATTTTCATTTAATTAAAGTAGGATGACAAATTAATATGGACATGAACAATAAGCTTTTCCAGGAAACAGAAATATTGGGAAACTAATATTGGCTAATAATGCTAAACTTAATGAAATAATTGTCAATCTTTCTTTCTTTCTTCTTTCTTTCTCCAGTTGCTAGTAAAGAGCTCACTCTCAAAAAGAGGAGTCCTATCAAATATTATCTTTTCAGGAGGTTATAGTTCTTTATTTCTTCTCGGTTTGGCAGATTTGTGTCATTAGGGTTCCTCTCCCCTGGCATTTAATTAAATGAATATGACGCAAATTAATATAGACATAAATGAGGAGCTTTTCCAGACCATACAAATGTTAGAAATGAGTGCACAGCTAAAACTTTTCTTCCGGAGAAAAAGGCATGTTTTTCTGTTACTGTTAGTAGCACGATGGCATCTAAGAAGATATTTGATCGTTTTGAGGACATTTTATAGGACATTCGGAATGTTTTAATGAGTGCCATGCACAAATCACATTGTTTTACATGTTTTTTTTTGTTTGTTTTTTCATTGTTTGCATTTTCTTTAAAAAATATTTTTTGTTATTGAGTAGTTTATCTAGTGGTTTTGAAAAAAATGCAAATTTACATCAATTTGTTCATTTGGATACCACGTGCCAAATTGGTGCCAATGGTGCCCACCTGGACATTGTCTTATGAAAATAACTTCAGTAAACACATGTTTAGCTCCATTTTGACAGATTTTGGTCATGTATTAATCCACAGTTGTGGCTTCTATTCAGTGTTGTCAAAAAGTCCACCAGGGGCTCAAGCATTCACTTATTTAAAAAAATAATAATAGTTTAAAAAAAATTATGCAAGGACACTTTCTACTATTTCTACAAAGTTTGTGAATCTATAGCTTTAGTTTTGTTTCAGGACTTATACTTTACTTTTTCCTGATAAACTAGAAAGGGTTTCCTTTTCAATGACATTAATTTAACCCCTAAAATGTGAGAGTTATAGCCATTTTATTTTAGGTTTGCCTTTTTCGGACCTATGTTCAAAAAGAGGTGTTAAGGGGTTAATTTCTCTCCATAATATTGTACTTTCACTAAATGATGGTGAGGAAACCATGAGATCGTTTAGTGTTGTATTACCAGCTGAGGTACGTTGTGATTGAGCATGACCGAATGAAGTTCAGCAGACAGACAGAGAGGAGAGAACAAGCTGGAATTAGCAGACATCCCATCGCAGCACATCTCGCTCTCATCGCTGCTGGACATCTCTTCCCACTCATCATCTGAAGGTTCTACACAACACAAAGCAATGGAACCGTTAACTCTTAGCATTTTAGCTAGGAATTAATGATGCAAGGCTACATGAAGCTCAGGGTTCGGTACGTACCTCGGTTTTTAACCACGGTTTTCGGTTCGATTCTGATGAAAAATTGTAATTTTTTCAACCTCTTAAGCCCTGAGGCCTATTTTCCGAAAATCCTATACCTTCACTTTATAAGGAATTTCTAAGCTTTTACAAGGTCTAAACTGCTAATCTTGGTATCAAAATGAAGATAGGTTCTTGGGGAGTGGTTTGGATGAGTTAATTTGACAGTCAAGAACACTGGGTAAGAGTAATTGATGTTGGAATGGCCAAAAAATGAACTCCGCCTAAAAAAAAAAAAACATGTTTCCTCTAATATCTCCTTATTTTACTTATAACGAAGCAAATAAACACAATCAATTGTAACCACTACATGTCAAGGACATCTGTAGCAAGTTTGGTGTCCATACTACAAGAAACTAATATTCTGTAAAGGTTTTGATTGAACAAAGTTCAGGCGTAATCCATGTTGGCACAGCTTGGCACAATTTGGCACAATAACTGAAATATGGAAAAGATCTTGTCCAAAGCTTCAGCTACGTTCATAGTCTTCTTTTCTTGCTTACGGGACATGATTCCAGCAAAAAAACTCCTAAAGAAACGCTGTAAAAGGGGGGTGGAAGCTCATTTACCCCATCTTGCTGAGCTTTTGGGAACCTTTCATTCACAAACGCTTTCGACGTCGAGCTTCTGCGTGTCCCTACCCCCCGACCATCTGTCCAATCCGGGAGCTCTATATATCGCTGGAAAGCTCTGAATCTGAGGCAGCCAATGATGACAACCATTTTGAGACTGACAGGATCGCCGACGAATCACACGACGCGCAGCGTGGAGAGACCACCTCTTACGCACGGGGAGTCATTCCATATTTGGTGACGTCATGAGACCAAGGAGCAACAGAAAAAATGTAAAATAGAGTTTCAGCGAAGCTATCGACCGGACATAACAACAAACGGACTTTTATCGCTATGGAAATAACTTTTTGTTGAAAAAAGCGGCAAAGGTAAGACAAGATTTACATGCTTGCTTGGTTTTCGCTGGCGTTTTTCCGGGGAACTTTCGCTCCCTGCTCTGAAATACTTCATGCAATGTAAATGAGTTGCATATCGCTGGATTCAGCTGGTTGTTAGCTTTCATTTGATGCCATGGTTTTGGTGTTTCCGTTTATATTGTGGATACATATCGCACATAAACAAAAACTTGGTCATGAATTATACTCCGACTATGTTGTTTATTTGCATGGCGTTCGAGCTGTGGTTAACGGATATGAAATTGAATTAGATACGTTTTTAGAGGAGTTTCTGCTGAACACAACAGTATTTAATATGTGTGGGTTATTCTCAGGGTTTGTGAGCTATGAGTGAAAATGTAACGCACAAGGGGGCAAGTCCCCGGTACCGGGGACTCTCGGGCTTAAGAGGTTAAGTAGCTGTAATCCGATTGTAAAGTCGTAACGTTGTGCGCTCTTCCGCGGCATGGCTCTCTGCTCTCACGTTGATAGACAATGGTAGAAGGAGCTGAAACTTTGATCACTATAACCCCAGAATAATGGAATTTAATCAGTTTTAAGTAAAACATTATGTGTAGATTACCAAGTGATTAGTAGTGTTCCTTTGTTCTTATATGTTGTACAGCTTCTGAAATAGGCAGAATGATGTTATGCCAAAAACTTAATCAATTTATGAGAATGTTGTTGCACAGAATGTTGCGCGTGGTAAACTTTCGGTGATTATGCTAATGCCTATGTATGTAGCTAAAGTCAGATCTCCCACATGGTTTTAGAAATCAGGTGCCATTATATTATTGTTTTCTATGATAATTCAAAAGCAAGTTATGCACTTTGGTGCAAACTACTGATTTGTAAAGAAATGTTCATTCAAGTGTTGAATTGATTTTTATAATAATCTGCATAGTTAAAAAGATTGTACAACGCCTTATATGTCACAAGAGGCATCTACACTCCAGAGACTCTGCTTGCAAATGAGAATGATGCATTTTCCACAGTTGAATGCATCACTAAATGTTTATTTTTTTCCTAATTACTTATTTCGCTTTAGACCAACAGCTTATTTCATGTCTTAAAATGATAAAAATAAATAAATATTTGTTGTCTTGTTTGCATCATGGTTATATTTGCAGATGGCCAATTTTTCCCTTTCACCCAATTCAAACATGCCTGTTTTCACATCCCATGCGCCAGATCTGACTGTGCTTGAAACCTGCCTTATTTATATAAAATAATAACTATACATTTCTTTAAAGACTTGGTTTCTCCAAGTGTGTGCGTGCGTGTTTTTGGTGCCACCTTACTAAATCAGATTTATTCAGAAAATCTCATCTCACATCAATTTTGCATGATTTAACTAACTCTTTGTGACGGATATATTTAGGGTTGTACCAGTGAAAGCAGAGGCACTTGCTTTGGGGAATCGTATGCCATCCAGATGTCATAATCATGTCAAAGAAACAAGTTTATGCACATAACCATGCGTTTTATATTTAATCTTGAAACAATTTTCTTTTACTAAAAGCAGCACTCTCTTTTTGAAGTAACTCAGTGGAAGCTGCATGCATGTACTTTATTTAATGGCATTGTTTCTATCTACAGTTTGTCTCTTTAGTTATTATTGTGTAAGTGCACAATAGCAGAAGCTACCGAGAGGGCTGTTTTAAATGTGATCTTGTATTTTTAGAACCTCCAGCAGCAGAGGTGTTATTTTATCCTCTTCACTCGGTGATAGATGCCTGAAGCTCAGCCTTTTATAGGTAATAATCAAATGTTTTAAATTAGATTTGAAATAATCTTGAGATGTCAGGCATACTTGCAATTTTTTTGCACTGAGGTGGTGTTTCAATGGCTTCACTCTCTGTTAGGAAAGGTATGTCAAATCAATATATTGGTGCATTGGCCGAAGACTGATTGAGGCGATAACATGCTGCTCAAACAGAGGAATGATTGTGTTTACAGCAGCCGCTGAAGGTAGAGTCCTTCAGGCTATCTTTTCATGAACACATCTGTCACATTACAGAGGCCGCATGCCATGTGGTGTCATGAGAGCTTTGAAATGACAGCAAGTCCCATCCCAAGGGAACGCTACCAGTCTGTGCTGGGGCCAAACACAAGTAATTTGTTTTCCACTGCCACTCTTGTGAGAGACATGAACTTAAAAGTTGAATGGGTTTTGATGCAGTAGGTTTCCTGAGGAATTTCAAAGTAAAAAAAATCTAAGTATTTTTTCACACTCTGTCCACACGTAACCGCAGCATCACTTTCATGTAATCGCACATTTTTGTAACCCTTGGCTGCATGTGTTTTTGCATATGCAGTGTTGAATAATAATTTTAAATTGCCATGAACCGCCTCCCACCTGTTGGTTTGGTAGTCATTACAGTGTGGCGACGCATGTGGCGGTGAACATGGTCTGTTTTTATTTTGGGGTTTAGAAAACAAAAAAAATGAGTTTTTGAAATTATCATTTTCTTCCTTGCACTCGGTGGATACAGACGCTCTGTCCTCTCTCTCCCTTATCTTTTACCATCCCAGCTGGCTTTGTCTTTTGTCCTTTTTGTTTTTTTTATTAATTGTTGAGAGAATATTGAGTGAAAAAGGACAAAAAACAACTATTTTTTGACCTACATTGTACAGCATTACTGCCTAGCTTGGTGCATCAAAAATCTAAGTTTTTTAATTACTTTTAGATACTTTATATTATTTTCATCAGTTTCCCAGGAGGTTGAATATTGTAATGTTTGACGTGATTTGTTTACATTGTTGCTATTACAAAAACCAGGAAAGATGAATTTCCATTGATTGGAACACTATGAAAAAGATTTGATCAAGTATTAAATAGTTTACCCCTGCAAAGGAAAGTCTATTAAATAAAATCGGAAAAAAGTAGGATTTAGCTCATTGCTGTGTGTGTTGTGATTTTGATTTCAGTAAAGGAGTCTTGATTTTTTTTTTTTTTGTTCTGAGTATAACATTTTTTACATTAAAAAGCAAATACAAGCTCTTTTTCTGGCTTTAAATTCTTCAACCAGGCCTGCAAGTGAGCGGGCATCTCACTCAGCTATCTTCAGTACCTCTCTCTAATTAGTGAATGATTTCTATTATTTGCCTGCCACCTGAAAGTGAAAACCTTTTTGATGCTTCACCAGCTCAAGTATAACAGAGGCAAAAATATGGTTCTACTTCTACCTTCTATTCAGTATGCTGCACTCTCCCACCAAACATTCAGAGAGATGTCTTGTTGGTTCAAAAGCAATTGTTTAGAAACATCATCATTTTGACTCAGTGGATCTTTGCTGGGCTTTCTCCCTCTTCAACACAGACCCGCAGCACACATAACTGGAACTGATTTAAAAGACATTTTAAATCCAGCTTCTTAAACTGCAAAAATCCTTTTCAGAAGTGTGAACGAGAAGCGGATTCACGGCAGCACTGTGTCATTTGAGTTTGAAAGTAAGTAACAAATAGGCAAATAAACAAACTGTTTTGGACTTTAAGGGGTTGCAATTACGAGCGGTGAAGGACGACTGATCTTGAACCATTGCCTAGTGCACAAAAGAGAAAAGTGCATAAATAACATCTATAATAGAAAAAACAACCAACATAGCATTTAAAGACATTCGGTTTCTGCAAGTTCCCTTTTATCCACTCCAGGGCAAGCTGTGTAGCTAGATACAAAAAATCCAACACTTTTTATTCATCTTTTATTTTTTTTTTAACAAAAGTAGGTTTTATAGTGCACGTAAATAATGAGTTCTGCACAACATTGAGTTTTATTCACGGCCTGAATCTTGTGACAATTGTTGCTGTTATTTTTGTCATGTTTTTTAAATCTCCCTGTAAGGCTAACTAAATTGTACAGCACATGATTTGATGCCCAGTTAAAATGTCAAATATCTCGCTGAATGTCAGAAAGTCACTGAGTAGCTTCAGGGAAAACAATCAAATTCATCTGAAATCACGTCACGTCCATAAACAGTGTGAACATGTCAGTTAAGCTTGAGGAAGATCCCACACAGACTGACACATGGGGGGTGCTTAGGGAACATTACAGCTTAGAAGATGTGTTGTAAAAGTGCAGACATTCACATTTAGAACACAATCCTGCCAGTTGTTGGATGGCACTTGGAAAGGTTGCTGGGTTCAGAGGACAAAACTGGTGTCTGATGACCCCAGGGTCATGCAGGGTCAGATGAAATGCTTTCAACTTGGTGCCATTGCTTTTGGAAATGCTGTTTATGACCTGCTGAAATACATTTTTGGTGCAGTTTCATATGACAATGTGCCTCCAATCAAAAGGAGTACGACCAATGAAAGCTGGCTCTTTTGATGACATAACTTCGCCCTAATTAAAATCACCTCTCAGAATTTATTGTACCCAAAACATGGCTTAGTTTTCTAATTTGATCTTCAAATGTTTGGAATCAGGCTATGTATTTGAGATTTTTAATGGAAGCAAAATAGTGACAATGACGATACAGAAAATCCACGCGAACAGGAAACAGATCCTCAGACTACACTTTTTTTTTTTTTTTTTTACGCACACCACAGCCCCCCCTTTGAGAGCAAAACACTCTCTTGTGAGTGTGAGGAGGTCTTCCATGCATGCTCAATCATTCTTTCCACTAATGAGATTCATTCCTTCACGAAGAGTCTACTTTGGGTTGGCATCTACCGTATTTTTCGGCTCATAAGACGCACCGGCACATAAGACGCACTCAATTTTTAAAGAGGAAAATCCAGAAAAAAAAGATTCTGAACCAAAAACTGTTGTAAAACATTTTATATCAACTGTGTAAAAGTTAACAGCCAAACATGTAACATGAACAGACAGTAAACAGTAAAAGTAACAAAAAAAAAGGCTGTAATGTTTTTCTTTGCAGATTAAGATGATTATGTTATGAATTTAAATAACTAAAATGACTAAAATTAAAGACTTTAAAGGTCTAGGTCAAAAACTGTTCACGAAACACTCAATGAAATGGAAAAAAAATATTTTTCAAATATCACAGTGCACTTTTATTATTCACCTCATTACCTTTTTTTGAAGAAAAAAATAAATAAATAATATAAATAAATAAATAAATAACAATAAGCATTATTATTATTATTATTATTAATAGCAGTAGTATTTATATTATTCATATATTTTCTAAAAAGACATCCTAGTGACCTTTATTTGTATTGCACTGACATCATTGTGATTTTGTGTGGATCTGATTGTATAAAACTCAGAAAGCATATCTAAATTATTAAATGCTTCTCTCTTAATCTCCTAAATCACTTTAGCTCCTCACATTCTGCCTAACAGAGCGTCTCTCTTCTCAAACCCCTTCCTGTTGAAGAATTAGTTTATTGTTATGTTCTATATTTAGTAGCTTAAAAAACTTTGATGTTTCACTTTAGCAAAGCACTTTTTATTCATATATCTTTTATTTTCTTCACTCCAGTACAGCAGGTGTAAAAGTTACAGATTGTTCTTTCATGTGCTTTTTTATTATTTTGAATGATTGTTAGTGTCGACATGTCAAACTTGTGAGAAATTAATCAAAAGGTTGGGGAATTTGTGCAAAAACCACCACGCTTGTTGTTTTTTCCCATCCTCCTTTCATTCTAACATTGATTTATTTCTTTTTCCATGTTTGTGTAGATGAGCAACAGTTTCCTTCCTTCATTCATTGTTTTATGTTATTGACCAGCTTCTTCTGAAAATATCTCAGGGGTTTAGGTGAACAGCTTTGTTTGCTGTGAATGAATGTCTGAAATCTTAGGCAGTATTTGCGTGTGACCTTTAAACCCTTCCATTAGCTTCCTCATGCTCAGACCTGCTCTCTCAAACACTGGTGTTTGTGTTGTAGCTGTATATTATGTCGTCGTAATGGAAGGTTGTACTGTCGGCAGGTAAAGACTTCCAAACATAAAAGCTATGAGCTTCCCATTTGATTCTATTGGCAAAACAATGGATAAACTTCTACCCCTCAGCCCTTCCACTCTGATTTCCGGGTGGTGAAGAGGTGTCCCAAATCTTTTTTGGAATGAAGGCTGAAATTATGAGCTCTGCAGCCCTAGAGATATCTGGAGGTAGACCACTAAAAAGACCTACTAATTCATAAAAGTTTCAAAAATTACAAAGTGAAAAGTCCCATGTCCTTATTTAGATCATTACATTGCTAAATGATCATTACATTGCTAAATACACTTGCGTGTGGCATGTGAGATTTTATGTTTAAAAATGTAAAACCTGATCTTTCAGAACCATTTGCCATTTAATTCAAATGTGTTTTTTCCAAAACTGGGTTATTCATTTTTATGATTGAGTAAAAATGCGTTTTATTTTGCTTGAAAGTGGTTTGAGGAAATTCAAAATTTTCTGTTCCAAACTTTCATAAAAACGTAAAAAATTCTAATCCCGATTTTTATATTTAAAGATTCATTGTAAAGTATTTTTTTAAACTAAAGTATTTATATTAACGTGTTTTTGCTTTATCCCCTAAATGTCATAACTCCATGGCACTTTTTTATCTTCAGAAAACTCCATAAATCAGTATAAATATTTTTTGCTTCAATGAAACAAAAATAACAGATTTGGCAACAAATCACATTTGGCACCAATTAAAAAAATAATAATTATGGTGTTTTGGAACCAATCTTTTTTGGAAGCCAAATCAAATTTTCAAACCCTTTCTTTGGCCCTCGCTTTCAAGGACTAAAGGGGTAGGCATAGGGGAAGTGCTATGGAGTAGAAAGGAGTGAGAAAATTTGAGTCGTAAGTAATATTTGGTGATTCTCTTTTCACCAACTCAGTCCTGCAATCACATTTGTTTACTTGCTTATTTTATTTCAATGAGTTAAAAAAATACATAGGATTTAGTAGCTTTCATACTCCTGTTCGGATTTACGTGAAATGTATGTTTCTCAATACATTATGTCTAGCGTATTTATAGACTGGAATGATTCAGAAAGGAAAAAATAGATTTGGGTCTCGAACTTGTTACCTGAAGCAAAACCATATTATGATTCGTCTCCTCTATACCACGAGTTCACTGTAGCTCACATTTCGCAATCATTTTTGAGCTTTCCAGAACTACAACATTTATTTTTATTTAAAGCTTGGTTTTGCCATGTTCACGCTGTCTGTTTTTCCTTCAAGTGTGCTCATTAACATATTTAAACGTATGTAAATGATGCATGATATTGGATGAGGTGCTCTGCTTTTGTATGTGCGCTCATTTTCAAGTTGATGGGGATGTACAAAGGGAATCTGTGTGGAAAGATCTGCTCACAAGACCCAGATTTGTTGAAGCCGTGGGTCTTTTTACCAAGAAATCCACGCAATGGTGGTACGTAATTCCCCAGAACTGTCATGTTTTAGAACGAAATGTATTCAGAAGGGTTGAGAAATAGATTGGAGCTGGCTTGGGGCCTCATGAACGTAGACCTCAGCAGTGCAATAAATTAGTAAAGTGAGAGCTTAATTTAACCACGAGAGAGAGACTGGAATTCAGCAAATGCTTAATGGTATGTAAGAACTGAACTTGAATTTGTGTGGGAACGTCTAAAACTAACGACTTCTTGGTGACTCAGTTCAAATATGAAACTGCAACAGTTTGATCCATGAGCATCCTGCAGCATCTACTGAGCAGGGTTCGATGTTCTGAAGCATTTGCAGGTTTAGTGTCTAGGTTTTAGGATTTTTTTTTGTGGCTAGTCTGTAGAGCAAGCTGGATCTACCATATTGAAGGGAACTGGTACAGCCGAGTTCAGGAGGTGCTCTAGGCAGTTCACGCTCAGATGGTTACTCATAGAGGTTTTGTTTGAACTGCTCACTCTTCGTCTGGCATTCCGATTCAGAAAGCTGATCATTTAGGTTTCTACACCCTTTTCCAGATTATTATGCAGGGCTCTAGACTAACTTTTTGCACTGGTTGCACTGGTGCGCCTACATTTTTTTCTTAGGTGCACCAGCACAAAAGTTGAAAATTTAACCGCATCACATTTAACACCCCATTTTCACAAGTTCACTTTTTTTGTTATCTATTCATTTTTTTTTTTAATCACTGTCCATATAGACAATATTGACTTGTAAATGATTAACTAACAACCTGGTCAATATAAAGTTCTTTATTTGAAGCACAATTCTACAAGAAAGGTAACTAAAACTTACTGAAAAGGTGTTTAAAGTGCTTTACTGAGCTGAAATTTAAACTTTAAACTGATTTTGGTCCCCAAGAGCAGCAAATGCTTTCCTTGAAGCAGCATTAATTCCTAATTAAACAAATAAAAACGACAATACCATTTAGTACCCAGATCAAGAGTTTATAATGCAGCCTTTTTATTTATTTTTTCATTTTTAAATATCAGAATATTATGGTTAATGCAGTAACGAGATGGTAGGCATATTATTGACATAGGCTCCATAACATGACATGGCTTACCTTGGGCATGAGCATGCTCGACCTCACTGTGTTCAATAATATATTCATCGGTCTTCCTCTCCGCAAGATACGACTGTACACAATGATGCATCCCTTTGTGCCGATATATGTTTCTCCGTCGATCAGGACGGGTTTACGTCAGGTTTACGTTCAAGCCATTTTTCTTCATAAGAATTATTTCGGACTTGAATTTAGTGAAGGGGAGTTCTTCTTTTGCAATATTGTAGGCAACGTTAAACATAATTATCATCTCGTCTGATGATCTGTTTGCTGCTGCCTGCCGCTGAAAGGCAGCGGGGAGAGGGGACCCTTGAGCAGTGCATTTATCGCGGCATGTTATGTGTTTTATAGAAAATTCTGAAGTTTATAGGTTCGATTCTAAATGTATTAGAGCCAGTCACAGGGGAGGTTGATGGCTCCGTGTCAGAGCATTGGTTATTATTTTCACGATCAGGCCCTAACTTATCTTTCTTAATGAAAAATCTGTCAATCGTTCTTTTCATCTTCTCTCGTAATCCACGGCTACATCCACTGTGTACCTGATGGACTCACCTCTCTCTGTCTGACTGCATCACATGCATTTTCAAACGTACGTTCACACACATACAGGAATATCTGGACCACGGCCAATCAGAGGGGGGGTGGGGCGGGATACGCTCTTCACTATCTCTGATTGGTTTAGACCACGATATGGGCCTAATGTGTGTCTGTTGTTGAACAACAGGGAGACTCACGGAGTTTCGTTTTTTCCCCTCGAACGACGGGTTGCACCGGTGCAACCTTTGATTTTTTTTTTAGTCGCACCATTGAGAAATTAGGTCGCACTCTAGAGCCCTGTTATGCCTATGATATATTCTCATTTACCTCATAAATTGATAGAAACAAGTGTAATTCTCATGTTCTAAATTATTAAGAGTAATTATAACAACTTTTTTCTTAAAAAATACTTAAAACGAGGTTGTTTCTTATTATGTGTTTTATTTTTTGTGTGTGTGTGTGTGTGTGTGGTTGAACTTTCTTCTAATTCAGTGTTTTTCTCTTTCTCTTCCTCTATTGCACCCATGGCTCCCTTTGCATCTTTAGGTAAGTCATTTTAAATACCATTATGTCTGAATCAACAATTCCATTCTTTCTTTCTTTTTTTTTTATTAAATATTATCAGAGCTTGTGTTTTTTATTTGTTGTGGTTTAGGAAATTACTTGTGGGTCTAAAGCAAACCAGCTGCCATTTTTACTCAAACCATTCCACCAAATGGGTTCTATTTGCTTGTTGTAACTTTGTCTTACTTTGTCAAATTCATTAATTTACAGAATCGGGGCATATTTATTTACACTAAACTCGCTAAAGATAATTTGAGTAACATAAAAGTATTGTAAAATGAAGCTCAGAGATATCGTTATAAAAACATCAAATATGTAAATAAGAAATTGAGTGAACTTACCTTTGCTCATCCCATGGCCTTCTAAAGATTCACGTGATGCAACTCCCTGCTGAAAAACTTACCTAAAATGCTATTTTTCAGTGTTTATTGTGTATTTTATCTATTTTTAAATGTTCATGCATACATTTGGCATACGAATAGTAGGTATTATACTTTTCTTAGTTATAAAATGTATTTTGGGAGCAATCGTAATGCTTATATTATATATATATAAAATAATAATATATATATCCCAGGGACAGAAATGGGACCCATTCCTTGGATGGGATCTAGAATAGCCTTCCAGAGCTGCTTTTTGGATGTAAACTGCCACCCACTCTCATATATCTTTTTGCTTGAAGATGCTCCTAAAGTTTGTAGTCAGGAGAGGATGGTCACACCATGACTTTTACTCCTATTCCCATAGAAGCCATCAATTCAGAGGTGTTCTTTGCTGCGTGATGATGATTGTATTCCAGGAAGGATAGTTCTTACAGGGAGTAGTCAATCAGAAACTCCACATACATTACGGACATCATCTTTACACCTTTGGGGCCCCAAAAGAGGCTGACTAGCTCTCTCCCTATGTCTCAGACCCAAACCATGACTTTGCAGCCTTCTTGGAACAAGGTGGTTGTCCACCAACCAACTTTATCCAACTGGAGCATCCAGGGTTGCATGCCACTCATCAGTGAATATGTTTACTTTTTTGCCCAATTGTGAGCATTGGTTAGAGGATTTGCTAGAGTTGCTAGACTTCGGGGTTTTCTACACCTTGATGTCTGTGGGACTCCATAGGCACCAACAGCTTCAAATATCTGTCTGCTGCTATGTAACGCCATGTTAGCAGCTGTTTTCTTGATTTAATGCATGGATCTGTCAGAAATCTTTCTCCTTTCTGTACCTCATCTATGTTCTGAATTGGCCACAAATATGTTGATTACGCTTGTTTTTGTAAAATATCTAATGTTTTCATTCCTCATCAAAGACATTGAACTATTTCACACTATTTCAGTTTTTTTTTAAATATATATATATATATATATTCCCATATTATATGAAATAGTCCTGTGCTTATTATTGTGGAACCCCCACCTCTATCACACTAGTCTAAATCAAAATGATTTAATTTTTTGATCAACATTAATGTTCAGAACTGTACTTTGTATCCATGATTTTACATGTTTACCATCCAATGGAAATACGCCAAAAAAACAATGCTGTTATTTTTTTGTTTATTGAGCTTCGCAGGAGAACTGCGGCAAATGCTTAGCTCTGAGTATAGACATAGAGACTCTGAGTTTGGCACACATTCACTATTTAAAGGCAGGCTTTTACTGCAGAGGTTTATCTGAAAACAATCTCAGGAGAGTCACACACCTGGAACACTGCCACAATCCCAGATGAACACAATCATAAAACTACGCTCCCGGAAACGGAAACAATGAAAATGAGACTTACAGTAATCAAACAATCTATACTTAGCCTTGATTATATTGCACTTATGAAGCTTATGAATATTAATAGCTACTGCATTGTGAGCTGCTAATCTCTAGTAAAGACAACAATTATTATGAAGCAGATTTATATGCCTCAGACACCAAACAGTAACCAGCTGCTCTGAATCAGAAATGTCTGTCGTTTCATAATGCTTAATTACTGGTACAGCATTCCTGCTTGTGCTTGTTTGATTGCAACTTAGTTTGTCCTCAAAGAAGAAAGAATCTGCTTTGATTTGTTCAGGTAGCATTCCTTGAGAATAAATCTGCTTGCTTGAAGATCAGACAAAATGTTTCTAGATGTAAAGACACTCTAGATCCTTTTATACAGTGACTCTTTAGAATCTTATGAACCATTATATATATGAGACAGTAGCTTATTTATCCCTTTTCAAAGTAATGTGTTTTTTTTTTTCAATTAAAAAGCCCAGGCAATTTGGATTTAATTGCAATTTATTTAGCAAAACCTTAAATCATTAGCTCAATATTTAATAGAGCCTTCAGGATGTTCGTCTTCCTTCCAAGCTGCATAATATCTGGAACCATGTCAAATGAAAATTAGTGTAGGGTACAAAGGGGTTAATTAAAAATGGTGCTTGTGTTTGACTTCTGACATCATGCATGTCTCACATGCCCTTCTAATGCAGACCAAAATTGCCTCGATCATCCAACCTCCACCTTCCCCGTGTAATTCAGTGGCTCATGAGATAACGCTTAGGAAGTAACTGCTCTTCAGATGGTATTTAACATATTATGGTGAAACTAGATGCAGGCAAACTTTGATGTTGGCTTGTGCCGTTCAAAACTATTTTTAAATGTCGATTGTCACTGTTAAATGATTGTCCGTGAAATGAAATGTCAATGTTGTTAAATGATTGTCCTGAGCTGATATAGATATTTGCACATCTGGTCACTATGGTAACCGGTATGGTTGCTATGGAGGGGTCAGTGACGTATTACAAAGTTACCCATGTCAGTAGGAGTAAAATGATCCAGCCTCCATATCTTAATGATTTTTCTAAGCTGAGATATAGATATGTCAAATTGGTTGCTGTGGTAAACAGTTTGGTTGCTATGAAGGGGTCAAGGATATAACATAATATCCCCTATGACAATTCGAGTAAAATAAATCAACCCCCTTGTCTCTATGATTTTCCTAAGCTGAGATAGAGGTATGCCAAATTGGTTGCTGTGTTAAACAGCTTGGTTGCTATGGAGGGGTCAGTGACCCAACATAATGTCCCCCATATCAATATGGGAAAAATATATCAACCCAACATAATAAGTCTGGGAGATCTGAGCGATTTTCTTGATCCCAAAAATCGAGTTATAAACACGATTTAATGCTTGATTGGTCTGACTGTAGGAAAATAAATTATAGGGGAGTGTCTTGATCTATCTGCACTTTCAAAATAACTTGTCGGCTGTGAAATTGGGCAAGGGAGTGTTTTCCTTTTTTTATTCCAGAGAAAATGTTGTTTCTTTTAAACGATTATATGGGAAAAAATAAAAGCATAAAAACTGCAAATATCCCATTAATTGGCTTTAAAACAAAATGCTGTAGGTCAGTGACTTTCTAATTTAACCTAATTTTCATGAGTACCATAGTTCACTTCGTTAAACATTTAAGAAGCCATGATTATTTTCGACTTGAGGGAAATAATTGTTATTGCTGAAGCAGAAGAATGCACTCATTTATCAAAGTGGTCATATTTGTCAATGAGAAGCAGTATCAAGAAGTTAAAAGAGATCGACACAGGGAGATTTCGAAACTTTTTAGAAAACTAGGCATAGTTTCTTGGAAGGATAGCCCACTTGACGAGAACTGCAAAAACAACTAAAGTCAGTATTCAAGCAAAAGACATCCACTATTAATATCAGAAGGATAATACTTTTATCCACTATTTTTTCAAGTGGCAATTTTTATTGCTATTTGTATTACAGACACTTCAATCTTCCTGAACAAACTATTTGTATTTTATTTTTTTTTTATATTTTTTTTTCTGTTACACATCACAAATATACATTTTTTTTTCTTTTTTTATTTCCACAGATTGGCTAATATTTTTATATTACATATACCCGATTGAAATTAGATATCTCTATTCTTGTTTTTGCAAGCAGCAATCAAAGGGCTCTCGCATCTCCGACACTGTTGTGTATTTCCTGTGCTGACCAGGTGGTGCTATACCCAAGAGTGTAAGCTGTTGATGTCCTCCCTGTGTTGCTGAGTTTTAACAACTTGCTCTTCATGGTGAAATCTTCAAATGCTATGTTATGTTATCAAAGAACAAAAATATTAGCAATTTAACATCAGATATACCTTGGAGGAAGATTTGAGCTGCCAAAGTGCCATATATCAGAGGGTTTTTACATTGACAACTGACGTTGTCATTTTTTATTTGATCCGTTCAGACAATGTACAACACACATGAAAATTTGAACCTGATCAGTTATTGAGTCGTGGCAGTCGTGGCCTAGTGGTTGGCAGTCGCGGCCTAGTGGATAGGGTGATTGACTGGAGGTCAAAAGGTCGCTGGTTCAATCTCCAGCTCCACTAGGAGTCGAAGGTGGGATGAGTGTTGAAACTCTCTCCCTCCTGAGACAACCTTGAGCAAGTCACCAGTTACCACAGCTCCCCGGGCGCCGCAGCCATGGCTGCCCACTGCTCCCGGTGTGTGTTCACGGTGCGTTTATTCACTGCTGTGTGTGTGCACTTGGATGGGTTAAATGCAGAGCACAAATTCCTTGTATGGGTCACTCCATACTTGGTCGTAACGTCACTTTCACTTTCACTATTGCATGGCTGAGTTATTAACAACATCCTGTTTGTGGCTAAAATTCTAATTTTGACGGCTGCAGCACATCGTTTACCAAAGTCAAAAATGCAAAACCCTAAGCATTAAGTTAATACAATCTCTAGGAGGAGTATGGTAAAGTATGACAGAAACAAAAGTGGCCATTTTTCAAAGTTTTTGTGATATAGCCAAAGGTCAAGTTTGGAAACTCGATCCATATGACTTACTGTATATTTAAGTCTTGATACTCCAAATTTCAGCCTACGACCAACTGTGAGTGGGACGTGATTCATTCAGGGATTTTCAAGCAAGTTTAGACCATCAAAAATGCACCGAAAACCACCAAACAATAATTCTCTGAGCAATTACAGAAGGGTTCCATGCACCTTTGTGCTCAAGTGTTAAACATCGTATATTGAAGGTTGTAGGAAATTAACTTTAGTAGACGTGTTGGAAAAACTTCCCTGGAGATAGCTCTCTCTGTGGTGAGTACAGGCTGACTGTCACCCCACGGGGAAAGTCAATCTTGACAGACCACTGCTAGCCCCAGCGTCTACATGTGCTGTATATCTATGTGATTTAAACCATTGTGGTCTACTTTTGTTTCCTGTGATTTCCAATGTATTCTTTGCTGAATCACAGAATTGACAACAGAGGATTATCTTTGGTGTCCTTTTTCTGCTCTCCTGGTGGAGTTAGATGAGGAACACAAATGGGTTTCTGATACGAATGGGGTTCCTGTGTGTTGTTGACCCAACAGCTCTATTAAAACATCTTCAAACTCCATTAATGCTATTAGTGGCTGATCCAGACAGTGCTGGTTGGCTATCGGCTTGTGTTGACTGTGAATTAAAGAGTGCTGTAATCCTCTCAGCTTTTGTCAGCACCACGCCGGCTACTTGTGACCACAGTACCCCTTTCGTCTAGAGGAATTTCCCCTTTTGTCTTTCAAAAGAGCCCCATACGGATTTCTCACTGGTGCACTGCTGCCTTCTTCATCGTTCTAGTGGTGATTAAATGTTCATGCTTATTTGAAATGCATGCAATCCCCCTTCCTCACTCCCTCTTCGTAATGAGATTGCCGTAGCCTCAAGATTTCTCTCCTTGCTGCCGGCTCCTTTGAACTTCTCGCTTTCTCACTTGCCTTTGTCTCCCCCACCATAGCTGTTTAGCTTTGTTGTTCTCCCCATGTGGAGACTCTTGCTTACCTATGTGTGTTGACACAAGCACAACAGTCCATTCAGCTTTAAACCTTCCCAGCAAGGTTTTCTTAAAGGAGACCAGTGCACTGGAGAAGACTGATATTTGACCCATTCGATCCAGTTGAGTGTGATCTGCCGCTTTCCCCTGCACCTCCCAACCCCTCCTTTTTCGCTCCCCGCCCCCCCACCCTCTCTCGCGCACTCTTGCTTAGATCTCACAGAGCCGGGCTCTTTGTGAAACACAGTACACACCTTCACACACTCACGCTGGCTGGGTGCAGTGGACTGTATCAGTGCGACTGCTCACAGTGGGCAGGCATGGAGCGCTTCCTAGGCTTTGTCAAGCAAATCCGCCGGTCCAGGAGACGCAAGGGCAAAAAGTACCGTCCAGAAGAGGATTACCATGAGGGTTACGAGGACGTCTATTACTATGCTTCTGAGCACCTGCACCGTAAGTGCTACCGCCAGCTAACTGGGAAGGGAGGGTGAAACGGGGGATACTCAGAGCTCGGATATCAGGCATTGTTTTACTACTAGCCTAGGGGAGGCATCATAAGCAGCCTAGCAGTCAGGGATGAATTGTTGTTTTGTCTGTGAACCGTAAACTCCTGCATGGACTAGGGGTTGAATCTGTAGTATTTGTTTCATTGTGTTTTCATCTCGTCGCTTCGCCTGATGAATGGCCTTAGTTGGCTTCCGTTTGTTTCTATTGATTTCGAGTGTGTTGGGCATTAAATGAGAGCTATGCTGGAAATATAAGAGCATGCTCCTGCACAAGCTGGATCTGTTCAAGTTTGTGTTGCTGGGCTTGTACTGTCCTTCAACCGCAGGTGAAAAGTTTGAGTGTGCGCGTACCTGTAATAGTACATCAGTCTCAGGTAGCTTCAGTGCGGGGTTTGGAATACACGCAGGGACTGTCTCAGCTTATTTCTACCTGTAATTATGCTGGAATTTGTTTCCCTTTTGTGTCAAAGATTTCCAGCATGTTGAATAATCAGTAATAATATGATCCCTTGTCACTCTCATGTCTTGTTTGAGGTTTATGATGTGTTCATGACTCTAAAGGCAGGATGAGTAATGACGGGGGATGTCTGGGTCCTATAATCCTCATTCCAAGGCTTACCTGGTGATGGATATTCTCGCTGATTGAAGGTGTTTGGAGTTATGTACATTTCTATTAAAGCTTTAAAGATATTAGTGGAGGATTATGAGTTCAAATATTATGGTTTCTACTAGGAATGTAACGATACACTGTGTTCATGAAACATAATTAGATATTATGTCTACAATATGATATGTTAACACTACTTTTAACCAAGTATTGAAGCTGTTTATAAAACGTATAATCATTTAAAAATAAAGCAACATGAAGCTAAGAAGGCTAGGGTCTAGTTTGGTTTGTATAACAGCATTCGATACCACCCATCCACTAGGGAGCAGTGTTAATGTTTAGTCATCTTTTTTTACTCTAAGTCAGAGGTGTCAAACTCATTTTCACAGAGGGCCACATTAGCATAATGGCTGTACTCAAAGAGCCAGATGTAACTTATAAATGTAAAAGATTGTAATTGAATGTAATGTAAAATAAATGTAATTACTCCTTAATGTTAAATAACTCATTATTTATAACTTATTCAAGTGACAACTCAGTTGCATGGAAACAATTGTATGCTTGTTGTTCTAATATAAATCCTTTAGATTTGTCAGCTTATGAAAACCCACATAACTTCATTAATGAAGAATCAAACTGTCCAAGTGAATAAAGAAAAATAGCATTTTTGTAATTTGTTTAGCGAAAAAAAGATTAGATTAGATTAGCTGTTAGCTATTAGCTGTGCCCAGTTCACATCTTTCAAATTTATTTTACTGTGAGAAATCAGAGGTGTGGCGTGAGAGATCACTCAAATGCGAGAGTCTTACGTTCAATATGTGAGAGTTGGCAGCTCTGCAATTTCACTCATGAGTATGGATGCGGAAACACCGTTGCGACTACTGTAGGCATTGTGGGAATTGTAGTTTTTTTTTAAGCTCCCGCGGGCCACATCTGGCCGAGGGCTTTGAGTTTGACACATTTGCTCTGATGGAAAAAGATAATTTTAGAATCTTTCTCGTTTAACACGTGAGTCAAGGTTAATTGACTCCTAGTAAATATTACATAAGCCAAGTAGAGAAGGTAAAGAAGTTTCAGAAGTGACTAGAATCACAATCACACCAAGTAGCAAATACACTTCAGTTCCTAGAAGATATCTTCCAGTAGCTCCACAATACATATGTGACATTGTATTGCGATATGTTGTGCAATGATAGATTAATCTCCATAACTTTTGTGCTCCTAACGCCGGTAATACACTCCGAATCGATGGAGCTTGCAGCCAATTTGCTTTCACACAGCAAACGTTTGCAGTTCGTACGTCAACTGAGTGTCAATCCTCTATTACATTACATTTGCCATGGTTATCTACAGAGTATGGATGTCATTCGAACACAGAAGCAAGCTGTATTTGGCAACATATCATTTAAACAGCGAAAAAAACTCTTTCGGAAATATCAACATAATAAAAACGCAATTTCTGTTTGAAGACAAACAGCCTTTTATTAAAGTGTTTTAAGACTCATAAATTACCGAATGCTGTTCAACTTCGATGGTGAGGTGAGTGTTGATCTGTTCCCTCACCAGCAGAACATGCATTTCACGTCTTAGTCTCTAAATACACCTTTTAAACAAATCAAATGTGGGACGGCAAATATTTTAGCTGCTTTAAACTTTGAAATTGCTCACACTCGTGTCTGACCCTTTAAAACAGTAACGTTTATTTTTTTATTTGATTAGATTTGGCTACAAATTTTTGGGACAATGCATGTTGATTTTTCCAGACTGTCACGCATGCAGCACGCCTTAAAGAAAGTACGCAACGGACACAGAGCTTTTTCTATCGACACATTTTGTAAAATTATGACTTGTTTAGTGTGCTTTTGTCGGCTTTTTTCCATGTTTGAACCCTTTAGGTCGACTGCATTCCCATTCAGATGGGGTTTTAAAAACAGTACAAACTGGGCCAAGGTAATACTTTTCTCTATATGGAAAGCAAAGAATAACACAACATCCAGTTGTATCATCCAACAGTGTATCTTTTAGCACAAAAGCATGAAAACAACCACACAGCGTAATACGCAGAATTCTTTTGAGGTATATTGCCACACTGTTTACACACCACACTGATCACTCTGGTCCGCACTAGTTGAAAATACAGCCATGTGACAAAATACCGGCCCCACTTGGTCACATATGTCATGGTAAACTGTCATGGTAAGACATACGCTAACCCATAATGCCATGCAATATCAAGTACGGTGGTTGTTTGCGGTGGCTTATTTGCATAAAGAAAATTCCTATTTAAATGCAAGTTACATTGCGGCGCTCAATATAGAGGTTCTACGATTATACATCATCACATGGTCTGTTAATATGCCTGGCAAACAGCTGAGAACTATCCAATGGCATTATTTTGCATGAAAGCAAGAGTCACTCACATGGCACTGGATCGCTTTTTGAAAGAGCTTGCTACCGTTCTTTCTTAAATCGATAATGTGCTTTTTTAAAATCCAACAACTTGAATGTATTGCTTCCATTCCCATGCAGCTCTGGGCAAAGGCAACAAACAAAATTGCATAAATACAATTAAGCTACATCAATTTGCAAGCCACAATAATTTCATCAATAGTTGTAAAGTGACTGAAATATGTGACATGACGCCTTATTTTGGGACCACAATATCTGCAGCTGTTCAATTGTGTTCCTACTATTAAAAATGTTCACCAGCGATCGTAATTAAAAAAGTAAATAAGTGTTTCCTCTACACTGAAGCGCAGTCAGTGAATGACATGAATATGACCACCATAGTAAACCTTTATACATATACACATAAACTATATATATATATATATATATATATATATATATGAAAATACCACTTTCATAGTCTTCAATATTGTTCGCGATCAGCATTGAGCGCTTCTTCTTCCACTGTATTTTTATTGCTCTGCTGTGCAGTTTTCTCTCATTCACATCCCTGAGATGATCCCTCAGAATCGATACCAGAATTTGGTGGGAGGAATATGCTGAACTGTGGCGAGTAGAACCGGCCAAACAAAGCCTAATAGTGTTGTCATCTGACATTCTATAGAATGACTACGCAGTGTATAAAATGCCACCAAATGCACATTCCCTCCAGGGCATTAAGATGCATTATATTACCAAAACATAAAACATACAGTGATTGCTTTTCCGATTTTATTAGTGGATTGAAAGTATTGGATCTCAATACACAACCATATCATCTTTACCACCAACATTTACATTGTGGAATCAGTGCAGGAATGTATGGCTGCGTTCCATTTCTACCCCATCACCCCCTTTTAGTGCGTTCCTGTGAGGTGGAAAAGTGTGACAAAATCTTTGTGAGGATGAAGGGGGAGGCTGAGATGAAGGGATGGCACTAGGAATAATGCACCCTTATTTAGCCTAATAATGTTAATGCGACACAATCACATATGGCACTAAAAATTGTCATTGCTTTATTTTTATATGTTTTATTTTTGTAAAACTAAAACTTTTGTGCCAACAATACGGATCCGTTTTCACAAAGAAAATAACCAATGAAAGCCGACCCTTTTGATGACGCAAGTAGGACATAAAAGAGCCACTCAGTGGCGCTCATCCCACATTTTTATAACGACTTTGTTTGGTAAACATGAAAAAATTCACTACAATCTTCTCTTTTCTCATGATCTGCCACCAACAGCATAAACTGCTCTCGAAATAGAGAATGTGTTCTTTGATTTCTTCTCTGTCGTTATCGTCTTCTTTACTTTTTTCCTGAGTCGTGCATCTGTTGTATCAAAAACGCCATCTTCAGGCAAGGAGCCTGTGAATATTTCCTCTATCCAGACGAAGAGCACCCTGCTGAGAAGTCATCCGAAGATTTGTCCAAATCTCAATTCGGATTGGTGTGTGGAGGCTTTGAGGCATTTGCGGATGCTTTAGAACCATTTGGTTGATGCATATTGCTTCGTAGGGGTGTTTCAGTTCATAGTGGTAGGTTTTCAGGTTTTCTACTCAGTCGTCTGGCTGAGGGGTTGGAATACGCCAATGGTTGAGGAGTAAGAATCAGATTTTTATCAGCAGAACTGAGTAAAACTGGCGGGAGCAAAAGGCTCCTAGTTTCACTCTAATTTTTTTCTTTTTTCTACTCTCTGACGATTTTGATGTCACTTGAGGGCTGCACCCAGTTCCCTGAATAACGTCTTTCAGATGTGATTTTTAATGTCAGGCTTTCACTTTGATATCCAGTGGTGAAGCGCTCTCTATGCAACAGATTTAGACACATAATTGGCCCAGCTGGAATTCAAATGAGTCATTGAGGGGAAATGAAGAAATACAGAAATAATAGATCTTTTCTGAGAGGTGACAAATGCATTTACTAAAATTTGAAGGTTGGATTAATGCCAGTCAGCCATGCTGTTTTTAAAAACATGTTTAACAACCAAAATCCTTGAAAATAGCATGCAAGCACAAATGTACCCACCCCCAAGGATCACATGGGTCTCTTGTTTTGCTTTTTTTATACTTCTGTCTTCATGTATTATTCACAGTCATGGTTTACTGTGTCCATTCATGTTCATTTATCAAATGGCACCTCTTGTGGCTTCCTGTCCTTCCTACGATGCACTTTATCTTTCCTGTCACTGCCTTAAAATGGTGAGTACCCTCAAGATACAGCGTCAGAGATACAGAATATATTTGCTTGATGTATTCAGAGCCTGTAGAATTTTCTGGTGGAGGTGACCTATATAACATATTGTTTAATTTATTTGAACATAGATATGGGAGCTGTAACTTGGCAGCTACATCCGAATTTCTTGATTCTTTCAATTTCGTGCTTTTCCTCCGAGAGAATTTGCATCCACTGTGTTCGAATGTGTTTTGCTGTCAAATGCATTGCTGTGTGTGGTTTTTTTTCACCAGATTGTTTATGGTGTGGCGGCTCTAACTTTAAATATCACAGGTTTTAGGGAAGCATCGAGCCAAGCCGACAGGGATGCATTTGGCTCCCAAAAATAGTGGCAGCGCTTCTAAGTGACATCTCAAAGTAGCTTGGAGCTAAATCAAGGATCAGCCTCATATCAAAGTCTCATATCAAATGTTCTACTTGTAGGTCACATGAAATCCTCAAGGCAGATTAAATGCATTCTTTATCTTTTCCATTTTAACTGTGAACACAATGTTTCTCTCTGATGACATTTTTAGTTTTAATAAAACAAATATATGAAAGCTTTTTTCCTTTGGTTGAAGCCGAGGAAGATCTGTCTATCATCATGAAAATACAAGACTTTGCCTTTTATACACATCACAATAACATCCATCCATCCTTCCATCTGTATTCATCCATCTACTGGTCATCCATCCTGTCTCTCTCACTATGTCAATCTCTTCATCTTTTTCTCCATCCATCAATCCATGTATTTATGAATCTCTCTCTCCACCCGTCCATTCACCCATCCATCCATTTGATTGAGATCTGTCGCTCTCAGTCCAACTCTTCGTCTCCCAATCCATGGGTTTATTAAGTAGTCTTTTCACCCATTTATCCATATATTTTTTTGTATGTATCTCCATCTGTTTTCCATCTACCATTCATCCATCCATCCATGAATGCCTGACTGTCTCACGAAAGCTGTTCAACGCTTCAGCTTTGCTCCATCTTGCTGTCCGTCCGTCCATCCATGAGTTCTTTAATCAGTCTCTCTACCCATATATCTTTCTGTCTATAGCTCCATCTTTTGCCCATCCATCCATCCGTATATATGCCTCACACGCCGTTCATCTTTATCTTTTTCTCCATCTTTTTGTCCGTCCATCTATTCATGGTTTCCTTTATCAGTCTCTCTACCCATATATTCTTCAGTCTATTGCTCCATCTTTTACTCATTCATCCATCCATCCATCCATCCATCCGTATATATGCCTCACACGCCGTTTATCTTTATCTTTTTCTCCATCTTGCTGTCCGTCCGTCCATCCATGGGTTCCTTTATCAGTCTCTCTACCCATATATCTTTCTGTCTATAGCTCCATCTTTTGCCCATCCATCCATCCATCCATCCGTATATATGCCTTACACGCCGTTCACCTTTTCTTTTTCTCCATCTTTTTGTCTGTCCATCCATCCATGGTTTCCTTTATCAGTCTCTCTACCCATATATTCCTCAGTCTATAGCTCTATCTTTTGCCCATCCATCCATCCATCCGTATATATGCCTCACATGCCGTTCATCTTTATCTTTTTCTCCATCTTTCTGTCCTCCATCAATCCATAGGTTCTTTAATCAGTCTCTCCAGCCAAATATCTTTCTGTATTTTGCTCCATCTTTTGCCCATCCATCCATCCGTATATATGCCTCATACGCCGTTCATCTTTATCTTTTTCTCCATCTTTCTGTCCTCCATCAATCCATAGGTTCTTTACTCAGTCTCTCCAGCCATATATTATTCAGTCTATTGCTCCATCTTTTGCCCATCCATCCATCCGTATATATGCCTCATACGCCGTTCATCTTTATCTTTTTCTCCATCTTTCTGTCCGTCCAACCATCCTTTTTTCCTGCTGATTCCTGGTCATTGTTCCTACCGGTGTCATGCTTCCACAATGGGTGACGGGTAAACAGGCTGGCGTTCCTCCACAGAGCCACAATTCATGTCTTTATTGTGCGAAGAATCCCAAGCAAACAAGAGGACAACATTCCATCACCAACAAAGAAGCTCTTCTTTAAATTTTTTAGGGAATGAATCTTTGGTTCATGAAAAATGGTTTTGGATTTTGTTTTGCAGTGTCGGCTGCTGCTGTTGTTGTGTAGTTACTAAAAAGGATGGTATTTGATGAACTGTCTCACGGTTAGAAGGTGATAATGAGTTTCTCACTCTCTGTTCACTGATTGTTCTCCAAGTGTTATCATATTTGCCTAAAAAAGATGGAAACCATGAACCGTGTGGATAACAGCATAGATCTTCTCTCATCCCCATTATTTATCTTGAAGAACTAACCACGGATCTTCTGTGGATACATTTTTCTCACATCCTTTGGTGCGTCATGCAATCCCAGACACTCGCCGATGCTGAGATCAGGAATCTGTGGAGCCATGCCATTAAACCTTCATGCACCTTGTGTTCTTCTTCACTCTTAATGACTTTATTAATGTATCTTTGGGGCCGTCCTTCTGCAGAGTACATTTGTGACCAATCATATGCCTCCCTGGTGGTGTTGCATGAGCATTTGTCTGAGAACACCACTAATCCTGACCAAAGCTTCTATTCTGAAATAAAACAACAAATGTTCAAGGCACCTCCACCATACTTCACTGTTGCTTGATGCCCTGTCATTTGAGGCCTTCTTCCAATGTCAGGGTGTGGTTTTTTTGCCTGCAATTCATCCATGAAGTCCGCATCTGGCCAAACTTGTTTCGACAGTAGATGGAGGTACCTGGGTTGTCTTTCACAAATTCACCTTTGTAGCAATATTTTGGCTGTTTCTCACTCATATTAAGCCACCTACACAGCTGTTTCTGTTTCAGTTCATGGCTGGTTTCAAGCTACGTGACATGGGTGATCATTAGCAGCCTTTTGGTATAACTATAGTCCTTCAAAATACCTGACTTTGTGCAAGTCCAGCTATAGAATTTATAAAATTGATAAAATTCAATTATTATTTATTTTGTATTTTTCTCTGTTTACACCATTATCTGCCTAAAACATTTGTACACTACTCTAACTGTAAAGTAATGCGTTGCACTTATAGATGGTGCTTTATTATTCTTCCGCTGGACCACCTTCTGGTCACTCAACAGCCCGGTTTACAGTGGCTGGATATTCCCTCACTACACCTACTGCAGTGCCACCTCTTCCTCCTGCCGAAAATGTCTTCACGGGATGCAGAAGCGTAACCTATTATCTCCTGCTCCTCTCTGCATGAGATAGAGCCTTCAGCATCAAAGAGGCATGATGAATTCTGATGTGTTGTGTAAGAGCCATTAAGGAATGCATTAAGCATTAATTTTCAATGACAGTGGCGTATCATCCTCCCATGAGCATCAAATTCATTTCAGGGTGAGTATAACCGGTGCCAGTCTTCAAAGTTGTGGAATCCTTCACTTTTTTTCCTTTTAAATTGATGGAGACGGCACAGTTTTTCATTCAGAATCCCAAGTAAACAGCAATAATAAGTCCTCAGCTGCTAATGACATCTTAACCTCGGTGATAACAGCACTCTCCACTGCCAAATGCCCCCCGGGAATTCATTCTCCTGCTGCCGGATAGAATATCATCTGCTTTTGTTATTTTTATTGTCTACAAGTGTAACAGCATGATGACAAATAATCTCATGCTTGCCTTCAGATTTAAACCGTAGCAGTCCAGGGCCTTTTTGAGCTTTTTTTACTACTTAACAATTTGGTCTGATAATGTAATTTAATTTTTTTTTTCATTACATCACACGATAATTCCAGAACAATCCTGATATTGTACAACAATACAAGTTTGAGTTTAACATTTTCATTTGTACTGCAAAAATTGAGATCAAAACGCTTTTATGTTTTGAGTGTTGAGACAAAATAAAAATTCATAAAATTCCCTAAAAAAGCAGTGATAAGGGTAAAACAATGTGAAAACTGTATAGAAAAAAAACTGCTAAACCTTATTTACTGTTTCAAGCACTTTTTTGTTCCATTATGTTTTTTTTTTGTGAAAACTTTGAAAAACACAAGCCATATTACAGGTATTGTGCTCTCAAGGGTTATCCCTTCTTTTCACCACTTGATGGTCATGGATTTGGGCTCTGTAAAATGAAACTGAAAGACTATTTGTCAAATTTTAATTTAAATTACCTTGCAAATTATGTGTCAGAATTCTTGTTCGTTTAAGACTGAAAATATAAAAATCAAACAACTTGTGGATTTAGATTTATTTTGTCTAAATACTGTGCATTCTCATTGTTTGGAGATTTGTGCATTAAAACATTAACTTCTCAGAATTGTATTTTTTGTACAGAAAATGCTGTTTAAAAAAGAAAAAAATGTAAAAAAATGTAAGTAGCAAAAAACTCGCAAAAACACTCCACACGTCCAAGGGTTAATTGTTATGAGCCTCAAAAAACTTGATGTTGTGTAGCTTTCATTAAATTAAAATGAAGTCAACGTTTTTGTTAGCTCAGAAGCATTTAACGTTGATTTGTGAGCAAGTGATCATCGGTCTCGATCAAGCACCTGAATTTATCATCTGGAAATTTGCTTTTTGCTTTAAAATCCCGCTGAGTTTATTGCACTTAATAAAAAACACAGAAGAACTAGAACATGAATATAAAGGCAAAATCATGTTTTGTTAAAAACAATGCAATATTTGGGTAGTATAATCAAAAAAAGGCATTTATCTTGGTTTTTAAACCAAACTTCGAAAACGGAGTGAATTTTGGCAATAATTGCATTGTTTTGAACAAAACATGATTTTTACTATAATTATTACTTATTTTCAAATCGATCAGTGGTGCCATCTTATGTTTCCGTGTTCTCCCATGATGCATGATTGTGGCCTCCAGTGCCACTGTGACACTCGGGGAAATGGCTGCTCACATTCTATCACTGCTTTCATCATCAAGAAATACCCCTTCATAAAAGGCCCACTCTGTGCATGAACATGTGACGCTTCGGGAGACCCTTTCACCATCCCTTTCTTGGCACCCCCATTCGCTTGCCCCTTTGTTATTCACCACATCTTTCAACCACAGTTTCTAGTTTTAACATTTTTATCCATCAGCTCTGATTTGCAGAGTGTCTACATTGCTCTTGCTGATAGTATGCTGTATGTTATGGGTGGCACAGTTCTCTAGTGGTGAGTTATTCCGATTAGTTTCGGATTAATTCATCTGGAAAAAACTTGTTTTAATAACGATCAATGTGAATTTGAATTATCATTCTTATGGTTTTGGACTATTTGAACATAGGTTGAGTAAAAGTGTCATGCCTAGCCAACTATATTCTTTTGTTGTATGGATAAGGCATGGATTTCACTTCATTTAACTATTTTTAAAAGCTTTCTTGATCTTTGGCTTAAAGTATGTGGATAAAGGAACTAAAATAGCCCCTAGTGATGTGTGGTGAGGTTCAAAGCTGGTTTACAAACATGTGAAACCTACAGTCAGTGCTTAATTTGTTCCGCCGTTTGCCGGAACGCAATCCGTTTTCTCTCAATTTCTAGCTTCCAAGGATCCGGAAAATTTTATTCTGGGATCCGGTAATTATCTGACCCCATTTGTCTTTATCTGCCCAATTCCTGCCCACCTTTTTCACTCTACTGTACTACAATGCATTCCCCCGACTCAAGAATATACAGAGCACTCGCCTATGGTGTGCCAGGCTGCCTTCGTCGTAGGCTGGTGCTGTCCCCTGCAGTCGGCAGGGCGGCCCGTATTATGTGGAAATTAGCGATTAGATAAAAATATTATAAAATAAAATAAAATAAAATAATGAATAATTATTGTGTTAGTGTGTTTTCTTTATTGTGCATTGTATAATGTAAAAAAAAAATAAATAAAATGCACTACTAGCAAGTCTGAAAAGGCTGCTGCTGGGTAATTTACGTCCTGTACGTAACTTATTTTTAGGCGACATTTGGCCAAAACAAAAAGTGTCCTGACTCCTTCGTGCTAACATGTCTAAAAGACAATCAAGTTTGCTTTCGTTTTTTTAAAAGAAACGAAGACTCAAGTCTATCATGTTAAACGGCCATTTAACATGATATTGAAGATTAAGATAAATTGTGTTGAAAGTAATCTAAAGGTTTTTTGTGTGTATATGTCTTTAATTATGTTGTAAATGATGTATGTAAGTCCTGCTGCTTAAAAGTAGGCATGTTAGACACTGAACCATTGCGTTCTGTTTGTGTTCCAGCAACTGTTTTGGGCCAGCCCCCCTGTCCGTCACCCCAGTCCTGTTGTGTTCCAGTAACTTCAAATTTACAAATTAAGCACTGCCTACAGTATATCTTATTCACCAAGCGTTTAGCCGTACGCTGTCAGAAAAGAATTAATAACTTGTTTGTAGAAGTGTTCCTTTCTTTGTTTTCCGTTTAGAAGTCTCTCTACCAGCCCTTGTCTGTAGCAAACCCAACTGATGCGTCTTCATTTAATAGTTATCTTCCGCTTCGATTGAACATGATATTCGGAAAATGTCTTGAGTTTAGATATGCAATACTCCATTAAAAAAAGGAGTCTAAACTACATGAAAGAATAACTGGATGACTGCACTTGACTTGCTAACTATTTACTGAACGTTTAGGTGTTGGAATGTTTAATTGCACGGGAGACTACCCGATGCAAGGGACGTCTTGTAACCCGTGGATCGGGTAGGGGCGGGTAAAGATAATTATTTTTTTCCGTGTGGGTTGGGGCGGATTATTAAAAGCAGAATTAAATTATACATCCATGTATTTTGCTTGCAATAATATGATGGTGGAGATGAAGGAGGCGAGGTTCGGTGCTACTTTGAGGGCCAGTTCTTCTGGGACAGAGAGGACATTCTAAGCTTCCGGCAGTTGCCGTCAATCACCTTTCCTGTGCTTGCCAAGGTGTCAAAAATGATTCTCTGTATCCCAGCTACAAGCTCGCCAAGCGTCGCACATTCACCTTTGCTGGTCGGGTGCTGGAGTCGTAAATAGCGGAATAGATTAAACCCCAGTACAGTGGATGCTATTCTTTTTTACACAGGGAAAGTAAAAACGCTACTGTCTGATAAATGCTAAAAAAAAATGCTGCTTTGTACATGTTTAAAATATGTATTTGTCAGGAAATCGAGACAGAGAACTCAAATGCAGGAGCTTAAAGATTTTAATCACAAAGTACAAAGTAAAACCTCCATGGGGGAAGGAAAACCTGTCTTAAACTAGAACTTTTTCCAAAGGAGAGCAAGCTAGAACTAAACTAAGAAATAAACAAGGCCAGAAAATTAATATTTACATACATATAGCTTGGAAGGCGCAGACACGGACAGAGACAGTCGCACAGATAATTAGCACGTGACAGAGAACACCGGGACAAATGATGAGCCAACAACAGAACAGGTGGAAATGATCAGAAGAAAGACTCAGAGCGGAAAAATACAAATGGCAAGCCAATTGTACATTTAAAGTTACAGTGTTAAGCCAAAAGACCACAGAGAAAAGGGAGAATGTTGAGAAATAAAGCAAAACGAGAAGAAAAGGCAGAAAACTGTGACAGTATTATTATCTTGTTATTATTATGACCTGACTTATCATTCAAATTAATAATCATATGTTGTCAGTTTACTGACACTTTCAGGCTGAAATTTCATTTGAATTTCAATGCCTACTATGTCTATTTAGTGGAAACACATCTGTGGTACATTGTGGTTTTTTTTTACAAAACGACGAGAATTGTTACTAGGGAGACACCAGTGATGTCCTTCTTTTTACTATGTTTAGCATAAATAGTTGCAGCATTTCTCTTTTATGTTTTATTTTGAAGACTTTTTGTTGCTGTTTTCCTCTTATTTTCAACCCCTTCTAGAACCTTAATACTTTTGCTCAGTAGTTGGTATATTCTTGCATAGACTGATAACCTCCACAAGTTTGGTCTGTCTGAAGTTTCCACAAGGTTTTCAGTTTTAGTTACAGCTTTACAAAGTTCGCCCCATGACGTCATTGTAAAATTTCCCAGCAATCTAATTGATTTTTTTTTATGTTTTTTTTTTCAGAATTCCTTTTGTAGCAAGATATGGCAACCTGTTTTTTTTTTTTTGTCAAAGTTTTGTGCCTGTCACTTAAGCGGTCTCTGAGGTGATGTGCTTTAGAAACCAACCTAATGCCATTCACAACTGCGAACAGTGTTTTGCTCCAATGTTTGTAGCTATATTTGCACAGAACCTTCTAGGAAACTTAAAAACAAGAAGGCTTTTGTCTTATATTATCAATCTGTGTGGGGTTCCATGGCTAGAGTGGCGTTTCAGAATTCAGCTGTTGTGTGAGTATCAGGCATTTTTTGTCTCTCAAATGAACTTGTAGCGATGTGTTGTAGAGGTTCTCAATGCACTTTAATGCACCGAAGTCTCTCATCTTTGTGACTCAGTGTTCTCGGAGGCACTATGGGTGAGTGCTTTGGCTTTTGAGAATATCCTCAGCGCTCGTGAGGGTTTGTCCGATGGCAGCATTTCCTTCACATTTTTAAATCCCATCCCTTTGAACTTAAAGTTTGAGTTTGACAGACAACTGGGAAAGAACAACTTTCTCAAGCAGTGAGTTAAAAAAATAAATAAATAAAACCAACTCCTTTTGCTCCAGTGGAGCTCTGAAAAGCCATTGTTATCGTGTGCCCAAGGCTCTCAGAGATGGTTGTGTTTAGTTTCCGCTATCAGGAGTTCTTAGTGAGTTCAGGGCTCAAAAATAATGGATTTGTTTTTTTTTCAAATGGTTGTCAACTGGCCTGAAGCCTTTGTACTATGAACCAGTGCTTGTGACCCATTAGAGGTGTTGGGTCATGCAGTGACTAGTTCGTCACATTTCAGTCTCTGTATTTGAGAAGCTGGACTTAAAACTTCTGAGACCAAAGGTCTGAGATTGTAAGTGACTGAAGAAAACATTTTTACCAGCAGGAGATGAAGTTAAAGGGATTGTTGAACTTCTCAATACGACGACTAGCTTATTTTTTCCTGTTGATGGTGAATTGAAGTTTACACACCTTTGCAAAGTGTTTAATAAAAATAAATATTCTACTTCTCGTTACTTTTATGATATGTTTTAGATTTTTCATGAGTCTACCCATCGCCTACTTGTATCGTTGTTCTGTTGCTAGGATTTTAAAGTAATTTCAGCAGGATTTTCTGTGATTTTGGTCTGTTTGGAGGAATTACTCCATGTTTGCAGTTTTAAATGTGTTTCTGGATTCGATTTATAGATAGTAGCATTCCCAGCTGAACATAAAGACCGAACTATCTGGACTGTTTTCTCAAGTCTTACTGCAAAATTCTTGTTCAAACACCATCAGAGCTAGAGAAAAAAAAACAAAAAACAAATATATAATCACAACAGTGTACCAATCCTTTCACTATATAAAATATAAAATGTAAATCTAAACAATAGCCTTGATACCTCATTAATATCGACAACAATAAAATGGATCATTACTAGTGCAACAATTATGAAACTTATAAAGTTTTTTTTGTGGGTGTAGCCTTTATTGTCAGTTGATAGGACAGAGAAGAGAGACAGGAAGTTAAGTGGGAAGAGGAGGGCGGGGATGGCAAACAACGTCAAGCACTGGATTCAAACTTGCGTTGCCTTGCGCAGTTGCCCGTAGTTGCCCACAGTTGCGTACATGTCCTGTGTGCTAGCCACTAGGCCGCGGCGCAGGACTAATTATTAATTTTAAAGAGAAAGTAGAGCAACGCCTTGTTCCCTTCCCTTTAAGGTTAGGTTTTTGATCTGAACATGATGCACTTCTCATCTACTTAATCCTGTGAATTCCCGACCTCAAACCACCAACATTGCCCCCTGCTGCTTGGGATGAACCAATATCCCACTATAAAATGTGTTTATGCTGTGCGTGATTAAACACACATAATTTTAAGACGTATAGTCCATTCAACTCAGTTAGCGTGTTTGATGTCTTATTTATTTATCATTTTCCTCCAACAACAGGACCAGCTTCTGTACTGGGCGTTCAAGGCTGGACAATTTCTTAAGACGCCGACCATCCTTTCCTAGATTTCGATCTCCAAAGTGAAGCTTTACTCTTCTCACACATCCATTCTAACTCTTGAGCCTTCTTCAAGACGATATCCACCACTTGCAAATTCTGTTTGTTTACATGCCAGCGCTGTCTAGTGATGACGTTAGATAAATATTCTCTACACGCCATTGGCTCCAGAACTGTTCCGCCAGATTCTAAACGTGACGCCATCTTTTTTTTTTTTTTTTTTTTTTTTTTGCATAACATCTCTGACAAATTGGCCTGGTAGACTTCATAGTTAGTAGGTGGTTAGGGGTGAGGGGAACCAGACTGTTTGGATCGTTGAGATTATCAACTGTAATTGGTCTACTATTGACGATGACCATAGCTTCATACAGGGAGGTGCGAAGTGATGCATCATCCAACCTGTGCAAAGAGAGCGAGAGTGTTGAACGAAGAACATTCCTCGCAGTCCTTATTTGTCTTTCCCACACTCCTCCGACATTTCGAACAAAATCACAATGATTCTTCTCCAAGATCGAAATCAAACAAATGGAATCAATTACGTTGAGCTTTTTCATTCAACATCATTTTTGGCTCCGACAAAGTTGGTACCTTGGTCACATTTAATCTGTCGTATTGCTCCTCGTAGTGAAATGACGTGTTGTGGTGTTTAGGTCACATCAAATGATTCAGCTTATTGAAGATTACATTAGTGCTGTCAAATTTGCGCATTAAAGCATGCAATTACTTTGAAATATTTAGCATGTTGAAAAAATTATTTAATTTTATTTTCATAACAATCAGAATGAGCTTTAGTGCCAAGTCGGTTTGCACATACAAGGAGTTTGCTTTGGTGACAGACAGAGGCAGCCATCTGCGGCGCCAACTTGTAAAGAGAGAAACAGAGAATGTATATATATTAGGGAAGGTAGCTCAAAAAGAGCCTTATCCGCACTGTCCTTCAGAGGGCAGTGTGGAGCAGGTTAAAAAAAAGCCATTGCATCAAGCACATATAGACAATACAGGGGAGCCTGTGTTCAATGTGCAAAGAAGTATGGATAAAACCAAGGAAGGATCTTTTTTATCACATTCTGTTATAATAATGCCTTTAGTTTTTGTCTTTTCACCCATTTCATAGTTTTGTGTTATCCTGTATAAATATTCCCGTGCCTTCGTGAGCTTGGCATGGGACCATTGTTGATCACTATAGATCCCAGTCACGCAAACCTTCCGTGTGACTAAAGGGAATTTATGAACAAAGCCTGGTCATTTAGTTTATTCCTCCTCCTTTGGAGCAGTCTTCTGTTATTTTGGATTTACATCCGAGGGTCTTTTATTGCGTTTGTTCCTTGGTTTTGTGATCATTGATAGTTAATTGCAGGTTTGTTGTTTACATGAGAAAATCTGTGTTAAAAGTTAAACAAAACATTTAAATAAATAACCATATTTAAGTACTTTCTTTTTCTAGAGTTTACATAGATAATTTAAAGATTAAAAGTCTTTTAATTAATATAATATAATATGGGGTGGTGGGTGTTTTAGTACACTCTTATCTTAGATTGAGAGCATGTATATGTCGAAGCATGACCGATAACATCACTTATAAGAAGCGTTTTACAAAGAACGAGAGTTAGTTTCTGCTTCTGTGTGCTCAATGTCGGATAATGTCACAGATACTCATTTTTGCTGAATACTGTATATTTTCTATACTTTTATACTTTAAATCAACACATGGATGAGTTGAGTCCTGATCCCAGCTGCATTTTGTGCAGTGGGTTGCTTCTTTGCAGAGAATGTACTTTTTTTATAAGTTGTTATTCACAAAAGTGGAGCAATATTTAATTTCACCTGTGTTAAATCTGAAAATAATGTGAAATACCAACATTTGGCGTTGAGTTACAATATTTTGTACATAAAAGCTACGTGTGTTAATGTAAGGTTTTATTGAAGGTGATGGACAAAAGTACTGTACAACTGAATTCTTTACTAAAGTATGTTTACAAATTGTTACATGTGCAAAACGATGTGTTATCCCATATTCACATATTCTTCATTGGAAGAGTCTTGAGTCCTTCTGTTTCTAAATAGTGTGTGATTATGGCAGGATTGCTTATGTGCCAAGAAGTGTAATTTCAATTCATTTACTTTCTGAGATTCTATATACTTTTGCAATGATCAAGAAGCAAAATGCCCCCTAGTGTGACCCCATTCCTCAATGGTTTTTTTCTGAACAGATATTTGTATTTCCAATTGAGCAAGATGTCTAGGACAGAAGTCCACCTGCTCCATCTCTACTTCTTTGTGTTGGGGCTCATATCTCAATTTTTTCATTATTCTAAATATTTGAAATTCTAATATTGCTATATGACTCGATAAATTCATGCTCAGTTTATACAGGACGACTATATTTGTGATGTATAGTTCTCATATATTCTTGAGGGAATGTTAATTTTGCGTAGTTCCAATTGATGTTAGAAGGTAGTGATAAATATCTGACATTTTATCCGATTAGAAACACTCAGAGTGATGCCATTTTTTTCACCGTCACATTACATTTACTTGAACTCAACTTTGCTCTCTTCCAAATAGATTTCATGCTGTCGGTGAAAATGTTGCCGAGAGGAATCTCAGATTGCGTTTCTGGCCATGTTCATGACCTTCAGCGCCTAAACCCCTGAGCTCCAATGTTGACTCAGAGGGGTGCAGATTGATTTGACAGAGCATGGGGATTTTACATCTGGAAGGAGAAAGTGGATGTCATTTCTGTGGACGTTTTGAAATTCTTAAGCAGTTCCGGTATAATGTGTTATATTTCCCTTTCGGAAATCACGCAGTTGTCATTTCCTTGTAAAATGTATTACACATAACATTGTCAAAGTCTTTACGACTTTACAGAAGAAGTTATTCAAATGCAAAGAATGCAGTGCACCTTCAAGGGGTTAGTAACAGGAAGTTAACTTTCACACCAAAGTTAATGATCACCTACTTTCTTTGCTATTAAATCGTTTCATTAATTATCGTTAGAGTCTTTAGGGACATTCTCCTGAGAGACTACAGAGGTCTGTACCTTCGGGATTATGAATGAAATCTGTCCTTGTGGTGATGGTGGATTTTGTGCGAGCACCTTGTAATTTTCCTTCCATTGATTTTTAGAGAGGCATGCCTCATGATTTTTAATGCCTGGTCAGACACAGTGAGCTTTCAAGGAGACACATTTAGTTTAACTGTAGTGGAACGCATTCACCTGAAAGCACTAGCTCATTCAGCCTATGGACACATCTGTACGATAAGAATTCTGGATGGAGACAACTCAACTTAGGTTAGTGGCAATCTTTTGCTTCGGAGTGGTACAACGACAAGGTCTTTCTGCTGCAGCTCATAATAAAATCTGTTCTGCAGAGCCATGTGACTTTGGTACATATATTTATTTGATAGATGATTCCGAGTTTATTTAGTCTCGAGCAGAGATGCATTTTGCATTGGGTTGCACCTTTTTTTATTAGGTGTAGTTCACTAAAGTGCCTTTCGGACTTGAGAAAAGCAATTTTTTGCAATTCCTTTCATCTGGGAAATCTGGAAAGAATGTAAAACATAGCATACATATTATAAATACAAATAGTAATAATATGAATACATGTTATTTAGAGCACCTTTCTAAGCACTCAAGGACATCTCAGATAAAAACAAACAGGACAGAGAAACTATGGACAGGGAAAAATTAAGCAGCAATTACAATACAGTAAAGCATCAAGGAAGAACAGTCCAATAACAGAGATGAGCTTTTAAATTGGTTACTAAATATACAAATATATGTACAGTGGTTCCTCGAGATACGAATGCTTCGAGTTACGAAATGTTCGAGATACGAAAGGTCTCGCAGGAAATATTTTGCTTCGAGATACGAAGAAAAATTCGAGATACGAACAATAACGAACATTTCTGCTCTACTTTCCACTTGTTTGTCTCACGTCACACTGCGCTTCCACGTCCTTGCACTCCTTTCTCCCTTTGAAGAAAGTGTGTTTTAAGGGGCTGATACGCCTTAAAACACTTTAAATCAGTTTTAAATCGAGCGAAACATTATGTATAGATTACCAATAATGTGCTATGACAAATGTTAGAGTCAAGGTGTTGTAAAAAAAAAAAATAAAATTAATAACGTGCTGTTTTGTAGCGCGAGTTAGAGAAACTCTGTGACGCGTTCTCAGAAGCGCTCTCTCCTTCTCACACACTTGGTATTCTCTTCGCTTGAAACCGTGTTGGTGTTAAGAATTCGTGAAATATCTCAAGAAACTTTCATAAGTGGGGCAGTAATGTTTTCTGCCATCTGTTCCACCTCCTCCGACACATCGCTTCACTCTCAAGGTAAGAATTCATATTTGTGTACGTATTACGTATTTTGCATGTGTTTTATTCTGTTTTATTGTCATTTATTAGATGAACAATGTGTAGATTTAAGGATTGAAGAAACGTTACTTGATTTTTCTCTGGTTTTCCATTTTTTTCATCTACTTCTACTGTTGTTTCTGAGAGCGTTGCACGGATTAGGCGTTTTACATGTGAAACTTGCTTCAAGATACGAAATGTTCGAGATATGAACGTCACACTGGAACGGATTATTTTCGTATCTCGGTGTACCACTGTATTTATAAGCAAAATAGATTGGTTTCCAAGCTATAATTTATGGTTGCTATGTAGGGGTCACTGACGTTATATAATGTACCTTTTATCACTATAACTTATCCCCATTTTCAATTACCAAAGCTGAAATTTGGTTGCTAGGGTAAAGAGTTTTGTTGCTATGTAGCTGACAGCGATGTCATGAAATGTTTAATTTGTTATTGGTATCAACATAAACCAACCCCCATTTCTCTGCCATGCTTCATGATGAAGATATGCTAATTGACATTTCCTAATTGCCATAATAAGTCACTGGTAAATATTTAACCTCTTCTAGTGCCTGGAGTTCCGAAACCTTGGCCCAGTGCTTGGTATTCCCTCACACAGACTAGAAACCCCTACAAGTGTGGTCAGATTGAAGTTTCTAGGTGGTTCTCAGTTTGAGTTACAGTTAGTCAATGGAAAATATCCCAAGATTCTGGTTTCCCAAAATACTTTTACTGGTACCAGTCTGAAAAGTTATAGAAACCTGAGTCAAACCAGTTGGGATGTCTTGGCAAAGTTTGGTGGCTGGTAGTCAAATGGTGGTTTGACAAGCCAACAAACTAAAACAATAAATTAATGCAATCATTATTTTAAGCAAATAGCTGTGCATTTATTGTTTTTTTTTTTTTTTGCCATCTCTAAATCAGTTCTGATGTTAGCCAGACTATGATGTTAAGCATTTTTAGTTCTTGCACTGCACTCAGCCACAGTTCATTTTGTTTTGCTCTCTCTGCCACTAAACGTTAATTAAAAGTGTTCATGCGTCCTCTGATGGCCCGTCAACTGTTTCACCAGAAAGCCACCCTCTACTTTTCTGCCCCCGCTTTTCTGCTTTTCACTGTCCCAGTAGATTTCCAGGACCCTCAGGCAGTGGCCTCGTTTTTGGTTTCTTATCTCCTCGCTCTGTGTTCGGTCCTTGGAGAGCCTGGATCCCCTTCCAGAGAAGCTAATGCTTTCTAAATCAATTTACACTGAGACTTCCTCTTTTCTTATTTCAGAGAGACTGTCAAAGCTATCTGTAATTACTCTCCCTGCTCCCGATTGAACTCTGATTCACACGGCTCATTCTGATTCGCTGCTGTAGGCTCTGACATCACTGGGTCTAGACTATTTGAACGATTTTCCATTATTGGAAAAAGATACAGTTTTCTTAAAGTTACACAATATGTTATAAGTACAAATGTACTACAAATAAACCTTTGTTTGCGTAACCAGTGTGGCAAGAGAACATCTGGCATGTTCCAGCCAGTGACGGCAGGTTTAGACCACGATAATGACAAGGAACCTGGGCATAGTTGTATTTTATTGATTTAAAGAATTAAACTTCTGCGTTTTATTGTAGTAAATAACTTCTGGAATATGCAAAATATGTGACTGCTCTGATGGCTTCTGCCAAATGACTTTAGGATTGCTCATCAAACCGGATTACTGAATACATTCATATTTTTAATTAGCGCGCTTCAAAGCTGGAGACTGTAATGACTTCCTTCTGGAAGAAAAGGAGATGTTCTTTTTGCCAAATCATGCCATTGACTTTCAAATCATCCTGCGTGTGCGGTAATGAAGGGTGGTGTTTAGTGGGGGCTTCTTAATAGAAGGGATTAAATGTCCAAAATGTGTTTTACGTTTTCTCTACTGGGGGCTCATAATATTTCATCACACAGAGCGCTGAAAGCTCAAGGCCTTTTATTGGAATTAACAGGGAGCGAAAGACTCCCCTATATAAGGAAATGGGCTCATATGAAAACATGATTTGTGAAATATTTTTTTGCTCTGTCTCCAAAATGTGTACAGTGTGATAGTTTTATGTGAAAAGTAAGGTTTTATATAGTATCATTATTGTGAATTATAAAGTGTTGAAACTAAAATAATTAGTTCATTCTTGACTGGCGATTTTTACCAGTTTCACGTGAGCAATACATGCTATTACTCCTCATCAAGGTGTGGGGGCGCTGCGGTGCAATTTCCATTTATGACTTTTTACTTATTCTTAGAATAAACAAAAAGGCAGTTGGTCTACCCGAGAATTCAGACAAAACCATTAGCAGTTAGCATCATGTTTTTACAAAGCATGACAAAAAAAAAAAACATGATAGCCTTACAATGCAATTTCAATTAGAGCAGGATATCGATATTATCCACTTCATGGATTTGAAAAAAATCTGCCTCCGTGGTTTTAATTATTACATGCAATTTTATACACAATTTCAACATTATTATATTAAAAACATAATTATTGTTATGTAAGACTTTTTTGCTAGCAGTGCAATGCATGGATAGGGCAAGTATATTGACATGTAGACTCTGAAGTTCTAAGTGTTTTATGTTAATCATGGTAACAACTTAAAATTGTTAACAAATCACTGACTGCTGCCTAGCAACCAACCTGTTTACACTAGAAACCAACATTTTGAACATAGCTTTGGGAAGTGATAGAGACATCGGAGTTGGTTTATTTCACTCACAGTGACAAAGGGAACATTATATTATATAATTGACATAATGTCGTTGCAACTACATTTTTTAACTAAATCAGTGTCACAGCTGTTTGTTAAAGCCTTCAAACCAAAAGGGGTAGAAAAGGGAAATGGCTACTCTCTGAGACTTCAGGTGTTGAGGCACTTTTGTTAAAGATTCAGTAAAAAGCTCATTGTTTTTGGGTTTAAAGCTTTCCTGTGGCTCAGTTGGTAGAGCATTGCGCTAACAACGCAAAGGTTGTGGGTTCATATCCCAGGGAAAGCAAGAACTGACAGAAAAAAAAATATGTTCATTCAAATGTACGTCGCTTTGGATAAAAGCGTCTGTCAAATGCATAAATGTAAATGTAAATGAAGCTGTGATTTCATGTAGAATATGAACATATTATTCTAAATAGTTAGAGACTGAACAGAAAAGTATTAGAAATTAGAACTAGGGTTGCCGAGCAGCATGTAAAATGGAAAAGCACAGGCTTTGCTGTCGAAAGGAGTAAAGGTCAGAGCTCTCAGCTGCGATATTAATCGAAAAGGCTCATCAATAATTTAGCTTCATGGTCATCTCGTGGTCATAGTCATAATCAGGTGTAGAGTCCAGTCACGCATTCTTTATTCCACACCTATTTTCCCTTATCCCCATGACATTCTTGAGACTTTTATTCATTGCTGTTTCCCCTTCTCAGCCGTGATGCTATTCACAATAAACCTTTTTTCTTGTAACTCAAGCTGTCTTGAGACAAGGCATTCATCTAGTCACTTTCTCCTGTCGTGCCACTTCCTTTTTTAAGAATCTAGAGCTTACCCAAAGGAAACAGCATTGCTTTTACACTAGATTCCATTTGTGTCAGTGGCTGAGCTGTTTGAGAGTAGAGCCACTGGCTTATTGAAACCAGGCTTTTTAGAAGCTTTTACAAAGTGCTCTGTTGGAAAGAGACCTTATTTCACAAGAAGTCATTCCTTTGGCGTTTCGAGTTGGTGTCCTCTGCTTTTTACTAATAGTTTCCAGTATTTTTGTTGAAAAACAGCGCCTTCGAATTCAGTCCTGGAGGGCTGGTGTCCTGCAAAGTTTGGCTCCACCTTGCCTTAATACAAACATCTGGAAGTTTCTAGAAAACCTACTAAGATCTTTATTGAGAAGGATTGGAGCTAAACTCTGTGGGACACCAGCACTTCTGGACTGAAACTGGTGACCCCTGTTGTGGTATAATATTAGATTAGATTCAACTTTATTGTCATTACACAAGTACAAGTACAGTGCAACGAAATGCAGTTTATGTCTAACCAGTAGTGCAAAAGATCAGCAAGTGCAGGATATAAGTTAAAGATATGTACAAAATAGAAAGATTATTGCTAATATTTACAGATGTTTGTGCTATGGATATAAGGCTATATATACAGTTGCTATTATATTTACAGAAGGTTGTACTATGAACAATATATACAAGTTTTACAATAAAAATGAGCAATAAATGTATTAAATGTGCAAATATTGAATGTGCAGTAATGAAGGTTCAATAAGAAAGGTGTGCAATATTTGGGTAGTGCAATACAATTTTAATAAATGTAGTAGCAAAACAAGAATTGAAAAATGCCGCTGGATCAGCTCCAGTGTTCCAGTCAAAGAAACCCAATATATATATTTGTTTATAATATTTCTGGCAGTGCTGTTTTTGCCTTTTCCACTTCGACTGAGGCTTTCCACATGTTGGTTAGTCACCTACATCCATTTTCTCCATGCAAGACCATCCAATTTGGAACTCCTTCCTGTAGGATTACAAATTTAACATCTTTTGTAATCTATGCTTTTCCTACAACTATTTAACAACAGCCAAAAGCTATGTGTTTAACTTTGTATTTGGTACTTAAGATTCATCAGTTATTGACTGTGATTTACAGAGAATTGCTTATTAAGATAGACAAACTGTTTTTACATAAAACCAGCCAATGTATGTTGTCCTTGTTGGGGGCTTGTGGAATTTAGGTAGGTGCTACTTGATTTACAGTCCTTTGTTATCTGTTCATGCTTTGAACTGACCACTCCTTTTGTGGGCAGCCCCCTAAGGTTTCCAGTGTATAAGATACAAAGAAAGAATGTTTTAGTTGTGCTGTGTTGAAGGATTTTGGATGACTGCAGCTCTGAACATTAAACTTGTTCTGTTAGCCCAAAATCTCCTGGTCTGAGTTCTGAGTTCTTCAAAATCTGAGTTTCCTACATTCCGTATAAGGAGGAAGTTTCAAACAATCAGCACTTTTGATGTTTGTTGTGATGGTTGTTGCATTAAAAATATATTGTGAAATTCATTTTAGTTAGAGATTGTGATTTCATTGTTTCCTGAAGTCTTAAGAGTCTGCAGAGAGAGACTCATCTGGGTTGAGAAATGAACTCAGTCGTTTCAAAACCCCCAAATTTCTTCTAATGTCTCCAAAAAGTTCGAAATAGTATCAAAAATGGCCCCCTAGAAATAAATAAATAAATACATATTTTCACATTCCATGGATCTCGTTATCACTGTGAACTTGTGCTTGTCTGTTGTGTTGGTGGACACTCCCCTCTCATAAATTGCATCCCTGAAATAATTAGTTTGACGTTAGAAATACCAGTATTTATTCAAAGTATTTTAATAATAAAACAAGTGTCAAAGTGCTCTGTCAGAAATTAAAATGACTACTAGCTTGTTAACGGTAGCATTTCCACAAAGCTTGATGTTTTTAAACAATGACACAGATATAAAAGGTATTCCCCTGAATGTCAGCAAATACAGTGGTACCCCGAGATATGAATTAGTACATTCCAGGGTGACGTTTGTATCTCGAACATTTCATATCTTGAATGTACTTCATGTAAAACGCCTAATCCATGCAACGGCTCTCAGAAACAACAGTATAAGTAGATGATAAAAAATGGAAAACCAGTGAAAAATCAAGTAACGTTTCTTCAATCCTTACATCTACACATTGTTAAAGTAATAAATGATAATAAAACAGAATAAAACACAAGCAAAATATGTAATATGTACACAAATGTGAAACCCAACCTGTCGGAGGAGGTGGAACGGGTGGCAGAAGACGTTACAGCACTCCGTACTAAAGTTAACTTTCTCGAGATATTTCATGAATTACTAACACCAACACGGTTTCAAGCACAAGCGCAGACATTACCGAGTGTACTGGAGAGAGATTTTGAGAGTGCGTCACTGGGTTTCTCTATTTTTTTTTTTTTACGACACCTTGACTCTAAATTAGCTATAGTACATTTTTGGTAATCTATACACAATGTTTCGATTGATTTAAAACTGATTTAAAGTGTTTTAAGTGTATCAGAATGGGGCGCCAGGACCCAGAAGCACAGCCCGATGTCAGACTTAACAATCGGATAATGGAGCAGAACTGTTTGTGTTTTTCGTATCTTGCAATTGTGTAACTCGAAGCATTCGTATCTCGAGGTACCACTGAAATGTAGAAATGTCAGAAAATCTAATTTCTGGCCAAATGTCTGTGTTCTGTGTTTGTCTGGTAAGACGTGGGATCTCCAGAATAACGTTTAGGTATTAAACCCCTTTCTTTTTAACTATTGTTTTGCCACTTCGTCTCATTTAAGTTGGCATGGGCTTGTGCGAACAAGACGCCAATGCATACCTTCCTTTAGCCCTGTATATGGACTCAATGAACCATGTACAAAATATATTTAAGGACTCAAATATGTGTTTTTTTTTTTTTGGCCCATGTCACAGATACAATGACCACCAGGCCCAGAATTCTATTATTTTCAAATGTATTCAATTTGCAAGTCACTTATATAAACTAAAGATTGTCCTTATTTCAACTACTCCCACAAATTTCCATCGTACACTTTTCCTCGGGTTCTCCAAATTCCACTACAAGCTTGCTCCGAGTCTCCAGCCAAACATCCATTGTTTCCTTCTCTTTCTCTGCCAAGGAGTGAACACTAAATAAACTATACACTTATTTGTTGGGTTCTTTCTACTTCTGTCTGTCGAGTGTCCCATTACAGCCTAATTGGATTAAATTCCTGCTCTAGCAGTTTCCCTCTTTCCCCTATTCTTTCACTAACCTGTTATCTGTATCCACAGTTCTTCATTTATCTTGAATTTTTTTCTGTGGCTGCTGGACACTAAGGGAAGCTTTTCATAAAACCCCCAAGTAATTGCCACAGTCCTCCTTTCAGTGCCCAATAGAGACCTTTACAAGTAATGTCTCCAGGGAGGTGATAACCACTTTTTAAGGCATTGGGGATAATTCACGCTGTTCTAAACGACAGAAACTGCTATTGAGGTTTTTTCTGAAGGGCTTCAAGTGTCAATAGCTTGCCACAGGTTTGGCTTAGTCAAATCCTCAATAAAAAAATAGTTTGAGAGAAATTCAGTAGAAGGAAGACTCTTGACTTGGAAAAGGTCATTGAGGTATGTGTAGGCTCAAGAGTACTACAGCACTGCAGTTGATTTTAGAGAAGCTAAGGTCTTGATCGCCTTTTGTGGTTAACTGATTATAATCATAGTGTTGGCTAAAAATATAATTCTAATAGACCGCAAACTCTGCTTGGCTTGTACAATGATAAGGAGGTGCTGCTATTCATTGGGGAAATCGTGAAAGTTTATGTTAATCTTTTGTTTGTGGCAGAACCAGCAATCAATGTTTGGTAAAGGTTTAGGGAAAGTAAATTGGTTGTGGAATATTAGTCTCTCACAGATTGTTGAAGGTCTTTGTGAGAAACTATTGAAATATTAACTCAGTATGCTAATCAATTAGCATGCTAGAAAAAAAAAACTCTTTCTTACAGTTTTCTGGTGTACTCTACTTAACCCTTAATTTGTTAAGGCTGTTTTGATTTATGTAGGATTGACGCGACACATGTTTCATTTTCATTTCAAATATAATGTGTATGTTAAAAAAATTCTATTCGTTTTCAGTTTGTACGCTATTTTGAATTAAAGTGTGAGAAAACATGCAATTGTCTTTCAGTTTCATTTTACAGACCCCTAATCAGTGCCATCTAGTGGTGAAAAGAAGGAGTAAGCCTTGAAAGTACAAGACCTGTGAAATGGCCTGTGTTTTTCAAAATTCTGAAAATTCAAAAATGTTCGCCAAGTTAAGTTTTTTACTCTATTTTCAAAATTTTTGATCTTGTCTTTGCTTTTTGAGGGGATTTTATGCATTGTCCTTCAAACTCCATTACAGTGTCTGTCAGTGTTGCCCGTAATGAATCACTGTTTTCTCCCTCACATCTACGTTGATCGTCAGATTGTACCTTTGCAAACACGTCATGAATATGCAAATCAGTAACCAATAGCTGAGTAAGTGGGGAGTGGTTAAAATATTGAATTTAATTTTAATTAAAAATAGAGTGCTATAACCCCTTTAAGGCTTAATTAATATCATATGATATTTAGTTTCAAAAATGTAAGTACACTGATGGAAACTGTTTATATGCTATGTTCTTTAGGATTCTTGTGTTCCTAAAATATCAGCCACCACGATTTTCAGAAATTGGCTTCTAATGGGAGTGACGATGCCCAGATATGGAAATGAAGAAACCCTAACTGGTTTGAAAGCTCCCTTGTAAGTGTTGCTTGTGGAGCTTCTAGTACACTTCTGACATGATGAAGTAGTTTTAACATATTTTAATTAACTGCTATTTGCAGTCGTGAGATAATAATGAGATGCTTTCTCAGCAAGTAAGTCTGTCACAACAAGAACTATTTTCATCTTGCTTGTGATTTTTTTTTTTTTTTGTATGTGCACATTTTTGAAAGGTTACAAGGCTAGCGGTCACGTTTATCATAATCTGTAAGGCTGCTTGCATGTATATCACCTTTTTTATCTCCAAATAAACGAAATGAAAATGTTTAAATATTATTTTGAGCGTGTATTGTAATTTCTCTTAGTATTTTTGTTTTGTGGCTTTTAGTCCATTTCGGGTTCAAAAAGTAGACATGGCAAATTAGATCTATAGTGTCAGCCAACACGTTTCATCTTTTGGTGCACTAACAGTTTGCCGTACGCAAATTAAATTCAACCCACACATATGTAAATGGCATTTTCAAAATCGACAGGAAGTCCGCTATTTTGCAAAATACTGTAAAAATTACTTTGTGCTCTTGTCATACTTTAACAAACTCCTCCTAGAGATTTAATTTTTTTAACACTTAGAAGTCTGGAGCCTTTTGAGACATTTTTTACTACTTTAGAATATGCTATAGTAAATTCTTTAATATCTTTAAAATCTTTAAATTTGCCACAGTTTTGTGCAGAGGCTTGATATTATTTTTTTAAAAAAACAACCCACACTTCTTTTTTTTATAATTTTGCATTACATACACAATAGTTCCACTTCAACCCTGAAATGTACAGAAAGTATTATTCTGAGTAGTACATTTTTAGATAAAACTATTGTATTTTTTTGCAGTGAAAAAAAAGACAATTGTTTTATAACAAAAATTTAATATGTTCAGAAAAATTTTAAATTCATGAATCCCCTCCAAAAACAAAGACAAGGTCAAAACTATCTGAAAATTTGCATCATCTCCTAAACCTTTAACACTGTTCCAAGCACTTATTGTTACATTGTGCTTTGTTTTGTGCAGGAATAAAAAAAGAGCCCTTATGACAGTTCTTTTATGTCAAATGATTATCCCTTCTTTTCTCTACTAGATGGCACCTATGGCACAGACTTGGGGTCTAAAACGAAACTGAAACCGATCACATTTCAGATTGCACATTTTATGTATTGTAATGTCTTATGAGGCTTTTGAGGCATGTGATGGTAAATTCCGAAGCATTTTTGACTATATCTCTGCAGCCGGAAATAGCACATTGTTGGTACAGTGTTTGTGCATTTTTCTGTGTACGTCTTTCACACTTGCAGTGCATTAGTCAAATTTTGTAAATTACTTATTTTGAATTACAGTTTACAAAACAATTTAGCTAACTTTTTTGTGACTTGCTTTAATAAAATTAGTGCAACGCACGTGCACTCTGCGTGAAAGCTGTCTTTGAGAGCAAAAGATAGTAGCAACTTACTAAGAGTAATTTTTTTGCACCGTATCCATGTTACAATTATGCTCCAGAACAAAATGCTCCCTTTTGTTCTAAAGGTATTTATTATGTTGGTTATCGTGTCTCTGGAAACACTCCGAGCTGCATGCTTTCACCAAGTCATATAAATATAGATCCAACAAAGACCCCAGTGCTAATATTGCTAACTAGCACTTGAGCCCTTATTTTCAGGGGATAATGATAAAGTGTTGGCGGCATTTATCTCCAGGTGCCCATCTTTCATCTCCTCCTTTGTGTTCTTGCATACCGCACATGTTTGGTGACCACCATACTCCTCTGTTTATCGCCTTCGTCTTTTTTCTCTCACAAGTGCTGGTGTTCGATAATGGAGCTGCTATGTTTGCCACATCTGCTCAGTCGTTGAGTGCACTTGAGATTACAGGCTCTTGAAACCTGCAGGAAGCCCTGACGAGTCAATGGCATGATAATGTTAGACCTTCAGCCAGTTCCGCGTCCGCTGGCGTCAGCTGGTATTGTTGACTTTGTTCCATTTGCTTTGAGAACCATTATACTTTGAAAACAAAAGATGTTTTGTAACTGGGGACTTGGTCACTGTGCAAATCTTGTCATGCCTCTTGTTATTATTTTGTAAAGTTGAAGCTCAACACAGCAGGCATCTCCAGATTGGTGGCAGAGTGGTTTGTTCTGGAGAAGGAGTCATTAGACAATATATCCAAGCTTTCTTGTCCTAAACAGCAAGCTCCATCATGCTGTGTGGTCCCTCTTGACCCTGGGTTTATACTATTCGACTTTTGACCTGGAGAAGGCCTCTGCAGAGTTGTTAAAACCTTTTTTAGGCTTTAAATTGAGCTGGCGAACATATCACGTGGGCATTTTAGTTGTTAAAAAGTGTGGTAATGTTTTGCTTCAATGTTTCATTTCCATTCATCACATGGTCTGTCTGAATACTCGATTCTGATTGGTTGGCAGGTGTTGATTAATTTTGAATAACCGCACAGGTAGTCCTTGTCAGTTTATTCACTCATGTGTATCAATGCGCTCATTCGCCAAAGATCTTTCCTACGCCATTTTACCGCGCTATACTACGAAGAACATCGGCTAAAACATCTTTTCCGCTCCCACGGCCCTGGCGCACATAATCAAAAATTCCCATTCCAGTTGATTTACCACCCAAGCGCTGAGAAATTGGGCTGGGTTTGTGAATTTGGACCGAAGGTAAGAGTCAGTATCCGAGCTCAACAACAACCGACATCACCCGCTTCACAAACGCGGGGGGGGGGAGGGATAAACTGCATTTAAAATTCATTATTTATAGTCTTTAACATAAAAGTAGATTGTGTCACGTGACTAGAGCTAACGTTAACATTGTTTTCCTAGCTATATGCTAACAACAAAGTTACATGATATAAATTAAGCACATCAGACGCACAGTAGCTGTGAGAACTGTAAAATTATGGATAATTGTATTTGTGTAACTGTTAAGGGGATTAACATCCCAAAATTAAAGAATCCACAGCACGTTTTTTGTTTGTTGTCATTTGTGAGCTAACTGAATAAAATATCTTTAATTCCATTAATTTATTAAGGCCATACGTGCATATGTGCATTATATAGTCAAAATGCGCTGCACGTTGGGTGGTTATTCGCCCCGCCCTGTGTTAGAACTGTATAATGCACGTCTGAGCGTTGATTATCCCTTACATATACATTTAGCAGACGCTTTTATCCAAAGTGACTTCAAGATAAAAACAAAATAGGTAATTTGTAACAAAGGGTTCGCTTGGTTTTAAGAAGTGCTCTAGCTAATTACCGAATTAATTAAGTTTTTGTTTTTTAAGCATGTTCGTGGTCATGAAAAGTAATGGTTTTTTAGACTTTCTACTGGAAATTTACATGAACCAAATAATTTTCAGTGTCATGAAATCTTGAATCTTCACCGACATTTACATTTATGCATTTGGTAGACGCTTTTATTTATAAGTAAAAGTGGCGTCTGGCCAATGCAAGACAATGGGGAACATAATTTCCTTTTAAACATGTTTTTTTACGGTTCTTTAGATTTTTGAAAGATATCGATACAGTGGACAAAGTTCAATAGTTTTATGTTTTGGTTCAAGTTTATTTTCGTGTGGTTCTAGGCGGCACCGTGTGATTGACTACTATGATTAACTAGCTCTGTGCCCATGACATCATCTTCAAATGAGTTTTGACTAGTCAATCTCCTAGTGAAAAGATACAGTAATTAGTCAGAATACATTTGTTCCTATGTTTAATTACATTTTTCGATAGTAAGGTCAAATCTTTAAATTGTACACATGATGCACGCGGTTATCAGGTTGCAGTGAAAAGTTTTTCGAGATTGTGGTTCTTTATAACGGTTACATTGAGCAACATATTTTCATAAGAGTAGCATCCGTTCTGTGTGAGTTATTCCACCCTCACTCTGCATCTGTTTCATACAGTAATCCAGCTTTTATCACACTTTCTTTTTATGTCCATTTCTTGCAAAAAGCTTAAACGAAAATAATCTGAAAACATGTCTCATATAAAATCACATTAATTTGAAATTTTTTTTAAAGTTTACTTTATTTTTATTTACTACATCCCATCCCTTTTTATTCCCATTTATTTTCCCTAGCAAATTTACAGTATAACTGTAGTATGACCTAAACTTTATTAATGTTTATATTAAAATAATACTTTTGTTCTTTGCATTGAAAATGGCAGCGGGAGCCAGGTACTCGATCAAATCACTCGGACTCAGAGGCCTAGCATGCACCATGTTCTTTATTGTACATAATATATTCCAGCAGTAATGATGCAAACCATCATCTAAAGCATCATGTTATGCACTTCTATATTTGCTGAGAGTAGCCCGCTAAAGCATTCCCGAGACAGTAATATTACAATTTTGAATATGTTACAATTCAGAACACGCAAACCCCTTTAGAGTCCAATTCTTCATTTAGAACTAAACCAGAAATGGTTCTAGCAACATGATCATTTCGTTTGGGGACACGCGCAGCCTTTTTATAATAATGTGGGATGATGGGATTGCTTAGATTTGAAAGCAAGTACATATTTTTTTGCACTGAGACCAAGGGTAAGGAGATCATTCAGAGTTCATTTATTATGCAGGAGATTGGCACTGGGAATAAAGAGACCCTACTGGTCCTTTGATGTCAGCCTTGATTTTGTAGAGGAGAGGAAAAGCTGTGCATTCCCAGCATGCACTTCACCTTACCAATCCTTAACTTTCTTGCAATGTCTAGACCAGGGGTGCTCACACTTTTTCAGCTTGCGAGCTACTTTTAAAATGACCAAGTCAAAGTGATCTACCCGCTACAAAAATGTAGAACATCAATCAACAAACAATTATTTTAAACTTTATTGAGAATTGACAAAACACACATAATAATTAACTATTTACATTTTTTGTAATAACGTGAGTTTAATTTGATGACTTGCACTGAATTTAATCATTAGAACAGTTGTGTGTGATCTGAATTTGGTGGAAATAGAGTGATTTTTATGGGAGCAATTGAGCTTTGATCCAAATAATCAAGAATAAAAATGATGCTCTAATAAATATTTCAATATTTATTGAAACTGAGTCATTCAGTACAATATGCAGGTGAGGAGTGGCGTGTTGCTTGATTTTGGTTGTAATAGAGTAATTTAGAATGAAGTTATGAAGCATATTCTGGGTAAAACATATTTTGGATCTGGTAATTTGCAGACGGTCCCTAAGTGATTCCATGTCAGCCGGTTGATCATAGGAGGTAATGTGTTTCTGCGAATGCCGAGGGAAACTTGTTTTGATAAAAAACGTTTTGTAGTTTGTCCGCTACATAACACAGATTAAAAATAGGTATTATTTGTTTACTAAGAACATTCTGGTCTCGAGCGATTGAGCAGAGAAAACCGAATCCGTGAATCTGCAGCTAACTTTACTGAACTGTGACGGGATGAATGATCGGCTGATATTGTTTCAATTTCACGCCGTGATCGACCGGTAGCACCTCCGATCGCAGTGGACGTAATGAGCACCCCTGATCTAGATTATGTCTAGATGCACCTTTAATGTTGAGGATTTAAAATCTTGTGGTGGAGTAGTTCCTTTGGGGGATGAGGCAACTTCGTTTTACACCCTTTCTAATCATATCAGAAAAGAGTGATGTGCAGAGTTTCACACAAATCCGTCCTTCTGTCACAATGTATTTACTTTAAGAATTAGCCTCACGAGAAAAAAAAAACACGTTATTATCAGTGCAATAGTTAAAACTAATCTTGAGTCCAGTCATAAATTTCTTTTTTTTTTTTTTTTTTTAAACTGTAGATACATGTGTAATCTGAGGTTTGAATTGAATTAGTATCCACCCCCCCCCCCACAATCTCTCTCGAGAATGGTGGTGTTAGCCAGTGAGTGACTGTTGTGTTCCCTCTTTGTAAAACGTGTGAAAATGAAGCAGAGGATCTTGAGAGCTTTTCATTGAGATGCACAGCCACATCTCAAATCCAGAGGGCATGTCTATGTTCCCCTCACCCCTCCCTGTTACTCTCATACCAGCATACACTAATGTGCCAGACACAACCCAGTGTTTATAGATTTGTTGAAGCACTGTTCACTTTACCTCCATCTACATGCTTGCGCCAATGGCTTTAAGTTCTTACACAGTCTTTTCTTGCTAATAGTTGCTTCACTCAAACAGGTTTTTATCACTCCATCACTTTAAATCCAGTATTGATGGTTTCTAACAGTGAATATTGCATTTTATCATCCCTTAAGTCCAGTTTATACTTCTGTGTCAAGTCTGTCCATAACCTGCCTGCAATATCCCTTCAGAAACACTAGTGAGTGCTGTTTCGCTGAGTGGACTTCCTCTTTGTTGACTTGGGTTTTGATTTTCTTGTCATCTACATCTTACCCAGGATTCCACATCGAAATTCAGTCAGAATCTGAAGGTTCGCAGGAGTCCAAATCAGCCAAAACATGTTCTTCAGAAAACTTGTTGAACTTTTTGCATTAACCCTTAGAAGTTCCATTAATAGCGTCTGTTTTGAATAAAGTACGAATAACACTATCCACTTATTGTTTAAATTTGACTTTAATTATGATGTGTAGGTTTCAAAAAGGTTATTAGTTTTGCTATTTTTTGTTTTAAACAAACATTATAAGAGTTATGATGCATTATTTGCAAGGAAATTCATATTTACAGATAAAATGAAATGTGATCTGTTCCGTTTTGTGTTAGACCCCAAGTTTATGCCTCAAGTGCCATCTAGCGGTGAAAAGAGGGATAACCCCTTGACATAAAATATGTGTCACATGGGCTCTTTTTCCCCCTCAAAATTCCTGCAAAAAACAAAGCACAGTGCAACAAAAAGTACTTGGAACAGTGTAGGAGAGAAATGTTTAGGAGAGAATGTGATGCAAGTTTCACATGGTTTTGACCTTGTCTTTGCTTTTTGGGGGGATTCATGAATTTCGTATTTTGTCTCAACGCGTAATATTTTTGTTTCAAAACACAATAAGTGGTTGTCAATTTGTTGTAATTTTTTTCGAATTATTTTTGCAGTAAAAAAAAAATATATATATATATATACTACTCAGATATACATTGTACTTTTTGCAAAATGATGTGTTTAAAAAAAGATATAAAGCATTGGCACAAAAAACTGTTTCAAATCTTTTATGGTTCTATGTCTGCACTTGTTTCCTCAATCTCTCAGTGATTTGGTTCGTGTTGGCGGTTCTTTCGGTCTTTGCTGAGGCCCTCGATTGTTTATCACATCCCTTCAGAAACACTCTGCTGCCAAGTCGATTAATCACAAGGGTTCACATGTTCATCTATGCTGCACAACATCATTTCTTTGGGAGGTGCACGTCAGACTCTACGCCGTAGACTGTGCGTAAGCTTGACGCAGAAATATAAATCAGTGCTGATTGGCCAAATACTTGTTTAGCCTTAGCATTTTTGACAAGTCTGTGATGGACTGGCGATCTGTCCAGTAGTGATGTTTCGTTCATGGCTGATTCATTCTTTTTGAATGAGTCTTTAATGTGACTCCATAGGAATTGTGAGGGATTCGTTCAAGCTTGTTATTTTACGAGCACAACCTGCTCAAAATTAATGACAAAAGAATGAAAGGACCTGAAAGACTCGAAAAAAAAAGAATTACCGTATTTTTCGCCGTATAAGAAGCATGGCATATAAGGCGCACCCAATTTTAAATAAGGAAGATCTAGAAAAAAAAAAAAAGATTCTGAACCAAATACTGTAATAAAATATTTGATATCAACTGTGTAAAAGTTAACAGCAGTTTAAGAACAATTATATGCCAGATCGGATCTACCGTATTTTGGATCAGTAAAAAAACAACAACAAGACAAACATACCGGTACGTTTTTTCTTTTCCCCCACTCATCACTCTAAAGTTCACCATTCGTTATCACCATCACTGTTCCAGTGCAACATTGCCCCCACATTAGTAATACCGTAATAGCCAGTAACATTGTCACTACATTACTAATAATAGCTAGTAACATTGTCACTACATTACTAATAATAGCCAGTAACATTGTCACTACATTACTAATAATAGCATTGTCACTACATTACTAATAATATCTAGTAACATTGTCACTACATTACTAATAATAGCTAGTAACATTGTCACCACATTAATAATAATAGCCAGTAACATTGTCACTACATTACTAATAATAGCTAGTAACATTGTCACCACAATACTAATAATAGCTAGTAACATTGTCACTACATTACTAATAATAGCTAGTAACATTGTCACTACATTACTAATAATAGCTAGTAACATTGTCACTACATTACTAATAATAGCTAGTAACATTGTCACTACATTACTAATAATAGCTAGTAACATTGTCACTACACTACTAATAATAGCCAGTAACATTGTCACCACATTACTAATAATAGCTAGTATTATTGTCACCACATTACTAATAATAGCCAGTAACATTGTCACTACATTACTAATAATAGCTAGTAACATTGTCAGTACATTACTAATAATAGCCAGTAACATTGTCACTACATTACTACTAATAGCCAGGAACATTGTCACTACATTACTAATAATAGCCAGTAACATTGTCACTACATTACTAATAATAGCTAGTAAGATTGTCACTACATTACTAATAATAGCTGGTAACATTGTCACTACATTACTAATAATAGCCAGTAACATTGTCACTACATTACTAATAATAGCCGGCAACATTGTCACTACATTACTAATAATAGCCAGTAACATTGTCACTACATTACTAATAATAGCTAGTAACATTGTCACTACATTACTAATAATAGCCAGTAACATTGTCACTACATTACTAATAATAGCCAGTAACATTGTCACTACATTACTAATAATAGCTAGTAACATTGTCACTACATTACTAATAATAGCCAGTAACATTGTCACCACATCACTAACAATAGCCAGTAACATTGTCACTACATTACTAATAATAGCCAGTAACATTGTCACTACATTACTAATAATAGCCAGG
>SRMA01026364.1:0-19798 GCA_007224835.1 Danionella cerebrum
AAAGCTGCAAGCAGCGATCAAGGGCTCGAGCACCTACGTCGCCATCGCCTCGGGTGGCCAATTGGTTACAATGCGCTCTACGACCGTTCCTTAGTTAGAATACGAATTCAAGCGAGAACTGTTCAAATTACCTAATGACACAGGCAACTCAAGTAAAAAATCCCTTCTCAAAACGTCATGACCCCCAGGTGGTGCTAACGAGTCTAAATATTTATGAGTTGAAATATTTTTTGGGACTGTTTTGGCCAATATTCTGGGAACCTGTCAAAATTGGTAAAATGCTGTTCCACCTGTGATCACTTGGTGGCGCTAAAACCGATGTGCATTTTAAATGTTGCATGCTGATAGGACTTTTAGTATACTTGGTACATTTGGGATCCATCAGACATTGTATGGCTGAGTTACAATAACTTCCTGTTTATGGCGAAGCGTCAAATTTCGATGACTGGTGTACATACATCGTTTATCAAAGTAATAAAAGCTTCGCAATTTAACAGCCCACATACCTTAAGAGAAGATTTCTGGAGTTTGAAAGTGAGCAGATAAAATATCTTAGGAGGAGTTAGTTGATTTAATAATAAGACTAAATAAAACTATCTTGCTTGGAAGTAATTATAATATATATAATATAATATAATATGCTATGTGTGATTGGACTGGTGCTGTGTCATGAAAAAGAAGCTTCGTGACATGGATTTTATTTGAAGGTTGACTCCATTTTTTATTTGAAAACAAGAACATAACATGAATCATGCAAATCACGAGAGTTCGAAACAAGGCTTTAATGAAACCATCAGCTGGGCTCTAGAGAAACCCTTTAATATATTAGTCCAGTGCTTCCAGGCAGAGCAGGACCTCCAAAGAGACTCCTATTCTCACAACCTTCAGTAATGGACCTTCGTTCATCAGTGAAGTGCACAGCCATGAACACCTCCACCAAACAGTTCCATGCTACAACGGTCCCAGTATCCGAGACAATCTTGGAATCTCAGGAAATACCAGCAATGAAGCTGCTGCTGCTGATGATGATGATGACCAGGTTGAAGTCTCCACCGTCAATCTCAAAGGAGAGAAGACAAACATTTAGTTGCAGAACTGATTGCAGATCCACGACAGCAAATGTGTTTGTACTACACTGGTGTCTTCAACATCATTGCTGTTTAAACTTTCTAACTTTACCTGTATTTAGCATTTGCTCTGATTTACTTGTTTCACCATCAGTATTACATTCAATCCACTGTTTAACAAGTTTTATTATTCAAACTCTAGCAATAAAAAAACCCTAACATTTACATATGCACTGTTTTAACTGTACTACAGTGAAGAAGGTTAACATTTCTTTGTAATTCTGATATTGCTGTGGAATATATATTCCCCACAATTACAACTATAAGTTATATTTTACTTTAATATATGAGTATACTGTAATAAAAACTAAAGCAAACCACATTTTATTGCTTCACTAGAACCAAGTTAATCTATAGTTAATTTAAGATTACTTAGAAATACAACAATATACTGTATAAATCTGAAATTTCTAAATTAAACAAATACATTAATTACATTATATGATTACAGCATTTTTAACATATTGCTTTAATTGTTAAAAACAAAAGTTATTTATCTTTTTATTAAAGTCCCGTCCGTTCGTTAGGTTAGGAGGTTCTTGGTCATTATTTACACAGAATTTATCATGAATACTGACCAGAGACGGACGCGCGGGGTTCCTGCTGGAGCTGCCCGTGCAACAGGTCAGGGAGGTGGGGTTGGATCAGTCGAAGCTCCCGCTGAACGCGACTGGGGTTCAAACTGAAGCTCCTGTGGAAATGTGGGTGAACCACGCCGAGCAGGGTTCCTCTTTGTAGGATTCTAAGCTCCTAGCCACAGCCCTGAACACTTTTTTGATGTTGTGGAGCAATTTAAAGCTTGGTGGTGCAGATAGAAACTTAACAATCCCGTCCGCCATTTTTCAAACCAATGCTGCGCCTCTGTAGCTTCTCCCACAAATCCGCGCATTCCAGTCAACACCTGAATGTCTTGCGTGCATTCAGCGGCTCTGCCGATCAAACACAAAGTAAACACGCGTGCATTCACTCGCGAGTTGCGCTTTATTTCAGCGCGAACCGCGTTCGATGTGAACGTACCTTTAAGCCCGAGAATCCCAGGTACCGGGGACTTGCCCCCTTGTGCAATACATTTCGGCTCATAGTTCACTAACCCTGAGAATGACCCTACACATATCACATACCGTTGTGCTCAGCGAAAACTCCTCTAAAAATCTAATTCAATTTCATATCCGTTAACCACAGCTCTAACGCCATGCAGATAAACAACAACATGTCCGGAGTATAATTCATGACCAAGTTTTTGTTTTGTGCTCTCTTAAAGCCACATTATTCCCTGGCCCCTGCGGGGTTTCCCCTTAAAGCAGGGTTGCCAGGTCCCAGAAATATTTCCAGCCCAATGACAGCTCAAAATCCGCCCAAATGGAATGAAAACTAGCCCAATTTTTCAGTGTCCAATCAGATTAGACAACGGCTGGATTCCCACAAAGGGCCTTAAAAATTTTGTATATAAGTTTAAAGTATTGGCCTTTTGTCTAACCCAAATTCTTAATATCACACATTGTGCTTTTTTTAATACACAATCTCATACAATAAAGGTCAAATAAGAACATGTGCTCTCTGAATTTTTTTTGACCCTGGTCAGAAGTGCCTACTTGTACTTGTTCATCCACAGACAACCGAACCGACGCTTCTGACTACAACGCTCTCAAGGCGTGCCGTGATGATGATGATGCTTGATTGGTTATGTCAAAAGCACATGTGGCGCGCGCGCCTATTTGCGTCTCGCCAGAAGCAGCGTTTGTTGCCAAGTATTCATTCCCGGGGATCAACACCCACTAATAAAAGGTTCCCTTTTATCTTTGTCCACAATTATTATTTATTATTATTATTTATTTTTTTTGCGGCCGCGGTACATTATAAATGTAGCCCAAAAAACCGCAACCCGCAACTCCGTATTTTTTCCCGCAACTCCTTTTCTAAAATAGCCCAATTGTGCGGGAAAACCGCTACCCTGGCAGCCATGCCTTAAAGCGACAGAACCCTACAGCCATTTTAAGGGTTTTTTGCAAAATAATTAACTTCCTTTTGATTTTGGAAAAACGCTGCAATTGACTTTTTGTTTGTCTTGATCTGTAACATAAGTGTGGCAATTTTCAAGCATGTCCTTTAAACACAGTCTGAAATAGCAGTGAAAAACAGCAGAAAATGCTATATTGCATGCTGCCATTAGGTGGCGCTATAACTGACACTGTATTTCGCTCTATGAACTCCTTCAGACATGAACTCTTAACACGCCTGACAAATTTTAACCCGATCAGAAATTGCATTGCTGAGTTATTAACCACTTCCTGTTCATAGAAAAAGTTTGACTTTCGAGGACTGCCATTCGCGCATCGTAAAATGAAGTCAAAAAATCTTCGCAATATAACATCCCATATGCCTTGCGAAAATACTGAACAACTTTGGAGATGAACAGATGAATTCTCTAGGAGGAGTTTGTTAAAGTATGAGACATGGAAAAGTGCCATTTTAAGGGTTTTTTGCAAAATATTTAACTTCCTGTTGATTTTGGAAAAGCGATGCAATTGACTTTTTTGTTTGTCTTGATCTGCAACATAAGTGTGGCAATTTTCAAGCATGTCCTTTAAACACAGTCCGAAATAGCAGTAAAAAACAGAAGAAAATGCTATATTGCATGCTACCATTAGGTGGCGCTATAACTGACACTGTATTTCGCTCTATGAAATCCTTCAGACATGGACTCTTACCATGCATGACGAATTTTAACCTGATCAGACATTGCATTGCTGAGTTATTAACCACTTCCTGTTCAAAGAAAAAGTTCGACTTTCGGGGACTGCCATTCGCGCATCGTAAAATGAAGTCAAAAAAGCTTCGCAATTTAACATCCCATATGCCTTGAGAGAATACTGAACAACTTTGAAGATGAACAGATGAATTCTCTAGGAGGAGTTCGTTAAAGTACAAAGCCTGAAACTGTGCTCAATTTCATACAATAGTAAAATAACCGACTTCCTGTCGGTTTTGGAAACTGAATCCTATTGACTTTTTTGTTGGTCCTGATCCCTTGCATAAGTGTACTGATTTTCAAACATGTACTCGCAATACAGCCTGAAATACAAGTATAAAACAACAGAAAGGGGTATATTACATGTTGCCACTAGGTGGCGCTATAACTGACACTGTATATTGCTATTTGCATTTGTTAAAATATTCACTCTTAACCTACATGGCGAATTTGAACTGGATCGGACATTGCTTGGCCGAGTTATAACAACTTCCTGTTTACGACAAAAATTCGACTTTGGATGACCGCTGTGCGCACATAGTTTATCGAAGTCAAAAAAGCTTCGCAATTTAACATCCCATATGCCTTAAGATAGTGTTGAGCGAGTTTTGAGACGAACAGATGAAATCTCTAGGAGGAGTTCGTTAAAGTACGACGTGAGCAAAAATGGCTATTTTTAGAGGGTTTTGGGAAATAGCTGACTTCCTGTCGATTTTGGAAATGAGATCCCATTTACTTATATTTAAGTTTAGTACCCTACACATGCGTGGCGAATTTCATTCGCCTACGACAAACTCATAGCGCATCATAAGCTACAACGCGTTAGGTGGCGCTCTAGAGTCATTTTACCACACCCGCTTTTCAAAACACAATTAGACGTAAATTTTCACCGGTTCTGATGTGTGTGCAAAATTCGGTGACTTTTCACGCATGTTTAGGCCCTCAAAAGTGCCCGCAAAAACACGTTAGAAGAAAAAGAATAATAATAATTAAAGCTGCAAGCAGCGATCAAGGGCTCGAGCACCTACGTCGCCATCGCCTCTCGGTGGCCAAGTCATTACAATGCGCTCTACGACTGATCCTTAGTTAGAAGACGTATTCAAGCGAGATCTGTTCAACTAACCTAATGATACAGGCAATAAAACAAAATCCCATCTCAAAGCATCATGGCCCCAAGGCAACGCTAACGAGTCTAAATATTTACGAGTTGAAATATTTTTTGGGACAATATCCTGGTAACCTATGTCAAAATTGGTAAACTGCAGTTTTAAATGCTGTTCCACCTGTGATCACTTGGTGGCGCAATAACTGATGATTGGGGAAAGTTAATTTTTACAGCTTTAAGAGTCAAAAATAGAATTAAAATAAAAACACACCAAAGCGTTTCTTTCTCACCGCATTCATTATCTTATGCTGAGTCTAAAATTATCTTTATTTGTTTCTTAACTTTTGAAATGTTGCCAGATTATCTAAGAATTGTTAGATTATCACCCTCCAAAAATCTAGTTTCATAACTGTATTTCCCTGGGATATTATTTTTGATGAACTAAAACGAGTGGTAAACCAACAATTAATACCCATAAATAATAGTAAAGCACACCTGATATTAACTGTTAACCAGATGATCATCGTAAGAGCTAGTTTGATATAAGCATTGCAGCATTAATCTGTAGCTCTGTTCTGAACAATCTGCAGCTTTCTAAGCTGTGTTTTATTTGTCGCAGTCCAAATATCTGAACAATACTCCATGCATACATTTTTTTAAAGTAAGAGGTGAAAGAAAGAGCATTTTCTGGATACTGCAGTACCATTTGGCATGTCCTTGGTAATGCAGTCGATATGTTGGTACCATCCCTGCACATTATAGTGTTTAGAAACACACTGATAAAAACGTTGTATGGAGCTGCTGGTGTATACTTTGAAACAGGGTTGGAAACAGTACATTACACTGGCACTATATAAACAGGGACAGAAACATTATTCCATTGTGGAAATGATAGAACAATGATGGAACTGAGTCACTCTGAATAAAACTAAATGTTTACCTGCCTTTCCTTTGCATTATTGGCACCTTGTTATACTGATATATTGTTATGCTGAAATAATGGACTTTATGTTATTGTTATCACCGGTTGAGCATGATCAGAATGTGCACATCTTACATGAATTTAGGTTCAATGGACATTTTAAACATGATACAATTGTATTAGGTTGTCAAATTCTGATCACTTGGAACTGATATTCACAATAAAAATCACATAGATCCATAAACTAGATTTACAGGGCAAAACAAGCTGTTTCAGTTTCATTGTCTATTAGGCCCTTTATGCTTCATCACAATTAATGTGTGGTATTTATCCTATAAGTTACACACAAGACCTCAAAATAGGCATTGTGATTTCATTACAGTCTTTCTGCTTTGCTTTTTTTTTGCATATGGACTAAAAAGCAGCACCAGGGAGTTTATTACAAATGAATGCAAACAACATTTCACAAACAAATATCTTTTAGGTAGTCAGTCTAATGCAAATAAAATATAAACATCTAAAGCTTTTTATATTATATCATATCAACACATTTTACTTTGTTTTATCCTTCTTTTTACGTTAAATGTTAATTATTCTAATGAATACGCAAAGAAAATATAAACATCTGAAGTTTGTATAATGCTGTACATTCATAAATTACAATATTCACTGCTGTGAGGAACTTGCATTGGGCGATTGCATTCTTTTAAACTTATATTTATAATTAAACAATGTGTTACAAGTAAATTTGACATCTACGCGGCATATAAGCAAAATAAAAATGAAAACGTCTTCACGAGTAAACATTTTATGTGAGCGCTCATTGTCTGTGCAATCACGTGATTGAATGCGCGTTCACGCAGAGGTGAGCCGAAAAATATGCCACAACGGCAGCAGCGCGCAGCAGTCATAGAGGCAGTGGGTCTCAGCGAAGCACGGGAGATCAACTACTTTCAAACTCTCAGAGAGAGAGAGCGAGAGAGATGACAGCACCGAACTGGACGATCGCGAACGAGACACAGTGACTGTGCGCTAGTAGCGGTTGGCCACGAACTCAGAGAGAAAGTGAAACCGGAGCAGACGCGCATGTTAAATAGTTCGCGCCCGGACTCTGATTGAAGCAGCGAAAAGTCAATCACTCTCAACACGCACGCACATAAAAATAGTATAAATATAATATAATCTCTTAAGCCCGAGAGTCCCAGGTACCCGGGACTTGCCCCCTTGTGCATTACATTTCCGCTCATAGCTCACTAACACTGAGAATGACCCCACACATAGTACATACCATTGTGCTCAGCGGAAACTCCTCTAAAAATCTAATTCAGTTTCATATCCGTTAACCACAGCTCTAACGCCATGCAAATATACAACAACATGTCCGGAGTATAATTCATGACCAATTTTTTGTTTTGTGCTCTCTTAAAGCCACAGTACACCCCCTTTCCCCTTAAAGCGACAGAACCCTATAGCCATTTTAAGGGTTTCTTTGAAAAATAATTAACTTCCTTTTGATTTTGGAAAATCGATGCAATTGACTTTTTTGTTTGTCTTAATCTGTAACATAAGTGTGGCAATTTTCAAGTATGTCCTTTAAACACAGTCTGAAATAGCAGTAAAAAACAGCAGAAAATGCTATATTGCATGCTGCCATTAGGTGGCGCTATAACTGACACTGTATTTCGCTCTATGAAATCCTTCAGACGTGGACTCTTAACACGCTTGACAAATTTTAACCCGACCAGAAATTGCATTGCTGAGTTATTAACCACTTCCTGTTCATATAAAAAGTTTGACTTTCGAGGACTGCCATTCGCGCATCGTAAAATGAAGTCAAAAAAGCTTCGCAATTTAACATCCATATGCCTTGAGAGAATACTGAACAACTTTGAAGATGAACAGATGAATTCTCTAGGAGGAGTTCGTTGAAGTATGAGACATGGAAAAGTGCCTTTTTAAGGGTTTTTTGCTAAATAATTAACTTCCTGTTGATTTTGGAACCTCGCTCCAATTGACTTTTGTGTTTGTCTTGATCTGCAACATAAGTGTGGCAATTTTCAAGGATGTCCTTTAAACACAGTATGAAAAAGCAGTAAAAAACAGCTGAAATTGCTATATTGCATGCTGCCATTAGGTGGCGCTATAACTGACACTGTCTTTCGCTCTATGAAATCCTTCAGACATGGACTCTTAACCACCATGACGAATTTTAACCCGATCAGACATTGCATTGCTGAGTTATTAACCACTTCCTGTTCATAGAAAAAGTTCGACTTTCGAGGACTGCCATTCGCGCATCGTAAAATGAAGTCAAAAAAGCTTCGCAATTTAACATCCCATATGCCTTGATAGCATACCGAACAACTTTGAAGATGAACAGATGAATTCTCTAGGAGGAGTTCGTTAAAGTACAAAGCCTGAAACTATGTTCAATCTCATACAATAGTAAAAAATAACCGACTTCCTGTCGGTTTTGGAAACTGAATCCTGTTGACTTTTTTTTTTTTTCTGATCCCTTACATAAGTGTACTGATTTTCAAACATGTACTCGCAATACAGCCTGAAATACAAGTATAAAACAACAGAAAAGGGTATATTACATGTTGCCACTAGGTGGCGCTACAACTGACACTGTATATTGCTATTTGCATTTGTTAAGATATTCACTCTTAACCTACATGGCGAATTTGAACTGGATCGGACATTGCTTGGCCGAGTTATAACAACTTCCTGTTTACGACAAAATTTCGACTTTGGATGACCGCTGTGCGCACATAGTTTATCGAAGTCAAAAAAGCTTCGCAATTTAACATCCCATATGCCTTAAGATAGTGCTGAACGAGTTTTGAGACGAACAGATGAAATCTCTAGGAGGAGTTCGTTAAAGTACGACGTGAGCAAAAATGGCCATTTTTAGAGGTTTTTGGGAAATAGCTGACTTCCTGTCGATTTTGGAAATGAGGTCCCATTTACTTATATTTAAGTTTTAGTACCCTACACATGCGTGGCGAATTTCATTCGCCTACGACAAACTCATAGCGCATCATAAGCTACAACGCGTTAGGTGGCGCTGTAGAGTCATTTTACCACACCCGCTTTTCGAAACACAATTAGACGTAAATTTTCGCAGGTTCTGGTATGTGTGCAAAATTTGGTGACTTTTTACGCATGTTTAGGCCCTCAAAAGTGCCCGCAAAAACACGTTAGAAGAAAAAAAAAAAATAATTAAAGCTGCAAGCAGCGATCAAGGGCTCGAGCACCTACGTCGCCATCGCCTCTCGGTGGCCAAGTAGTTACAATGCTCTCTACGACTGATCCTTAGTTAGAAGACGTATTCAAGCGAGATCTGTTCAACTAACCTAATGATACAGGCAACTCAAATAAAAAAAATCCCATCTCAAAGCATCATGACCCCCAGGTGGCGCTAACGAGTCTAAATATTTATGAGTTGAAATATTTTTTGAGACTGTTTTGGCCAATATCCTTGTAACCTGTCAAAATTGGTAAAAATGCAGTTTTAAATGCTGTTCCACCTGTGATCACTTGGTGGCGCTATAACCGATGAATAATGTTGTAGATGTATTCAGACAGGGACTTTTAGTATAGTTGGTACATTTGGGATCCATCAGACATTGTATGGCTGAGTAATAATAACTTCCTGTTTATGGCGAAATGTCAAATTTCAATGGCTGGTGTACGTACACCATTTATCAAAGTTATAAAAGCTTCGCAATTTAACATCCAACGTACCTTAAGAGAAGATTTCTGGAGTTTGAAGGTGAGCAGATAAAATCTCTAGGAGGAGTTCGTTGAAGTAGAAGACAAGAAAAAGTGCCATTTTGAAGGTTTTTTGCTAAATAATTAACTTCCTGTTGATTTTGGAAACTCGCCCCAATTGACTTTTTTGTTTGTCTTGATCTGCAACATAAGTGTGGCAATTTTCAAGGATGTCCTTTAAACACAGTCTGAAATAGCAGTAAAAAACAGCAGAAATTGCAGTATTGCATGCTGCCATTAGGTAGCGCTATAACTGACACTGTATTTCGCTCCATGAAATCCTTCAGACATGGACTCTTAACACGCATGACGAATTTTAACCTGATCAGACATTGCATTGCTGAGTTATTAACCACTTCCTGTTCATAGAAAAAGTTCCACTTTTGAGGACTGCCATTCGCGCATCGTAAAATGAAGTCAAAAAAGCTTCGCAATTTAACATCCCATATGCCTTGAGAGAACACTGAACAACTTTGAAGATGAACAGATGAATTCTCTAGGAGGAGTTCGTTAATGTACAAAGCCTGAAACTGTGCTCAATTTCATACAATAGTAAAAAATAACCGACTTCCTGTCGGTTTTGGAAACTGAATCCTATTGACTTTTTTGTTGGTCCTGATCCCTTACATAAGTGTGCTGATTTTCAAACATGTACTCGCAATACAGCCTGAAATACAAGTATAAAACAACAGAAAAGGGTCTATTACATGTTGCCACTAGGTGGTGCTATAACTGACACTGTATATTGCTATTTGCATTTGTTAAGATATTCACTTTTAACCTACATGGCGAATTTGAACTGGATCGGACATTGCTTGGCCGAGTTATAACAACTTCCTGTTTCCGCCAAAATTTCGACTTTGGATGACCGCTGTGCGCACATAGTTTATCGAAGTCAAAAAAGCTTCGCAATTTAACATCCCATATGCCTTAAGATAGTGCTGAACGAGTTTTGAGACGAACAGATGAAATCTCTAGGAGGAGTTCGTTAAAGTACGACGTGAGCAAAAATGGCTATTTTTAGAGGTTTTTGGGAAATAGCTGACTTCCTGTCGATTTTGGAAATGAGATCCCATTTACTTATATTTAAGTTTTAGTACCCTACACATGCGTGGCGAATTTCATTCACCTACGACAAACTCATAGCGCATCATAAGCTACAACGCGTTAGGTGGCGCTGTAGAGTCATTTTACCACACCCGCTTTTCGATCCACAAATAGACGTAAATTTACGCAGGTTCTGATGTGTGTGCAAAATTTGGTGACTTTTTATGCATGTTTAGGCCCTCAAAAGTGTCCGCAAAAACACGTTACAAAAATAAGAATAATAATAATAATAATTAAAGCTGCAAGCAGCGATCAAGGGCTCGAGCACCTACGTCGCCATCGCCTCGGGTGGCCAATTGGTTACAATAAGCTCTACGACCGTTCCTTAGTTAGAATACGTATTCAAGCGAGAACTGTTCAAATTACCTAATGACACAGGCAACTCAAGTAAAAAAATCCCTTCTCAAAGCGTCATGACCCCCAGGTGGTGCTAACGAGTCTAAATATTTATGAGTTGAAATATTTTTTGGGACTGTTTTGGCCTATATTCTGGGAACCTGTCAAAATTGGTAAAAATTCTGTTCCACCTGTGATCACTTGGTGGCGCTATAACCGATGATTAATGTTGTAGATGTGTTAGACAGGGACTTTTAGTATACTTGGTACATTTGGGATCTATCAGACATTGTATGGCTGAGGTATAATAACTTCCTGTTTATGGCGAAACGTCAAATTTCGATGACTGGTGTACGTACATCGTTTATCAAAGTAATAAAAGCTTCGGAATTTAACATCCCACATACCTTAAGAGAAGATTTTTGGAGTTTGAAAGTGAGCAGATAAAATATCTTAGGAGGAGTTCGTTGATTTAATAATAAGACTAAATAAAACTATCTTGCTTGGAAGTAATTATAATATATATAATATAATATAATATGTGTGATTGGACTGGTGCTGTGTCATGAGAAAGAAGCTTCGTGACATGGATTTTATTTGAAGGTTGACTCCATTTTTTATTTGAAAACAAGAACATAACATGAATCATGGAAATCACGAGAGTTCGAAACAAGGCTTTAATGAAACCATCAGCTGGGCTCTAGAGAAACCCTTTAATATATTCGTCCAGTGCTTCCAGGCAGAGCAGGACCTCCAAAGAGACTCCTCTTCTCACAACCTTCAGTAATGGACCTTCGTTCATCAGTGAAGTGCACAGCCATGAACACCTCCACCAAACAGTTCCATGCTACAACAGTCCCAGTATCCCAGACAATCTTGGAATCTCAGGAAATACCAGCAATGAAGCTGCTGCTGCTGCTGCTGATGATGATGATGACCAGGTTGGAGTCTCCACCGTCAATCTCAAAGGAGAGAAGACAAACATTTAGTTGCAGAACTGATTGCAGATCCACGACAGCAAATGTGTTTGTACTACACAGGTGTCTTCAACATCATTACTGTTTAAACTTTCTAACTTTACCTGTATTTAGCATTTGCTCTGATTTATTTGTTTCACCATCAGTATTACATTCAATCCACTGTTTAACAAGTTTTATTATTCAAACTCTAGCAATAAAAAACCCTAACATTTACATATGCACTGTTTTAACTGTACTACAGTGAAGAAGGTTAACATTTCATTGTAATTCTGATATTGCTGTGGAATATATATTCCCCACAAGTACAACTATAAGTTATATTTTACTTTAATATATGAGTATACTGTAATAAAACTAAAGCAAACCACAGTTTATTGCTTCACTAGAACCAAGTTAATCTATAGTTAATTTAAGATTACTTAGAAATACAACAATATACTGTATAAATCTGAAATTTCTAAATTAAACAAATACAGTAATTACATTATATGATTACAGCATTTTTAACATGTTGTTTTAATTGTTAAAAACGAAAGTTATTTATTTTTTTATTAAAGTCCCGTCCGTTCGCTAGGTTAGGAGGTTCTTGGTCATTATTTACACAGAATTTATCATGAATACTGACCAGAGACAGACGCGCGGGTTTCCTGCTGGAGCTGCCCGTGCAACAGGTCAGGAGGTGGGGTTGGATCAGTCGAAGCTCCCGCTGAACGCGACTGGGGTTCAAACTGAAGCTCCTGTGGAAATGTAGGTGACCCACGCCGAGCAGGGTTCCTCTTTGTAGGATTCTAAGCTCCTAGCCACAGCCCTGAACACGTTTTTGATGTTGTGGAGCAATTTAAAGCTTGGTGGTGCAGATAGAAACTTAACAATCCCGTCCGCCATTTTCCAAACCAATGCTGCGCCTCTGTAGCTTCTCCCACAAATCCGCGCATTCCAGTCAACACCTGAATGTCTTGCGTGCATTCAGCGGCTCTGCCGATCAAACACAAAGTAAACACGCGTGCATTCACTCGCGAGTTGCGCTTTATTTCCGCGCGAACCGCGTTCGATGTGAACGTACCTTTAAGCCCGAGAATCCCAGGTACCGGGGACTTGCCCCCTTGTGCAATACATTTCCGCTCATAGTTCACTAACCCTGAGAATGACCCTACACATATCACATACCGTTGTGCTCAGCGAAAGCTCCTCTAAAAATCTAATTCAATTTCATATCCGTTAACCACAGGTCTAAAGCCATGCAAATAAACAACAACATGTCCGGAGTATAATTCATGACCAAGTTTTTGTTTTGTGCTCTCTTAAAGCCACAGTATTCCCTGCCCCCTGCGGGGTTTCCCCTTAAAGCAGGGTTGCCAGGTCCCAGAAATATTTCCAGCCCAATGACAACTCAAAATCCGCCCAAATGGAATGAAAACTAGCCCAATTTTTCAGTGTCCAATCAGATTAGACAACGGCTGGATTCCCACAAAGGGCCTTAAAAAATTTATATAAGTTTAAGTTTAAAGTATTGGCCTTTTGTCTAACCCAAATTCTTAATATCACACATTGTGCTTTTTTAATACACAATCTCATACAATAAAGGTCAAATAAGAACATGTGCTCTCTGAATTTTTTTTGACCCTAGTCAGAAGTGCCTACTTGTACTTGTTCAACCACAGACAACCGAACCGACGCTTCTGACTACAACGCTCTCAAGGAGTGACGTGATGATGATGATGCTTGATTGGTTATGTCAAAAGCACATGTGGCGCGCGCGCCTATTTGCGTCTCGCAAGAAGCAGCGTTTGTTGCCAAGTATTCATTCCCTGGGATCAACACCCACTAATAAAAGGTTCCCTTTTATCTTTGTCCACAATTATTATTTATTATTATTATTTATTTTTTTTGCGGCCGCGGTACATTATAAATGTGGCCCAAAAAACCGCAACCCGCAACTCCGTATTTTTTCCCGCAACTCCTTTTCTAAAATAGCCCAATTGTGCGGGAAAACCGCTACCCTGGCAACCATGCCTTAAAGCGACAGAACCCTACAGCCATTTTAAGGGTTTTTTGCAAAATAATTAACTTCCTTTTGATTTTGGAAAATCGCTGCAATTGACTTTTTTGTTTGTCATGATCTGTAACATAAGTGTGGCAATTTTCAAGCATGTCCTTTAAACACAGTCTGAAATAGCAGTAAAAAACAGAAGAAAATGCTATTTTGCATGCTGCCATTAGGTGGCGCTATAACTGACACTGTATTTCGCTCTATGAACTCCTTCAGACATGGACTCTTAACACGCATGACGAATTTTAACCCGATCAGACATTGCATTGCTGAGTTATTAACCACTTCCTGTTCATGGAAAAAGTTCAACTTTCGAGGACTGCCATTCGCGCATCGTAAAATGAAGTCAAAAAAGCTTCGCAATTTAACATCCCATATGCCTTGCGAAAATACTGAACAACTTTGGAGATGAACAGATGAATTCTCTAGGAGGAGTTTGTTAAAGTATGAGACATGGAAAAGTGCCATTTTAAGGGTTTTTTGCAAAATATTTAACTTCCTGTTGATTTTGGAAAATCGATGCAATTGACTTTTTTGTTTGTCTTGATCTGCAACATAAGTGTGGCAATTTTCAAGGATGTCCTTTAAACACAGTCTGAAATAGCAGTAAAAAACAGCAGAAATTGCTATATTGCATGCTGCCATTAGGTAGCGCTATAACTGACACTGTATTGCGCTCAATGAAATCCTTCAGACATGGACTCTTAACACGCATGACGAATTTTAACCTGATCAGACATTGCATTGCTGAGTTATTAACCACTTCCTGTTCAAAGAAAAAGTTCGACTTTCGAGGACTGCCATTCGCGCATCGTAAAATGAAGTCAAAAAAGCTTCGCAATTTAACATCCCATATGCCTTGAGAGAATACTGAACAACTTTGAAGATGAACAGATGAATCCTCTAGGAGGAGTTCGTTAAAGTACAAAGCCTGAAACTATGCTCAATTTCATACAATAGTAAAAAAAAAACCGACTTCCTGTCGGTTTTCGAAACTGAATCCTATTGACTTTTTTGTTGGTCCTGATCCCTTACATAAGTGTACTGATTTTCAAACATGTACTCGCAATACAGCCTGAAATACAAGTATAAAAATACAGAAAAGGGTCTATTACATGTTGCCACTAGGTGGCGCTATAACTGACACTGTATATTGCTATTTGCATTTGTTAAGATATTCACTCTTAACCTACATGGCGAATTTGAACTGGATCGGACATTGCTTGGCCGAGTTATAACAACTTCCTGTTTACGACAAAATTTCGACTTTGGAGGACCGCTGTGCGCGCATAGTTTATCGAAGTCAAAAAAGCTTCGCAATTTAACATCCCATATGCCTTAAGATAGTGCTGAACGAGTTTTGAGATAAACAGATGAAATCTCTAGGAGGAGTTCGTTAAAGTACGACGTGAGCAAAAATGGCCATTTTTAGAGGTTTTTGGGAAATAGCTGACTTCCTGTCGATTTTAGAAATGAGGTCCCATTTACTTATATTTAAGTTTTAGTACCCTACACATGCGTGGCGAATTTCATTCGCCTACGACAAACTCATAGCGCATCATAAGCTACAACGCGTTAGGTGGCGCTCTAGAGTCATTTTACCACACCCGCTTTTCAAAACACAATTAGACGTAAATTTTCACCGGTTCTGATGTGTGTGCAAAATTTGGTGACTTTTTACGCATGTTTAGGCCCTCAAAAGTGCCCGCAAAAACACGTTAGAAGAAAAAAAATAATAATAATAATAATAATTAAAGCTGCAAGCAGCGATCAAGGGCTCGAGCACCTACGTCGCCATCGCCTCTCGGTGGCCAAGTCGTTACAATGCGCTCTACGACTGATCCTTAGTTAGAAGACGTATTCAAGCGAGATCTGTTCAACTAACCTAATGATACAGACAATAAAAAAAAATCCCATCTCAAAGCATCAGGACCCCCAGGCGGCGCTAACTAATCTAAATATTCAGTACCATTTGGCATGTCCTTGGTAATGCAGTCGATATGTTGTTACCATCCCTGCACATTATAGTGTTTAGAAACACACTGATAAAAACCTTGTATGGAGCTGCTGGTGTATACTTTGAAACAGGGTTGGAACCAGTACAGGACACTGGCCTTATATAAACAGCGACAGAAACATTATTCCATTGTGGAAATGATAGAACAATGATGGAACTGAGTCACTCTGAATTAAACTAAATGTTTACCTGCCTTTCCTTTGCATTATTGGCACCTTGTTATACTGATATATTGTTATGCTGAAATAATGGACTTTATTTTATTGTTATCACTGGTTGAGCATGATCAGAATGTGCACATCTAACATGAATTTAAGTTCAATTGACATTTTAAACATGACAAAATTGTATTAGGTTGTCAAATTCTGATCACGTGGAACTGATATTCACAATAAAAATTACATAGATCCATAAATAGATTTACAGGGCAAAACAAGCTGTTTCAGTTTCATTGTCTATTAGGCCCTTTATGCTTCATCACAATTAATGTGTGGTATTTATCCTATAAGTTACACACAAAACCTCAAAATAGGCATTGTGATTTCATTACAGTCTTTCTGCTTTGCTTTTTTTTTGCACATGGACTAAAAAGCAGCACCAGGGAGTTTATTACAAATGAATGCAAACAACATTTCACGAACAAATATCTTTTAAGTAGTCAGTCTAATGCAAATAAAATATAAAAATCTAAAGCTTTTAATATTTTATCATATCAACAAATTTTTACTTTGTTTTATCCTTCTTTTTACGTTAAATGTTAATTATTCTAATGAATACGCAAAAATAATATGAACAGCTGAAGTTTGTATAATGCTGTACATTCATAAATTACAATATTCACTGCTGTAAGCAACTTGTATTAGGTGATTGCATTCTTTTTAACTTATATTTATAATTAAACAATGTGTTACAAGTAAATTTGACATCTACGCGGCATATAAGCAAAATAAAAATTAAAACGTCTCCACGAGTAATTATTTTATTTCAACTCTCATTGGCTTAGTCTGTGCAATCACGTGATTGAATGCGCGTTCACGCAGAGGTGAGCCGAAAGATGGCACAAAGGCAGCAGCGCTGCAGGTCTCAGTGAAGCACGGGAGATCAACTACTTTCAAACTCTCAGAGAGAGAGCGAGAGAGATGACAGCACCGAACTGGACGATCGCGAACGAGACACAGTGACTGTGCGCTAGTAGCGGTTGGCCACGAACTCAGAGAGAGAGTGAAACCGCAGCAGACGCGCATATTAAAAAGTCTGCCCCTGGACTCTGATTGAAGCAGCGAAACGTCAATCACTCTCAACACGCACGCACATAAAAATAGTATAATACAAATCAACATAAATATAATATACGGTAACCTCTTAAGCCCGAGAGTCCCAGGTACCGGGGACTTGCCCCCTTGCGCATTACATTTTCACTCATAGCTCACTAACCCTGAGAATGACCCACACATATTACATACCGTTGTGCTCAGCTCAAACTCCTCAAAAAATCTAATTCAGTTTCATATCCGTTAACCACAGCTCTAACGCCATGCAAATATACAACAACATGTCCGGAGTATAATTCATGACTAAGTTTTTGTTGTATCGTCATCTCTGCCAGACCGCTACTCTTTCCCATTCCACAGCCACACTCTTAAAGCCACAGTACACCGCCTGGCTTATGGGTTTCCCCTTAAAGCGACAGAACCCTACAGCCATTTTAAGGGTTTCTTTGCAAAATAATTAACTTCCTTTTGATTTTGGAAAATCGATGCAATTGACTTTTTTGTTTGACTTGATCTGTAACATAAGTGTGGCAATTTTCAAGCATGTCCTTTAAACACAGTCTGAAATAGCAGTAAAAAACAGCAGAAAATGCTATATTGCATGCTGCCATTAGGTGGCGCTATAACTGACACTGTATTTCGCTCTATGAAATCCTTCAGACGTGTACTCTTAACACGCTTGACAAATTTTAACCCGATCAGAAATTGCATTGCTGAGTTATTAACCACTTCCTGTTCATATAAAAAGTTTGACTTTCGAGGACTGCCATTCGCGCATCGTAAAATGAAGTCAAAAAAGCTTCGCAATTTAACATCCCATATGCCTTGCAAAAATACTGAACAACTTTGGAGATGAACAGATGAATTCTCTAGGAGGAGTTTGTTAAAGTATGAGACATGCAAAAGTGCGATTTTAAGGTTTTTTTGCAAAATATTTAACTTCCTGTTGATTTTGGAAAATCGATGCAATTGACTTTTTTGTTTGTCTTGATCTGCAACATAAGTGTGGCAATTTTCAAGGATGTCCTTTAAACACAGTCTGAAATAGCAGTAAAAAACAGCAGAAATTGCTATATTGCATGCTGCCATTAGGTAGCGCTATAACTGACACTGTATTTCGCTCTATGAAATCCTTCAGACATGGACTCTTAACACGCATGACTAATTTTAACCCGATCAGACATTGCATTGCTGAGTTATTAACCACTTCCTGTTCGTAGAAAAAGTTCAAATTTCGAGGACTGCCATTCACGCATCATAAAATGAAATCAAAAAAGCTTCGCAATTTAACATCCCATATGCCTTGAGAGAATACTGAACAACTTTGAAGATGAACAGATGAATTTTCTAGGAGGAGTTCGTTAAAGTACAAAGCCTGAAACTGTGCTCAACTTCATACAATAGTAAAAAATAACCGACTTCCTGTCGGTTTTGGAAACTGAATCCTATTGACTTTTTTTTTGGTTTTGATCCCTTACATATGTGTACTGATTTTCAAACATGTACTCGCAATACAGCCTGAAATACAAGTATGAAACAACAGAAAAGGGTCTATTACATGTTGCCACTAGGTGGCGCTATAACTGACACTGTATATCGCTATTTGCATTTGTTAAGATATTCACTCTTAACCTACATGGCGAATTTGAACTGGAACGGACATTGCTTGGCCGAGTTATAACAACTTCCTGTTTACGACAAAATTTCGACTTTGGATGACCGCTGTGCGCACATAGTTTATCAAAGTCAAAAAAGCTTCGCAACTTAACATCCCATATGCCTTAAGATAGTGCTGAACGAGTTTTGAGACGAACAGATGAATTCTCTAGGAGGAGTTCGTTAAAGTACGACGTGAGCAAAAATGGCTATTTTAAGAGGTTTTTGGGAAATAGCTGACTTCCTGTCGATTTTGGAAATGAGATCCCATTTACTTATATTTAAGTTTTAGTACCCTACACATGCGTGGCGAATTTCATTCGCCTACGACAAACTTATAGCGCATCATAAGCTACAACGCGTTAGGTGGCGCTGTAGAGTCATTTTACCACACCCGCTTTTCGAACCACAAATAGACGTAAATTTACGCAGGTTCTGATGTGTGTGCAAAATTTGGTGACTTTTTACGCATGTTTAGGCCCTCAAAAGTGCCCGCAAAAACACGTTACAAAAATAAGAATAATAATAATCCTAACAGAAACACTAGGGTTCTTGCACCTACGGTGCTCGAGCCCGTTGGGCCCGAGCTCCTTCGGTGCTCGAGCCCTAATAATAATCCTAACAGAAACAATAGGGTTCTTGCACCTCCGGTGCTCGAGCCCGTTGGGCCCGAGCTCCTTCGGTGCTCGAGCCCTAATAAT
>SRMA01026364.1:23393-34735 GCA_007224835.1 Danionella cerebrum
GCGATTTTTACGGAAACCGCTGGTCCAATCGGTCCGAAGAGATATAGCAACTCGAGTGGGAACAGTCTGGACGACCGTGGAAAGTTTCGTGGCTGTAGCTCGAACGGGCTAGGAGGAGAAGCGTTGTAAAATTTTGACGAGGGAAAAGAGAAGAATAATAACTAGATTTTAAAGTTTGCACGCAAACTTCGATGTTGGCTTGCGTTGGTACCGCTAATACCTATTTTTTAAAATGTTGTCAATTCCGCAACAATAACATAATCCAACCCCCATGTCTCTATGATTCTCATAAGCCGAGATAGGTACATGCAATATTGGTTGCTATGGTAACAAGTCTGGTTGCTATGGAGGGGTCAGTAACCTAACATATTGTTCCCCATGTCAACACGAGTAAAATACACCAGCCCCCATGTCTCTATGACTTTCGTAAGCTGAGATAGAGATACGCCATATTGGTTGCTATGGTAACAGTGTGGTTGCTATGGAGGGGCCGCTGACCTAATATATTGTTCCCCATATGAATACGAGTAAATTACAGCAACCCCCATGTCTATATGATTTTCCTGAGCTGAGATAGGTACATGCAAAATTGGTTGCTATGGTAACCAGTCTGGTTGCTATGGAGGGGTCAGTGACCTAACACATTGTTCCCATGTCAATACATCAACCCCCATGTCTCTATGACTTTCCAAAGCTGAGATAGAGCTGCGCCATATTGGTTGCTATGGTAACCAGTTTGGTTGTTATGGAGGGGTCGCTGACCTAATATATTGCTCCCCATATCTATACGGGTAAAATACAGCACCCCCCATCTCTCTATGATTTTCCTAAGCTGAGATAGAGACATGCCATATTGGTTGCTATGGTAACCAGTCTGGTTGCTATGGAGGTGTCATTAACATAATATGTTTCAGCTGTCAGTATGGGTGAAGCTTACCAGCCCCCAAGTCTCTAGCATTTTCCTAAGCCAAGATAGAGATGTGGCTATATAGTTGCTATGGTAAACAATTTGGTTGCTATGGAGGAGTTAGTGACATCATGTTGTAATCTACTTTTCATTTAGAATATAAAGCAACCCCCATGTCTCTACTGTGTTCCGTTTAGAAGATATTTGACATCGAAAGTTATGTCAAAAGTGGGTGTGGCTTAATTATTTTATGTTAATTCACAAGCAATGATTGGCTGGATAAGTGATTTGCTTCCTTAATGCTTGTATGACTTTCCAGTGTCAATCAATTACAGAAGCTCTTTTACATTAGGATCTATGGGGTTCATGCTCCATTCATTTCAATGGGCCATTGAAAGTCAATGAGACACCTTTGACCTACGTATTTGAAATCAGCTTGCACCTGGAGTTATCAACTGCCAGATTTTCAAACGAGTCAGCTGACTCAACTGTCAGATTTTCAAACGATGGCAAATCTGCTGGAGAAAATCCCATTTCCATGCCTCAAACAAATAAAGATTATAGAAGAACCGTAAGACATATCGAAATGATTCTTTCTTTGTAAGAAGCAGAAGACCCTAACGAAGAGAATGCTGTAATTTTTGTGAAGGTGTGATTAGAAATAAAAAAATTATGGCGAGCTACAAATAGCCTTCATTTGATTCTGTGCAACTGCTCATTTTAGAGAAATCCATACCCTCAAACAAATAAACATTACGAAAGAATGAACAGAGGTATTGAAATATTTTTTTTACTGTTAGAATCCCAAGATTTTAAGGAAGAGAATGGTGTAAATTTTGTGAAGCTGTGATAAAGTGTGAATGATTTATGGCGAGTTATAACTAGCCTGCGATTGAGATTTTGAACAGAATCCACCAGAATTTTTGAATGGAGGTGAATGGAGCAATTATGTGCACTCCTTGTGGTTTAGGCCACCTGGAGCAAAAACCGTGTGTTTTTTAAAAATGAAAACAGCACCAACTGAAAGAGGACAAAAATCTCTACCATTTAGGTATAAAATGTGTGTGTAAAGGTTAATTTTTAGTTGAGAAAACAGTGCAAGTAGCAACAAGACTGAGCTTGCTCAAAGTTAGAGTGAGCGATGACATCACCACTCTAGGGCTCCCATAGGGAATGACTTGGGCGATTTTTGGGCCGAAATTCGCGATTTTTACGGAAACCGCTGGTCAAATCGGTCCGAAAAGACATAGCAACTCGAGTGGGAACAGTTTGGACGACCGTGGAAAGTTTCGTGGCTGGAGCACGAACGGGCTAGGAGGAGATACAATTTGAAATTTGGCTCAGAAGAAGAAGAAGAAAAAGAATAATAACTAGATTTTAAAGTTTGCACGCAAACTTCGATGTTGGCTTGCATTGGTACCGTTAATACCTTTTTTTTTAAAATGTTGTCAATTCCGCAACAATAACATAATCCAACCCTCATGTCTCTATGATTCTCATAAGCTGAGAAAGGTACATGCAAAATTGGCTGCTATGGTAACCAGTCTGGTTGCTATGGAGGGGTCAGTGACCTAACATATTGTTCCTCATGTCAACACGAGTAAAATACACCAACCCCGTTGTCTCTATGACCTTCGGAAGCTGAGATAGAGCTGCACCATATTGGTTGCTATGGTAACAGTGTGGTTGCTATGGAGGGGTCGCTGACCTAATATATTGTTCCCCATATGAATACGAGTAAATTACAGCAACCCCCATGTCTCTATGATTTTCCTGAGCTGAGATAGGTACATGCAAAATTGGTTGCTATGGTAACCAGTCTGGTTGCTATGGAGGGGTCAGTGACCTAACACATGGTTCTCCATGTCAATACATCAACCCCCATGTCTCTATGACTTTCCAAAGCTGAGAGAGAGCGGCGCCATATTGGTTGCTATGGTAACCAGTTTGGTTGCTATGGAGGGGTCGCTGACCTAATATATTGCTCCCCATATCTATAGTGGTAAAATACAGCAACCCCCATCTCTCTATGATTTTCCTAAGCTGAGATAGAGACATGCCATATTGGTTACTATGGTAACCAGTCTGGTTGCTATGGAGGGGTCAGTGACCTAACACATTGTTCCCCATGTCAATACATCAACCCCCATGTCTCTATGACTTTCCAAAGCTGAGATAGAGCTGCGCCATATTGGTTGCTATGGTAACCAGTCTGGTTGCTATGGAGGCGTCATTGACATGATATAATGTTTCAGCTGTCACTATGGGTGAAGCTTACCAACCCCCAAGTCTCTAGCATTTTCCTAACCGAAGATAGAGATATGCCAATTTAGTTGCTATGGTAAACAATTTGGTTGCTATGGAGGAGTCAGTGACATCATGTTGTAATCTACTTTACATTTAGAATAATATAAAGCAACCCCCATGTCTGTACTGTGTTCTGTTTAGAAGATATTTGACATCGAAAGTTATGTCAAAAAGTGGGTGTGGCTTAATTATTTTATGTTAAATCACAAGCAATGATTGGCTGGATAAGTGATTTGCATCCTTAATGCTCGTATGACTTTCCAGTGTCAATCAATTACAGAAGCTCTTTACAATAGGATCTATGGGGTTCATGCTCCATTCATTTCAATGGGCCATTGAAAGTCAATGAGACACCTTTGACCTACTTATTTGAAATCAGCTGCACCTGCTGTAGTTATCAACTGCCAGATTTTCAAACGAGTCAGCTGCAGCTGGAAATTTAACTGTCAGATTTTCAAACGATGGCAAATCTGCTGGAGAAAATCCGATTTCCATGCCTCAAACAAATAAAGATTATAGAAGAACCGTAAGACATATCGAAATGATTCTTTCTTTGTCAGAAGCAGAAGACCCTAACGAAGAGAATGCTGTAATTTTTATGAAGGTGTGATTAGAAATAAAAAAATTATGGCGAGCTACAAATAGCCTTCATTTGATTCTGTGCAACGGCTCATTTCAGAGAAATCCATACCCTCAAACAAATAAGGATTACGAAAGAATGACCAGAGGTATTGAAATATTTCTTTCCCTGTTAGAATCCCAAGACTTTAAGGAAGAGAATGGTGTAAATTTTGTGAAGCTGTGATAAAGTTTGAATGATTTATGGCGAGTTAAAAATAGCCTGCGATTGAGATTTTAAACAGAATCCACCAGAATTTTTGAATGGAGGTGAATGGAGCAATTATGTGCACTCGTTGTGGTTTAGGCTACCTGGCGTAAAAACCGTGTGTTTTTTAAAAATGAAAACAGCACCAACTGAAAGAGGACAAAAATCTCTACCATTTAGATATAAAATGTGTGTGTAAAGGTTAATTTTTAGTTGAGAAAACGGTGCAAGTAGCAACAAGACTGAGCTTGCTCAAAGTTAGAGTGAGCGATGACATCACCACTCTAGGGCCCCCATAGGGAATGACTTGGGCGATTTTTGGGCCGAAATTCGCGATTTTTACGGAAACCGCTGGTCAAATCGGTTCGAAAAGACATAGCAACTCGAGTGGGAACAGCTTGGACGACCGCGGAAAGTTTCGTGGCTGTAGCTCGAACGGGCTAGGAGGAGAAGCGTCGTAAAATTTTGACGTAGGAAAAGAGAAGAAGAATAATAACTAGATTTTAAAGTTTGCACGCAAACTTCGATGTTGGCTTGCGTTGGTGCCGTTAATACCTATTTTTTAAATGTTGTCAATTCCGCAACAATAACATAATCCAACCCCCATGTCTCTATGATTCTCATAAGCTGAGATAGGTACATGCAATATTGGTTGCTATGGTAACCAGTCTGGTTGCTATGGAGGGGTCAGTGACCTAACATATTGTTCCCCATGTCAACACGAGTAAAATACACCAATCCCCATGTCTCTATGACTTTCGTAAGCTGAGATAGAGATACGCCATATTGGTTGCTATGGTAACAGTGTGGTTGCTATGGAGGGGTCGCTGACCTAATATATTGTTCCCTATATGAATACGAGTAAATTACAGCAACCCCCATGTCTCTATGATTTTCCTGAGCTGAGATAGGTACATGCAAAATTGGTTGCTATGGTAACCAGTCTGGTTGCTATGGAGGGGTCAGTGACCTAACACATTGTTCCCCATGTCAATACATCAACCCCCATGTCTCTATGACTTTCCAAAGCTGAGATAGAGCTGCGCCATATTGGTTGCTATGGTAACCAGTTTGGTTGCTATGGAGGGGTCGCTGACCTAATATATTGCTCCCCATATCTATACGGGTAAAATACAGCAACCCCCATCTCTTTATGATTTTCCTAAGCTGAGATAGAGACATGCCATATTGGTTGCTATGGTAACCAGTCTGGTTGCTATGGAGGTGTCATTAACATAATATAATGTTTCAGCTGTCAGTATGGGTGAAGCTTACCAGCCCCCAAGTCTCTAGCATTTTCCTAAGCTAAGATAGAGATGTGGCTATATAGTTGCTATGGTGAACAATTTGGTTGCTATGGAGGAGTTAGTGACATCATGTTGTAATCTACTTTTCATTTAGAATAATATAAAGCAACCCCCATGTCTCTACTGTGTTCCGTTTAGAAGATATTTGACATTGAAAGTTATGTCAAAAAAGTGGGTGTGGCTTAATTAATTTATGTTAATTCACAAGCAATGATGGGCTGGATTAGTAATTTGCTTCCTTAATGCTTGTATGACTTTCCAGTGTCAATCAATTACAGAAGCTCTTTTACATTAGGATCTATGGGGTTCATGCTCCATTCATTTCAATGGGCCATTGAAAGTCAATGAGACACCTTTGACCTACTTATTTGAAATCAGCTTGCACCTGGAGTTATCAACTGCCAGATTTTCAAACGAGTCAGCTGACTCAACTGTCAGATTTTCAAACGATGGCAAATCTGCTGGAGAAAATCCGATTTCCATGCCTCAAACAAATAAAGATTATAGAAGAACCGCAAGACATATCGAAATGATTCTTTCTTTGTCAGAAGCAGAAGACCCTAACGAAGAGAATGCTGTAACTTTTGTGAAGGTGTGATTAGAAATAAAAAAATTATGGCGAGCTACAAATAGCCTTCATTTGATTCTGTGTAACTGCTCATTTTAGAGAAATCCGTACCCTCAAACAAATAAACATTACGAAAGAATGAACAGAGGTATTGAAATATTTCTTTTACTGTTAGAATCCCAAGATTTTAAGGAAGAGAATGGTGTAAGTTTTGTGAAGCTGTGATAAAGTTTGAATGATTTATGGCGAGTTATAAATAGCCTGCGATTGAGATTTTGAACAGAATCCACCAGAATTTTTGAATGGAGGTGAATGGAGCAATTATGTGCACTCCTTGTGGTTTAGGCCACCTGGAGTAAAAACCGTGTGTTTTTTAAAAATGAAAACAGCATCAACTGAAAGAGGACAAAAATCTCTACCATTTATGTATAAAATGTGTGTGTAAAGGTTAATTTTTAGTTGAGAAAACAGTGCAAGTAGCAACAAGACTGAGCTTGCTCAAAGTTAGAGTGAGCGATGACATCACCACTCTAGGGCTCCCATAGGGAATGACTTGGGCGATTTTTGGGCCGAAATTCGCGATTTTTACGGAAACCGCTGGTCAAATCGGTTCGAAAAGACATAGCAACTCGAGTGGGAACAGCTTGGACGACCGTGGAAAGTTTCGTGGCTGTAGCTCGAACGGGCTAGGAGGAGAAGCTCTGTAAAATTTTGACGTAGGAAAAGAGAAGAAGAAGAAGAATAATAATAAGTTTAAGTGCAATATCAATATGTTGGCTTTGCAAGCAAGCCAACATAATAAGTTTAAGAGAGATAACAATATGTTGGCTCTGCAAGCCAACATAATTACAATTTTAACTAGATTTTAAAGTTTGCACGCAAACTTCGATGTTGGCTTGCGTTGGTACCGTTAATACCTTTTTTTTTTAAATTTTGTCAATTCCGCAACAATAACATAATCCAACTCTCATGTCTCTATGATTCTCATAAGCTGAGATAGGTACATGCAAAATTGGTTGCTATGGTAACCAGTCTGGTTGCTATGGAGGGGTCAGTGACCTAACATATTGTTCCCCATGTCAACACGAGTAAAATACACCAACCCCCATGTCTCTATGACTTTCGTAAGCTGAGATAGAGATACGCCATATTGGTTGCTATGGTAACAGTGTGGTTGCTATGGAGGGGTCGCTGACCTAATATATTGTTCCCCATATGCATACGAGTAAATTACAGCAACCCCATGTCTCTATGATTTTCCTGAGCTGAGATAGGTACATGCAAAATTGGTTGCTATGGTAACCAGTCTGGTTGCTATGGAGGGGTCAGTGACCTAACACATTGTTCCCCATGTCAATACATCAACCCCATGTCTCTATGACTTTCCAAAGCTGAGATAGAGCTGCGCCATATTGGTTGCTATGGTAACCAGTTTGGTTGCTATGGAGAGGTCGCTGACCTAATATATTGCTCCCATATCTATACGGGTAAAATACAGCAACCCCCATCTCTCTATGATTTTCCTAAGCTGAGATAGAGACATGCCATATTGGTTGCTATGGTAACCAGTCTGGTTGCTATGAAGGTGTCATTAACATAATATGTTTCAGCTGTCAGTATGGGTGAAGCTTACCAGCCCCCAAGTCTCTAGCATTTTCCTAAGCGAAGATAGAGATGTGGCAATATAGTTACTATGGTAAACAATTTGGTTGCTATGGAGGAGTTAGTGACATCATGTTGAAATCTACTTTCCATTTAGACTAATATAAAGCAACCCCCATGTCTCTACTGTGTTCCGTTTAGAAGATATTTGACATTGAAAGTTATGTCAAAAAGTGGGTGTGGCTTAATTAATTTATGTTAATTCACAAGCAATGATGGGCGGGATAAGTAATTTGCTTCCTTAATGCTTGTATGACTTTCCAGTGTCAATCAATTACAGAAGTTCTTTCACAATAGGATCTATGGGATTCATGCTCCATTAATTTCAATGGGCCATTGAAAGTCTATGAGACACCTTTGACCTACTTATTTGAAATCAGCTCGCACCTGGAGTTATCAACTGCCAGATTTTCAAACGAGTCAGCTGCAGCTGGAAAGTCAACTGTCAGATTTTTAAACGATGGCAAATCTGCTGGAGAAAATCCGATTTCCATGCCTCAAACAAATAAAGATTATAGAAGAACCGTAAGACATATCGAAATGATTCTTTTTTTGTCAGAAGCAGAAGACCCTAACGCAGAGAATGCTGTATATTTTGTTAAGGTGTGATTAGAAATAAAAAAGTTATGGCGAGCTACAAATAGCCTTCATTTGATTCTGTGCAACTGCTCATTTCAGAGAAATCCATACCCTCAAACAAATAAGGATTACGAAAGAATGACCAGAGGTATTGAAATATTTCTTTTACTGTTAGAATCCCAAGATTTTAAGGAAGAGAATGGTGTAAATTTTGTGAAGCTGTGATAAAGTGTGAATGATTTATGGCGAGTTAAAAATAGCCTGCGATTGAGATTTTAAACAGAATCCACCAGAATTTTGAATGGAGGTGAATGGAGCAATTATGTGCACTCGTTGTGGTTTAGGCCACCTGGAGTAAAAACCGTGTGTTTTTTAAAAATGAAAACAGCACCAACTGAAAGAGGACAAAAATCTCTATCATTTAGATATAAAATGTGTGTGTAAAGGTTAATTTTTAGTTGAGAAAACAGTGCAAGTAGCAACAAGACTGAGCTTGCTCGAAGTTAGAGTGGGCGATGACATCACCACTCTAGGGCCCCCATAGGGAATGACTTGGGCGATTTTTGGCCTGAAATTCGTGATTTTTACGGAAACCGCTGGTCGAATCGGTCCGATGAGATATAGCAACTCGAGTGGGAACAGCTTGGACGACCGTGGAAAGTTTCGTGGCTGTAGCTCGAACGGCTAGGAGGAGTAGTGTTAAGAATTTTTGGAAGAAGAAAAGAGAAGAATAATAATAAGTTTAAGAGAGATAACAATATGTTGGCTCTGCAAGCCAACATAACTAGATTTTAAAGTTTGCACGCAAACTTCGATGTTGGCTTGCGTTGGTACCGTTAATACCTTTTTTTTTAAAATGTTGTCAATTCCGCAACAATAACATAATCCAACCCTCATGTCTCTGTGATTCTCATACGGTGAGATAGGTACATGCAAAATTGGTTGCTATGGTAACCAGTCTGGTTGCTATGGAGGGGTCAGTGACCTAACATATTGTTCCCCATGTCAACACGAGTAAAATACACCAACCCCCATGTCTCTATGACTTTCGTAAGCTGAGATAGAGATACGCCATATTGGTTGCTATGGTAACAGTGTGGTTGCTATGGAGGGGTCGCTGACCTAATATATTGTTCCCATATGAATACGAGTAAATTACAGCAACCCCCATGTCTCTATGATTTTCCTGAGCTGAGATAGGTACATGCAAAATTGGTTGCTGTGGTAACCAGTCTGGTTGCTATGGAGGGGTCAGTGACCTAACACATTGTTCCCCATGTCAATACATCAACCCCATGTCTCTATGACTTTCCAAAGCTGAGATAGAGCTGTGCCATATTGGTTGCTATGGTAACCAGTTTAGTTGCTATGGAGGGGTCGCTGACCTAATATATTGCTCCCCATATCTATACGGGTAAAATACAGCAACCCCCATCTCTATGATTTTCCTAAGCTGAGATAGAGACATGCCATATTGGTTGCCATGGTAACCAGTCTGGTTGCCATGGAGGTGTCATTAACATAATATAATGTTTCAGCTGTCAGTATGGGTGAAGCTTACCAGCCCCCAAGTCTCTAGCATTTTTATAAGCTAAGATAGAGATGTGGCAATATAGCTGCTATGGTAAACAATTTGGTTGCTATGGAGGAGTTAGTGACATCATGTTGTAATCTACTTTCCATTTAGATCAATATAAAGCAACCCCCATGTCTCTACTGTGTTCCGTTTAGAAGATATTTGACATTGAAAGGTATGTCAAAAAGTGGGTGTGGCTTAATTAATTTATGTTAATTCGCAAGCAATGATGGGCTGGATAAGTAATTTGCTTCCTTAATGCTTGTATGACTTTCCAGTGTCAATCAATTACTGAAGCTCTTTTACATTAGGATCTATGGGATTCATGCTCCATTCATTTCAATGGGCCATTGAAAGTCAATGAGACACCATTGACCTACTTATTTGAAATCAGCTGCACCTGGAGTTATCAACTGTCAGATTTTCAAACGAGTCAGCTGCAGCTGGAAATTCAACTGTCAGATATTCAAACGATGGCAAATCTGCTGGAGAAAATCCGACTTCCATGCCTCAAACAAATAAAGATTATAGAAGAACCGTAAGACATATCGAAATGATTCTTTCTTTGTAAGAAGCAGAAGACCCTAACGAAGAGAATGCTGTATTTTTTGTGAAGGTGTGATTAGAAATAAAAAAATTATGGCGAGCTACAAATAGCCTTCATTTGATTCTGTGCAACTGCTCATTTTATAGAAATCCATACCCTCAAACAAATAAACATTACGAAAGAATGAACAGAGGTATTGAAATATTTATTTTACTGTTAGAATCCCAAGATTTTAAGGAAGAGAATGGTGTAAATTTTGTGAAGCTGTGATAAAGTGTGAATGATTTATGGCGAGTTAAAAATAGCCTGCCATTGAGATTTTAAACAGAGTCCACCAGAATTTTTGAATGGAGGTGAATGGAGCAATTATGTGCACTCCTTGTGGTTTAGGCCACCTGGAGTAAAAACCGTGTGTTTTTTAAAAATGAAAACAGCACCAACTGAAAGAGGACAAAAATCTCTCTCATTTAGATATAAAATGTGTGTGTAAAGGTTAATTTTTAGTTGAGAAAACAGTGCAAGTAGCAACAAGACTGAGCTTGCTCAAAGTTAGAGTGAGCGATGACATCACCACTCTAGGGCTCCCATAGGGAATGACTTGGGCGATTTTTGGGCCTAAATTCGCGATTTTTACGGAAACCGCTGATCAAATCGGTCCGAAGAGATATAGCAACAAACTACATAACAGCTTTGGGGTGTGTTGAAAGTTTCGTGGCTGTAGCTCGAACGGGCTAGGAGGAGTAGGGTTAAGAATTTTCGTCAGAAGAAAAGAGAAGAAGAATAACTAGATTTTAAAGTTTGCACGCAAACTTCGATGTTGGCTTGCGTTGGTACCGTTAATACCTATTATTTTAAATGTTGTCAATTCCGCAACAATAACATAATCCAACCCCCATGTCTCTATGATTCTCATAAGCTGAGATAGGTACATGCAATATTGGTTGCTATGGTAACAAGTCTGGTTGCTATGGAGGGGTCAGTAACCCAACATATTGTTCCCCATGTCAACACGAGTAAAATACACCAACCCCCATGTCTCTATGACTTTCGTAGGCTGAGATAG
>SRMA01026365.1:0-82509 GCA_007224835.1 Danionella cerebrum
GGGATTCTCGGGCTTAAAGGTACGTTCACATCGAACGCGGGTCGCGCGGAAATAAAGCGCAACTCGCGAGTGAATGCACGCGGGTTTACTTTGTGTTTGATCGGCAGAGCCGCTGAATGCACGCAAGACATTCAGGTGTTGACTGGAATGCGCGGATCTGTGGGAGAAGCTACAGAGGCGCAGCATTGGTTTGGGAAATGGCGGACGGGATTGTTAAGTTTCTATCTGCACCACCAAGCTTTAAAACGCTCCACAACATCAAAAACGTGTTCCGGGCTGTGGCTAGGAGCTTAGAATCCTACAAAGAGGCACCCTGCTCGGCGTGGTTCACCTACATTTCCACAGGAGCTTCAGTTTGAACCCCAGTCGCGTTCAGCTGGAGCTTCGACTGATCCAACCCCACCTCCCTGACCTGTTGCACGGGCAGCTCCAGCAGGAAACCCGCGTGTCTGTCTCTGGTCAGTATTCATGATAAATTCTGTGTAAATAATGACTAAGAACCTCCTAACCTAACGAACGGACGGGACTTTAATAAAAAGATAAATAACTTTCGTTTTTAACAATTAAAGCAACATGTTAAAAATGCTGTAATCATATAATGTAATTACTGTTTTTGTTTAATTTAGAAATTTCAGATTTATACAGTATATTGTTGTATTTCTAAGTAATCTTAAATTAACTAGATTAACTTGGTTCTAGTGAAGCAATAAACTGGTTTGCTTTAGTTTTTATTACAGTATACTCATATATTAAAGTAAAATATAACTTATAGTTGTACTTGTGGGGAATATATATTCCACAGCAATATCAGAATTACAAAGAAATGCTAACCTTCTTCACTGTAGTACAGTTAAAACAGTGCATATGTAAATGTTAGGGTTTTTTATTGCTAGAGTTTGAATAATAAAACTTGTTAAACAGTGGATTGAATGTAATACTGATGGTGAAACAAGCAAATCAGAGCAAATGCTAAATACAGGTAAAGTTAGAAAGTTTAAACAGTAATGATGTTGAAGACACCAGTGTAGTACAAACACATTTGCTGTCATGGATCTGCAATCAGTTCTGCAACTAAATGTTTGTCTTCTCTCCTTTGAGACTGACGGTGGAGACTTCAACCTGGTCATCATCATCATCATCAGCAGCAGCAGCTTCATTGCTGGTATTTCCTGAGATTCCAAGATTGTCTCGGATACTGGGACTGTTGTAGCATGGAACTGTTTGGTGGAGGTGTTCATGGCTGTGCACCTCACTGATGAACGAAGGTCCATTACTGAAGGTTGTGAGAATAGGAGTCTCTTTGGAGGTCCTGCTCTGCCTGGAAGCACTGGACGAATATATTAAAGGGTTTCTCTAGAGCCCAGCTGATGGTTTCATTAAAGCCTTGTTTCGAACTCTCGTGATTTCCATGATTCATGTTATGTTCTTGTTTTCAAATAAAAATGGAGTCAACCTTCAAATAAAATCCATGTCACGAAGCTTCTTTCTCATGACACAGCACCAGTCCAATCACGCATATTATATTATATTATATATATTATAATTACTTCCAAGCAAGATAGTTTTATTTAGTCTTATTATTAAATCAACGTACTCCTCCTAAGATATTTTATCTGCTCACTTTCAAACTCCAGAAATCTTCTCTTAAGGTATGTGGGATGTTAAATTCCGAAGCTTTTATTACTTTGATAAACGATGTACGTACACCAGTCATCGAAATTTGACGTTTCGCCATAAACAGGAAGTTATTATAACTCAGCCATACAATGTCTGATCGATCCCAAATGTACCAAGTATACTAAAAGTCCCTGTCTGAACACATCTACAACATTAATTATCGGTTATAGCGCCACCAAGTGATCACAGGTGGAACAGCATTTTTACCAATTTTGACAGGTTCCCAGAATATTGGCCAAAACAGTCCCAAAAAATATTTCAACTCATAAATATTTAGACTCGTTAGCACCACCTGGGGGTCATGACGCTTTGAGAAGGGATTTTTTTACTTGAGTTGCCTGTGTCATTAGGTAATTTGAACAGTTCTCGCTTGAATACGTATTCTAACTAAGGATCGGTCGTAGAGCGCATTGTAACCAATTGGCCACCCGAGGCGATGGCGACGTAGGTGCTCGAGCCCTTGATCGCTGCTTGCAGCTTTAATTATTATTCTTATTATTATTATTTTTCTAACGTGTTTTTGCGGGCACTTTTGAGGGCCTAAACATGCGTAAAAAGTCACCAAATTTTGCACACACATCAGAACCGGTGAAAATTTACGTCTAATTGTGTTTCGAAAAGCGGGTGTGGTAAAATGACTCTAGAGCGCCACCTAACGCGTTGTAGCTTATGATGCGCTATGAGTTTGTCGTAGGCGAATGAAATTCGCCACGCATGTGTAGGGTACTAAAACTTAAATATAAGTAAATGGGATCTCATTTCCAAAAACGACAGGAAGTCAGCTATTTCCCAAAAACCTCTAAAAATGGCCATTTTTGCTCACGTCGTACTTTAACGAACTCCTCCTAGAGATTTCATCTGTTCGTCTCAAAACTCGTTCAGCACTATCTTAAGGCATATGGGATGTTAAATTGCGAAGCTTTTTTGACTTTGATAAACTATGTGCGCACAGCGGTCATCCAAAGTCGAAATTTTGTCGTAAACAGGAAGTTGTTATAACTCGCCAAGCAATGTCCGATCCAGTTCAAATTCGCCATGTAGGTTAAGAGTGAATATCTTAACAAATGCAAATAGCAATATACAGTGTCAGTTATAGCGCCACCTAGTGGCAACATGTAATAGACCCTCTTCTGTTGTTTTATACTTGTATTTCAGGCTGTATTGCGAGTATATGTTTGAAAATCAGTACACTTATGTAAGGGATCAGGACCAACAAAAAAGTCAATAGGATTCAGTTTCCAAAACAGACAGGAAGTCGGTTATTTTTTACTATTGTATGAAATTGAGCACAGTTTCAGGCTTTGTACTTTAACGAACTCCTCCTAGAGAATTCATCTGTTCATCTTCAAAGTTGTTCAGTATTCTCTCAAGGCATATGGGATGTTAAATTGCCAAGCTTTTTTGACTTCATTTTACGATGCGCGAATGGCAGTCCTCGAAAGTTTAACTTTTTTCATGAACAGGAAGTGGTTAATAACTCAGCAATGCAATGTCTGATCAGGTTAAAATTCGTCACGCGTGTTAAGAGTCCATGTCTGAAGGATTTCATAGAGGGAAATACAGTGTCAGTTATAGCGCCACCTAATGGCAGCATGCAATATAGCAATTTCAGCTGTTTTTTACTGCTATTTCATACTGTGTTTAAAGGACATCCTTGAAAATTGCCACACTTATGTTGCAGATCAAGACAAACAAAAAAGTCAATTGGAGCGAGTTTCCAAAATCAACAGAAAGTTAAAAATTTTGCAAAAAACCCTTAAAATGGCACTTTTCCATGTCTCATACTTCAACGCACTCCTCCTAGAGATTTTATCTGCTCACCTTCAAACTCCAGAAGTCTTCTCTTAAGGTACGTTGGATGTTAAATTGCGAAGCTTTTATAACTTTGATAAACGGTGTACGTACACCAGCCGTTGAAATTTGACGTTTCGCCATAAACAGGAAGTTATTATAACTCAGCCATACAATGTCTGATGGATCCCAAATGTACCAACTATACTAAAAGTCCCTGTCTGAACACATCTACAACATTAATCATCGGTTATAGCGCCACCAAGTGATCACAGGTGGAACAGCATTTAAAACAGCATTTTTACCAATTTTGACAGGTTACCAGAATATTGGCCAAAACAGTCCCAAAAAATATTTCAACTCGTAAATATTTAGACTCGTTAGTGCTGCCTGGGGGTCATGATGCTTTGAGATGGGTTTTTTTTACTTGAGTTGCCTGTATCATTAGGTTAGTTGAACAGATCTCGCTTGAATACGTCTTCTAACTGAGGATCGGTCGTAGAGTGCATTGTAACGAATTGGCCGCCGAGAGGCGATGGCGACGTAGGTGCTCGAGCCCTTGATCGCTGCTTGCAGCTTTAATTATTATTATTATTATTATTATTGTTTTAATAATAAAAATGTTTTTATTATAATATTAAAATATATATTAGGTATTTTATAAGGTAAATGGCCTTTTTTTATTATTTAATTTCAAGCACAAAAACATGCGTCGGGTTAATTGAATTGTTTGTGTTGCCCTGTGATGTACTGGCAGCCTGATCAAGGTACCCCTACCTTTTTATAACCATATAGGCACCAGCAAAACCCCCTGACCATGGAAGGAAAAAAATGTGGGAAAAAAATTAATTGAGGAGTTTCGACTGATTAAAATACATTTACCACCTCGCTGGGCCACATCTACCAATTGAAAACAAACATTGTATTTGTTCCACATTTGTTGACATTTGGGCACTAAGAAAGCTCAGAAAATCGATTGGTACTCTAAATAAGATGACCTTGTCCTAAAAGAGAGAGACAGGAATTGATCAACTTCTGCCGTGGGAAGGTGACCTCCAGCCTTAGTCACCTGGGCATCAGCTCTTCTGGGATGTATGCTGTGCATCTGCACGAGTGGAGCATGTGCTCTCCCAAACAGCTAATGACTTCAGTTTCAAAAATAACTCCCTTGAAACAATCCGTCACAGCTGGAGGCGAGCACGGTTCAATCTGCGTCCTGGTTTAGAGGTTTATTTCTGCGCCTGCTCATCCACCCCAGTGGCTGTATGACTGGCACTGAGTGTTCAGCACACCTATCAATCAAGAACTGTTCATCGACACCACCACATCTGTCTGTGTGGAGAGAGCTGCACTATAGTCCATCACTTTTCTAATGACTCCAGCCTGGCGTAAACATAAGGACAGAGCTGCCTCACACTCTGCTTCTCTAATGGTGTGGACATTGGACAGCTCAGTGGAGCTTCCATTAGATGTTCATTGCATGTTTTTTTCAAAAACATTCGGTAAAAAGAAGGGGGATCTGGGGACATTGATTGGTTTTAAATTGTTTTAATAATTTATGTGATGGAATTTCATCTTCTTCCACAGCAGCTTATGAATCCTAATAAGGGTAATGGTGCATGTCCCTGGCGATGACTCAATTTTGTTTTTAAAAGTATGTAAAGCAATGTACACCCCCAAGGGGAAAATTTGAATTAATTTTAAGTATTTTTAAAAGATTCCTAAACATACCCAAAGGTTTCTTTTATGACTTGTAGAGATGTTTCTAAGTGCTTTACATAAAACATTGTATAGAGAGCATTTTGGTACGTGTCGGCTGAGTTCCATTTCTACCTCTTAGCCCTACTCCTCCATTTTGTGGAGTGAATGGGTTAGTACAACCAAAGATGTCTTTTTATTCATTCAAAATTAATACTTAAATTAAATGTTCATACAAAGGACAATAAAAGAAAATGTAATCGCAAAAAAAATCCTTTATTTTATGAGAATAATGCAGAATTAGTCTATTAGTCTGGCTCATCAAACTTTGATGATTTTGTTAATAAATTGTAAAAACTACCAGGAGGGATGGATTTGCTGATCCATGTATTTGCAGCTTCATAGAACTGTCATAGTTCACAAGTGTTTATTTTCAATCCTTCCTCTAGCCATACGTTGCAAAAGCTTAGGGGTAGGCATAGTTTACTGGCATATAGGGAGCAATATATGATATAAATGTAACTCTTATGTAGACTTTATGAATATTCCATGAACCTCCTAATAGAATGCCCTTAAAAACATCAAGAAAGTCCTAGAACTATTAAGCGATGTTCACAATGCCATTCTAGGGTTTAATATTTTTGCGACATTAAATATATTAGAAACATTTAGTGCAGTTACTAGGCAGCTAATAAATGCAAGTGAAGGCTAATTATCAATCTGGCTCCTCTTGAAACTAGTTTAGCAAAGCATTACTTAAATGTATGTAGAGGAAACTGTAGTCCTTCTGTGAAAACAGTTTTTTTCACTCATTCTATCAAAAGGTATCCTTCAGTTGACGTGAAATGGATCAGTACTGTATAGGGTACAATATTATATACGAAAGGTGCTTCTCTCAATAGGATCGATTCACAAGAATTGTAACAAATGTTGTCAATCTTTTCGCAGCCCACACAGTGTCGAAAAAAAAGGACTTTTCTAAACAATGTCGATTAGTAATACAGTCAGCAAGCCATAATTGGGGTTTCTGTTCAGGCCATTGTGTTACATGTGCTGTGGACATTTAAAGCCATCAAACAAGTAACATTAGCTGATCGTCAAATCGTCAGCTTTGCTGCTGAAGAGGCGTAGCATTTCAATTTAATACAGCAATTCAAAATGTCCAGCATGCAGAGTATGCATAGTTCCCTGTTATTTCCAAGGGGTCTGAGCTTCACACTGTTCAGGGTCTCCATTAAAGCCCATTAAAATACAGGCTGCTTGGAGAGGGAGCTGAACAGATTGATGGATTTGTTCATTAACCAAGCTGCAGTGTTAAAAGCATGCTGGCAAGGATTAGTGACAGGATAGCTTGTTTAAACAAATTCCCTGGCATTTCTGTTTTTTTTTTTTTTTTTGTTTGTTTTTTTTTGTTTTGTTTTTATATTAACAGCAATAAGGTCCAATGCATTTTAAAATGCCACCTATATAGGAAAGAAACAGCTCCAGTCCCTCTTTTTCCTCTAGAATCAATCAACTACACCGCTGTGGCATGACCACACAGGTCAGAGAAGGGGAAGATAATTTTCATGAAAGCTTGTTTGTTTCTTACATTCTGTCTGCCGCTTTTTATGAAGTGGAAGTCAGTGAAGGAAGCAGCTCTGAAAACAAATGCAGCATCTGGTCTATGCTCCCTTTTTGACCCTTGCTGCTCATCATTAATCAAAGATGCAACACGGGCCGTTTAATGGGAAATAACACAACACGTTCTGTACACTGGAAAATACAAATAGAACTGAACAGGAAATATAATGAACGAGTTGCATGGAAATATTTAGATGGTTGTCAAAGCCAACACCAGTGTTATTCCAGTAATCAGAATTCCAAACATATATGCACACCCAATTATACTATGTTTTTAATATTCACCTCTTTTTCTCCATAGAGAATGGTCTACAACATAGTTTTCTTTGACTGAATCATGCAGTAGGTAAGTATGGAAGGAACATTCTTTTTCAAAATATTACTTGGTTCATCTATTGTGTTTTTCCTACTGGTCAGTATAGAAACATGCTGTTTCAAATGCACCCTATGTTTTTCAATAAATAATAGACAGATTTGCATTTCTCTCACTAACCCTTCTCTCTTGCTGTTAGGCCTTCCCTTACTCCTAGAAAAAGGGCTGAAATCTATAAATCGGGACACCCCTATAAGATGAATACATCAGCTAAATGGTTTTGAAGAATCAGTAAATATATGTCAAATGCACCAGCCCTCCAGTCGAATTTTGGCTACCGAGAGTCTTACCCTTACCCTAACCCTAAACCTTAACTTGACACACAGTAGAGCATTATTGTAACATAATGATACAATTCCTTAGGGTGTAGTGCATTAAAAAGCATGAAAGTGGCGGACAGTGCGTTAATCTTCTAAAAGTAGTCATTTTTATGTGATTTAAATTATTTTTATTGACCAACATATGAGCATTTTAAAACTTTTAGAAAACACATAATTAATTGTTAATTGTAGAGAAACAATTAATTTGTGTTTCTCTTTGGTTGCTTGGTGGCAGAAAATCAATCAATCACGTAATAACCGACAAACCAAACATCGAACTATCCAAGCCACCAACCCGCCAACTTAACCAGCCCTTCAACCATCCAATGACCAATAAACCAAAATCATTTAACCCACCAACCAGCCAACCAACCGACAAACAAACCTACCAACCAACCAACCATCCAAACAACTCACAAACCATCCGACCAACTCACCAACCAACCAACTCACTTTGCAAGCAACCAAGCTACCCACTGACCAACCAACCCACCCACTCATGCACTAACCAACCAACCCACCCATTAACCAAATAACCAGCAAATCAATCAACCAATCAATCAGTCTGTCTATCAATCGTATTCATCTCCACCACTAGTAACCAGTAGGCTTACACAAGGCAGGAATAAACAGCTGTCCCATTACCAGTCTCCTTGGTGAAGAAGTTACAACATTTTCCAATAAGAAATGAATGAAATATTTGTAATAATCAATACACATGATCAATAATCCAAAATTTAACAGAATAGACAGGAAACCAATTTTGAATTGCTGTAAAATTCTTTCTCATATTCCACACATTATGTTAACATTGCACGCTTTTTTTATTCTGCATTGGTCAGGCTGGCCACAGTGAACTCTGACCACCAGAGTAAATCAAGTTGAGCTTATGCTTGAATGATTGCGATTTACCAAACCACAGCTCTACCACAACAACAAACACACAAACATTCACACTTTTTCCATGTGTCAAAACACACATCTACACACCCCAATAGCTTCTCTAATACACTGTATTTTCCGGTTTGCAAGAGAGAGATTGGATTCTAGCCTGTGCCTTTCTTATGAGTTTGTGCACAAATAAGATTGAAAATTGTATCCGCATAATTCCAGATTGCATTACAGCAAATACATTGTGTGCTCCCCTCAAGGGGCTACTTCTCAGAATATCAATGGTGGTGTGGGACAGTAGTGAAGAGGGAACTCTTGAAATAAGACAAAACGAAAGAGGGTTGAAACAAGGAGATGATGTCTGTAGGATTTCGAAGAACTACCCTTGAGTTTCTGCATAAGAAACAAAGAAGACTGCATTTAACTACTGGGAGAATGCCATGGAAGCTTTTAAATCTTTACATTACTGTAACCAAGGGGCTCAAATGCTTTTAAATATTCAATCTCAGGTTCACAAACTGTTTTTTTTCTACCTTAATGGAGGCTGTATTTGGACAACTCTATTTTAGTCTTTTTGCATTAAAATCACAATTTTTACATAAAAAAACACAGTATTGAAGAATATCTATTATCTTGCCATTTGATGTTTTAATGGAGCAGAGACGATGCTCTTTTTTTGGTAAATATCCAATATCAGAAATGTGATCTATCTTCTCTGCAGTCTGACCTCTTGAGGATGTGAAAGGAATTTTTCATCATTCTTTTTCATCCTTTTATTCTTAACCCTTTATTTCAAATTCTTCAACCTACTGCTAAAGGAATCAAGTGTCCTGAACGAAGCCTGAATCCCACATGAAATGACAGGAAATTATTTGTTGCAGATTTGTTTATTTGGTTTGTTTAATTAGCACCATCTACAGAAGAATATTGGAATATCGCATTGAATGTGCTCGCTGGGTCTCTCCCACTACAACGATCCTGTGAAGTGCTCCAAGACTAGCTGTGAGAGCAGAACTTGTTGGTGAATCACAAATGAAGCTCATTGACTGTACCCACGATGCTTAGTTCTCCGATGAGATTTCACTCGAAACCCCCTAAAAGAGGACCTGAAGCATGGAGTGGGCTTATGGAGCACTTCAAATGTTAATCTTACAATGCATTCTCACCCACACCTTTTACTTGGGGTTCTTCTTAGTATTTTGGACTGGGTATTGGCTATTTGCAAAATAAAATTCCTATTTGTAAAATCGAACATCCGTGGTTTGTTTGTAAATCAACTAACAAATATTTTCTCTTGGATTTCAAAGAGTTATTCTGATGTTTTAAAAATGTGTTTAGTTCTCAATAAAAAAAAACAGTTTTAACACATTAACAACCACTTAAATGAGAAGCAAATTATTTACCATTATTTATCTGTAATTGTGTGATAATCAATGGAGTATTCAATGCTGAATATTCAGCTCTGCATTCGTAGCAGTAAAAAAACACTAATTAAATCACAGAAATCTCTTGTGCCTCTTTGCTTATACCACCAAAAATCTCATATAATTTGGGATTATAAGGGTTGCGGGTTATATAATTATAGTGCACAGAAAGCCATCCTTATTTCCTGTCTAGCTTTATGTGTACACAAACATAAAGTGTACCATTTTGTTCCGGTTTCATGAATTTATGCAGACCTGAGTGCATTATAGCATAAAAGGTGACACAAAAATTATCGTCTAGGCCGTAATGATTTCAGGGTCATGGCACAGCGCTCTGGTACCCATATTTCATAAGGAAATATGCAGTCGGGTGTTTTACCACAGGTTGTGGTTGGTCTTGATTTTTATAGAAGCTGTACAGCAGGGCATCCAGTGTATTCCATGCCGAAAGCCTTTTTAAGACGCTACGGGAGAGGAGAGATCAATAGAGGAAAAAGAAAAAGAATGTGAAGGGGAGAACGAATAGCTTTGAGCCCTTTGAGCACAATATGGGGCGTCAGACTGAGTTATCTAATGGATGCTTCGCTTTCCAACAGAGGAAGAAAGACAGAACAGTCCGTCCTCTGTTGTCATTCACCATGATCTGATGGCTGTAATGAAAAAGGGAATTCTCTTCTTCTGTTTGTGCATGAAGAGGGACCTGGACATGGCTACGAGGATGGACTCCGGTAATAGGGAGCTGGATGTGATGAGATGTCAGGTCAGAGCCTTTCTCTGGAGATGTCACATGGATTGTCCTGCTGAGATTGTTGCCGACAAGGCCAGTGGGCTGCACCCAAGCAAAAGCAGGTAATGGGACCAGTCTAACAGGACTGTCCTCTGGCAAAGTCACTGCAATGAACGTACACATATAGAGACAAACAAATAAATAAATACACACTACAAAGTCAGTGCATGCAAATATGACCATGCACTTATGAGAATAAAATAAATGGTGCAAAACGGCATAAAGCAGACAGCAATGTCTGATAAATCAAGAATAAATCTAAGGTTTGCATTTGCAATTTATTGGTATTTGCCCAGCTGCTTAATTCTGAACAAACTGTTTCTTAATTGATTTAATTCTGCTAGGATTTCAAAAGATTTTGCTCGGTTGACATTATTTTCCAGTTAATAAATGGTTCATACCTCTATTCACACTGGGTGCTAATGTGTGCCATATGTACATTACCAGTCCACAACAGAGCTCAATTCACTCACACCCATTAACTTCTGTGGGAGATTTAAAGACAACAATTCATGGGAAGAAACAGATTGCTGAGACAACACGCAAATCATTTTGGAATTCATCGCTTGCTCGTGTTCACAGGGCAAAAAGGCAGAGAATTCCCACTACAGAGATTTCAGAGATAGTTCTACTACAGAGATTTCCCAGCATGCACCTTTGGCTGTTTCGCAAAGATTTTGTCATTTACAAAAGTTTTAAAATTCTGAAAACAATCTTTTCATGTTAGATTTCATGTAAAAAATACAAATAGGAAATTAAATCACAAAGTTTCAAGTTCTATGTAGAAAACTGTGTCATTGTTAGCCATGTTGTTGTAAGTTATTCTAAGGATTTTTATTTTATTTTATAAGATGTTGGTAAAGAAAATGTTGTCATTTTTTTCCATCTGTTCACAATAGGTCGAGCTGCAGGTATTGTTTTAATTTTTATAACTTGTATGCAATATTTTTACACTGAATTATATTTCAGCTTTTATTGTTAATTTGTTAGATAAATGTTTTTGTTAGAGGCAGTTTTTTAGATAAATGTAAGTATGACATAGGTCAAAAACTTGGTTCTTAATGGTCTTAAAGAGGTCTTAAAAAATCTTACATTTGACATTGTGAAATAAATATATAGCCCATCATTTGTCTACACAAAGGTTTCATATATAATACAACATACGTATTACGTAAATCCTGCCTTCATGTTGACTTCAGGTTTATATTTCGTATCTAATCTGCTCCATTATCTTGTCCCCACCCTGAGGAATTAGTTGCCATTCCATTCAAAATATCTGCAGTGATGCATCAAGACACTGAAAGGTATTCAGAAATTGCACACTTCACAATCTTTCCTGAAGTTGTGGGTAATCCGCCCACTACTCTCCTACTATTTCATGAGTCCAGACAAAGCACTCAGCTCAAAAACCGTCTTTTAGAAACTATATTGTGTGGAATTATGTTGTTTCAGACAAAACAAGGGTCTGGAGTTTTCTTCAATAAAATAACATTCCACTGCAAATAACATTTCATTTCTTTTATTTGATTTATCACTGAAAGCCACATTCAGTTGATGCCCATAACACAATTAGATGGGCCGGATTTGAAATACACTTGTAGCCAGCAGTAAAGAGCATGTTAAGTAGGCATGGATGTGCATACAGAGATAGACAAAGGCAATTTTGTTTTAGATGCATTATTGCCAGTTACCTTGAAAGTATGTAGGGCTAAAATATAAAATATGAATTTGGACATCCATGTGAATCCAAGATTCATCATAATTCATACGTCAGATAGATGACACCTTTGTTTACACAGTTAATTACAGATAGATTGAGCAAGATGGAAATGTCATGTAATTTAAGTGATCATTATGGGTATGCATACAAAAAAATTTGATTTTTGATTATTTTGTAACCATAATACTTGGTTAAAAATCCCTTTTGTTTGTGGATTTTTATGATGTCATGTTTTTGTAAACAGTGACTATGCATGGAATCTGTTGGGATTATCCCTATGTCTTTATTCAGAAGAGAATTTGGACAGTCATTCCCATACGGTGAACATGTGAAACGGAAGTGAATCCTGACTCAGTGTTCAGTCACTCTGCATGGATTTAGACTTGTGCATCATTTCTAAATAAAGTCAAGCCAAACATTATTATAGTTTCAACTTCGCTGTTTTATTAGAAAATGAAGTTGAGTAGCAGATATTGCCACATGATATTTTTGGTCCGAAAAATCTAATTGTGTTAAAGCTATAAGAAGACAGCAATGATGCAGAAGCAAATAAATGTTTGATTTAAATTGCCTGAGGCCAAGGCACATGAGATGACTTGTATTTAGAAAACTGCAGGGGCTGCACAATCAATATTTACTTATTGGGAGTGTAGGATGAAATGAAGGAGCAGAAAAAGGCCAGAGGGAAAGCAACTACAGCCATAATTTTAATAGTGAGTTAAAGTTTGAGATGTGGGAGGACTAAGAGACCAAATCCAAACTAAAAAAATCCATCTGGAAAAGCATCAAAATATGTCTTAAAACACAACTCCAGTGGCGCAGATTCTGAGGTGGGTGGCCCTATTTTACAGATGAATGTTAGAATGAAGAAAACTTCTGCAGTGTTATTAAAAAAACAGTCCAACAAGGGATGCTACGATGGTTTATATGAGGATATTGGTAGTGTTCCACCACTTTTTAAAATACAGAACATAAGAGATGCTTTAAAGCACATACACAAGGCGTTAGATCTAATGGGCTGTTTTGGGTGTTTAGCTAAGGGTGAATTTTCATATTTTTACTCATGAATTACCTTTTGCAAATTTTTGCCCATAATTATGGTCACTCAATCTTGATTTCCAATATTCTTGGCATAAAACAGAGAACATAAAAATCAAATGTAAGTTTTAAGCACCAGTTTATCACCTTGCAGTCCATGCGGCTACAGAAGACACCCCCAACCTGCGTAATTTATTACAGACTGAAATACATTTCATCCACTTTAGCAATGGTCATGTAAAAAAAGAATAGATTTATTTGCATTTTTTATTTTGACTAAACAGTATTAAATGTATGGGTTTATCATTTCTTTCTCTTTATCATTCGGTAATAAATCTGTAATGTGGGAATGAACACAAACTATAGTTTAAAACTGTGTCGTGCAAAATGATGATTCTGAATGAATAAAATTATTTTGTGAATAGATTTGCTGGAGCTTAGATTTAAATGCTGCTGTTTTCTCTTTTCCTAATGCATTTATTCATGTTCAGAGTCAATTGTTGTTTCTAATGTATTCAGCAAACAATGGCTCTTACAGAACAATCTTGCTTACCACGGATTCATTTTAATAATAAAAAAGAACCACACTTCTTTGTGTCCTTTGGGGTGTTCAATTCTTTTCATGTGCTTCAGTGCATGCTTGTATTTAAGCCTAACATAGATAAATGAATAAATAAAAGATGACAAAAGGAAAAGCATCTTTAACTTCTCAACAGTCAACGTCCCGCCACTCATCCCATCAGCCTTGGCTGCCACCTGAGCTCTTTAAATAGGTGCCCGAGACTCCTGAGACTCAGTTTTCATTCCTCGGTTCCACTTTGTGTGAAGTCAATTGGAACGCAGGCCATTGCTCAGAACTGCCCCGAAACCAACTTCCAAGCAACTCAGGAGTTAAGCTTGTCACAGCTCATATAGTGTTTCCTACAAGTTCAAGTGGTGGTGACCCTATAGTGGTTTCTGGTAGGCTCTGTTTCTTTACCACATCCCAAAGAATTTTTAGGGGTTTTAGGTGCTTTAGTCCAAAGACAAACACTAGTTTAACCTAAAATCACAAGCACCAGAAACCAGTTTTCCCACTTCGAGTGCCTTACATGCACAAGTTGTCATTTATTTCAGGTTTGGTCATTTTGACCAAATTTGATGCATCCTATCAATCATCCGCTGATGGATATTAATGTTGGGAATGTTTATGAGAGAGAGAGAGATAGAGAGAGAGAGAGAGAGAGAGAGAGAGAGAGAGAGAGAGAGAGTCTGGCTGGGAATGGACTGAAGAGATTGGAATTCCAACTGGGTTTGCCTTGCTTTAAGTGTTCAACTCAACTCCTGCTATACAACTCTGCTCTTGACAATAATTTCCCCCAAAATTATTAGAAACAAACTCAATAGTTTCAGTAGATTCTATATTGTCTTCAATTGAATTCTAGCACATAGAATCAACACACTGTTTGAAAAAGGTATTCCAAAATGGAATTCAATAATATATTAAAGGAAGTAAAAATAAAGCTCTGGGACAATTGATATTCCAGTTAAATATATCTATCTTCAAACAACCATCGGTGTGATTAGAGAAGCTTCATTTTTGTAACACTGAACTTTTTGCCTTTCGGGGAACCACAATCAAGCTAATCCAAAGATCTCACCATGTTCCAACATCCGAATTTGCTTTCTGCACTTCAAACAGGCCTTAAGGGTATTCTGATGAAACAGATTGTGATCAAACTTTTAGCAAGATTCCCAAGAAAGTGTGATCTTTCAAACATTACAGATAAACCAAATGCAGTTTTAGTTGGGGTTGTTATTTTCCAGGCGAAAAACATGTGTGGAAAACTGAATTCAGTCATCTATAATCCTTCAGTAATCCCAAATGCAGACATTTGGAAATGTCAAGGTTCAGATCTTAATTATGGACATGAAATGAACTGGAGACAAAGGACAGAAACGAATGAACTTCTGAGCTATTAACTGAGGTGTAAAATAAAATGATGCCATGCCTTATGTTGTTTCTTATGCTCCTATGGGCTGCGATAGACCAGTAGAGCTTCAGATTATAGATGCTTGTCTGTACCGCTATACGTATTGTTGCATCTTTGGCAAATTATCCTAAATATGAAAGTAAAATAAAAAAATTGCCTATCCAAGCCTTCCATTAAAAATGCTAAACTCTACTGAAATGTAGAGAACATTTATTATATTAATAACTAATATTTATTAATATTAATTATGTTCAATTATATTAATCAATCATTCTAAATACAGAAGACGAAGAAGGGGAAGACTACAATCTCTGTGTTCACCTGCTCAAAAGGGAACAGTACTGTTTTGAATATAGTATATAAATATCAATTATTTAAGAGAGATGTTTTTTGGCTTACTAAAAGCTGTATAAAATTTGTAAAGCTATATAGAATTTGCAAAAATAACTTCTTTGAATATATTTGTTTGTGATATGTATAGCTGTCATGGGATAAGAATGTGTCCACCTTGCAAGACTTTACTGTAGCTTTTTTTTTTTACAAGAGTTATGAACATTGCAAAGGTAAATCAATTACATTTTGAGAAATTGCACAATTTAACTTTACAGACCCCAAATCACTGCCATCTAGTGGTGAAAAGAAGGGATAACATTTGGAAGTACAAGATCCGTGATATGGCTTGCCTTTTTCGAAGTGCTAGCACAATATATATATATATATATATATATATATATATATATATATATATATATATATATATATATATATATATATATATATATATATATATATATATATTCACATTGTTTTTGGCTTTTTGGGGGGGTTATGAATTATTTTGTGTCAACACTTTAGATTTTTGTATGAAACAAACAAACCATTTGTTCTTAGTTGTTTTTGTTTTTTTGCGGTTAAAATGACAAAAAGTGAATATTTAAATAAAATAAATATTAAAAAATGTAATTTTATTTTGTACAATTTCAGGTTTGTGTGATTTAAGGAAAAATATTGGTCAAAAGATGGAGCTGTGGTTGTACTGAAAAATAATACCAAGCATTTCCAAAATAAAAAAGGTTTTGAAAGTAATTTAATTAGAGCAAATTGTAAAGTAGTAAAAAACGCTCAAAAAGGCCCCCCATCTAAGGGTTCAAATGACTTAAATTTAAAGTATTTCATATTCCTCATACAGCTTAACTCAATATCTTTTAAAAGATCAATTAAAATGCTAAAAGAATTATGTTTAATGTAAAATAATTTGAAGACATCTCAGAAGGAAATGTTTTCATAAATAAATTGTTTTGAGACTTAAGGTTGTTAGACATGTTAAGATGTTATTGTGGAAAGAGAATTCCATCCCATGGTCACCAGCCTGGCAGCGGGTGCCACCAAGGAGAGTGACTGTGTTGGAGTGTAAACCTGGAGAGACTGGGGGAGGTTGAAATCACTGACCAGTTTCATAAGTAAAACTGTAAACGCTGACTTTCCAGTTAAGCAGTTTCATGAAGGAGACATTGAGCTTGATTGCTCTTAACCTGATAATCCTTAATTAAACCACAGTGTTCTTTTGCACACACTAACCCATTTTCTTTATCAACATAAGGTCATACACAGTACGCATAAACCAATCAGCACAGCTTGATTTGAGCCCTTTACACCTTTACACCCAGCAGGTAAACACATTATTCTGCTTTCCGTTGGTTTAATGATGCATTCTGTTATGATATGAGACAGAAGGGATAAATTTCAGTCCATCCAGACAGAACAAAGGGTTTAAGTAAGTGAGGAAAGGGGGATCTTGACCAAAAATTTATACTTATGTATTCAGAAGCAAGTTTCTCTCTGTGTATTACATGTTTGTTAATAGTTTCTTGATGTTTTCACCAAACATTGTGTAAAAAAATGCGAAAATTAGAGCTGAAATATCTACCCGTTACATTTGATCCTGTCTCCAAAGATATGGAAACAACTGTCCATCAGAACGTGAATTTTAATGTATATGTACAGATGTTTCTGATCGATAGCCCTCCATCGAGACATTTAATGAGAATATACTCTATGTCAAAAAATATTTTTTAGTTTTATCAGAAAATTATGTTTTTATCTTTGTGCAAACATGAAAACTGCAATACAACTGAATCGCACACAATAATTCAAAACATAAAAAGAAAAATAGCTTCAGATATGCGCCTGCAGAAATGTTGTGTGGTCTCTGAGGGTTCTTTGTTGCACTGATAAACAGAAGGAGCTGCCCTCTTTGTCACTAAGAGTTAATTGCCTCTAGGTTCCAAATGTGGACCACAGATATTTATGCAGGTCACGTCTCCATGTAGTTAGCATTTGGTGTTTATATTTCTCTTTCCTTGTCCTGAAAAGGATCCTAATGTTCTATAAACTCTTTAAGGTCAAGGGTGAGATTGTTGCTATTTTCTTTCAGCATGAATAAATAATTGACCCATTTACATAACATTTAGCTGCACCAGAAACATCAATCTACAAACTGTTCTAAAAAGTAAGAAAAAAAGCACATTATAATTCATGCTCATTGAAGGTTAGAAAGGGTTTTTTCTAGATTATTTTAACTCGATTTGGATTGCTCTGTCGAATCATTTATGGATTTATGATCATTGTCATTTTTAAAACCCCCATCTAAGCCCCTGGTTGCTTAATTCTATGTGTGATGTTTAAACCAGATGAGATTTAACTTTGGGTGGAAGGACTAAGCACAAGTTTTTTTTCATGTTCCTGTGATGAGCTATCAATACCAAGAGGATCTGGCTGAAATGGACAACTATTGGATGTCTCTCTTTGAAAGATTTGGGGCAAATAGAATTCAGAGGAGGACCCATGACAATCAGGAGAGACCATCCCTCCGTTTGAATGTGTATACTGCAATCTATGTGCTGCTTGTTTCATCTCAGGCAGCTAAACTGAAGCTTTTTTTTCTCATAACAACACTTCGAGACTGTAATCCATGTCTTCATCATGTCTCAGCTGGATTACTGTAACTTACTATATTCAGCAAACCAGCTGTCACTCACCTTTCTTCGTCTGGTGGAGCATGTTAGAAGGAACACACTACATTTTAGAGTTCACTTTAAATTGTTATTATTTTTTTTACATCTTTAAAGGGGTAATGAACTAGATTTGTTTTATTTGTCAATGACAAATTGCATAGATATAGTGTTTTTTAATAATAATAATAATAATAATAAAAATTGTTGATTTGAATACATGCACATTTTTTCTGCCTATTAAATCTTCCATCCAGGTTTTGATTAAAGTATGAACAACACAGCATTTTTTGTTGACTGTTCTTCCAAACACTGGCTCGCTCCTTTTTTCTGCAAACTTTTTTTTCAGATATTTTGTTGCTGTACAACCCAAAACAGACCATCTTCCTATAATCCTCATGTTTACATCAAAAAAAAAAAAAAACTAATTTCAGCTCCTATTTTTGCCTTGAGTTCTAAACAAATACAAAGAGTGTTATACGAGTGACAAATATGAAAACAGTCAGTATGAGAATTATTTTCAATTATTTTTGTGTACATTTGAACACCATTGTGTATCTTGTGTAGAACCATGGCGCTAGGTGGCGGTAATGAGAATGGTTTAAAAAGCTCAGTGTTTGTACAAATCAAGCTTCAGGCAAAAACAACCAAAAATGCACCACTACAGAGTTAACACCAGAGGTATGGTAAGTTTGTGCTTATAATTTAATAATTTTGAGAAAAAAAATCATTTGTTTTACATTGTACATTACTGTTTATCTTTTACATTTTAATTAAAGCTTGTTTGATTTGTAAGGCTTCCTCGCGAAGTCTGGACAGTTTTACCACTTAAGGAGAAGTAGTTTATCCAGGTACTTCTCACTTTGAATTTAATGTACAGCTTAGATTGTAATACTGTGTTTTGTCTATCGATTAGGCTAGTCTGGAACATCTGGCGAAAATGTCTATTGAAATGGAAAGTCAATTGTTTTTATATAGAGCTTTTATGCAGATGCTTCAAAGCAGATTCACAGAAGGAGGAGTCTATTGTGGATTAGTTCTAGTATGAGCAAGTTTTGTGGAAAGAAAGGGTATACAGACCCTATACGAGGCCATAGTTAAACAGTATTAAATGATGTGTAAGGGTTGAATAATGATAGTGTTTGACAATCATTTAGAGCCAGTTAACGAGTTTTGCTTTACTTATTTACTTATGTAGTGTGGGGGAAACCCACACCAGCAATTCCAATTCACATGGGGAGCTAAATGGGAAGCCTCTTTACGTGGCGTGGACAGTGCGTCAGTTGCCTTACAGGGGGAATCCAGGTAAATCTAGGTCTAGTCCCTTAATAAATTAATAATAAATTGATGAAACCAGAAGCTAGAGTTTCTTGAGCACGGAGACCCTGAAAGGCTGGTCACCGGCCATCACCTGGGAAAAATACTAAACAGAGAGAATTGTTAGAGGAGGAGTAGAGACAGAAGAACAATTAAGTGTTTAATGCTTTATCCTGCAGCCCAAACTTAATAATGCTGATTAAAATGATTGGATGCTCAAAAAATATTGTGTCCATACAGAATATTATTATTATTATTTTTATTTATTTTTTTAAACAACCTTTACTCAGGCGGTATGGTGGGGCAGTGGGTAGCACTGTGGCCTTCCAGTTAGAAGGTTGTCGGTTCGAGGCTCACCGGTGACCTTCCTGGAAGGAGTTTGCATGTTCTCTCTGTGCTTGCGTGGGTTTCCTCTGGGTACTCCGGTTTCCCCCACAATCCCAAAAACATGCGATTAGGTTAATTGACTAATCTAAATTCCCCTTAGGGTGAGTGAATGTTGCCCTGCGATGGACTGGCGACCTGTCCAGGGTGTACCCCTGCCTCTCGCCCAATGTGTGCTGGAGATAGGCACCGGCAGACCCCCGTGACCCCGAAAGGGAAAAAGCGGGTATGAATGAACCTTTACTTATTAAGTCAGGTTGCATTCATTAGAAGTAATTATAAAACACACTATGCAGCCTGTCACATTGCACATTTCAGTGCAAGTATTTGTTATTTATTCTCCTATTAATTAAGGCTACTTGCCTAATATGTCTAATGATAGTTCTAATTTAGTTACTAATCATTTATTATGATTCATCTCCAGTCATCACTAATATCCAGTCATCATGGGTCCTATATGTGAATTGTGAGCGGTTTGCGATGCACAGCAAGAGAGACCCTGCAGGATTGACACCTTTTTATGAACTCATAAACACGGGCCCATCTGCTTCTGCCAATGATCTGAGCTACAGAAAGAAGCCCAGGTTTATGGCTTCATACAAAGCCTACAGCAGTGAATATAAAACAAGTGAACCAGACGCAACCTGGAGGTGATAGGAAATGAAAAACTCATCTGGCTTCATTGCTTGGGCCTCCTTTGGAAAGCTGCTTAAACTTTTCCAGTTGTAAAATGCACGGACGAGAAGTTTCTTTGGGGTTTTAAATGAGAATTATTTTCTTGACGTAATTGTTTGAGTTTCTAATTACTCAAAAACCTGATTTATTCATGTTTATTTTTGTTTTGGGTGGCGCTCAGTTGTCTCATCTCAAAATCGTATTTGAATGGCACGATGTGAGAGCAAGGGTTTGTTGTCACTCGAAATCATTTTCCTGCAAACTTCAGTGAGATAGAAGGAAATAGGCAGTAAAGACACAAAAGACCTGGAGGCACAGCTTCTGTTCTTCTTAAAAAGAAATTCATTATCTGTTGCACAAAAGACAAAACATCATTCTATTTTAGAACAGCATTTATCCCCTGACACCCCACACAAACTGCGTACCTCCCAGAGTTTCTCTCCAGAGCGCACACAGGGGAGGAACTTTAGCTGTGAAACTAAACACGAAACACGAACTGCTTTACATCAAAAAGCCAACGACAGTAATAGCTGCTGTTATGATATAATGGCTGATTTGTCAGTTCTAATTGGAGCCGCGATTGTCTGAAATGGTGTCGCCGTTGCAGTGATTAGAAATGATACACCATTCACCTTCTTGACCTTCCTCCACAGACCACACACACTCTCTCTTTTTACATAGCTTATAATTGCATCCAGCCCAGCGAGGATGTGGGTAATTCAATAGAATGTCATGTTCCCACTCTAGACTCATCTGGATTAAATGTCCATCAAACTACAGCAGTTTATCATAATATATCTCATGCCCACAGCATTTCCTAGTGTTACAGCAATCGCCTGTTTTACTCCAGCAAGAGATGTTTTAGAGATTAAATGTACTGGCGGGGTTTAAAATAAATTTAAATGTGACACAAAATGATATCCAGGCTTTATAAAGCTGTTGAAAAAGGAAAGGAAACTGAATCAACTGCCATTGACAGGTTTTTTGTGTTGTGCAGTCAATGAACATCTCCAAAAAAACCTGATTTTTTTGTGTGATTTATTCAACCATTTATGGTGGACTGGCAAATGGGAAAAAAAAATGCAAATGCAATAAAAATCTGATTTGACAAATGGGTTTTAACCATCACAGTCAAAATCCAATCCTTTGACCCCATGGCAACATTGACACTTGCTTGACAAACAGATATATATATATATATATATATATATATATATATATATATATATATATATATATATATATATATATATATATATATATATATATATATATATATATATATATAAGGCGCCTGTGAAGTTTCCCATTTCCCTATTATTTAATCTTTTTATTTAAAAATAATTTGAAAAAATGTATTTTTTTGATAGGGGCGGCATATATTGAAATAGAAACATAGTGATAGTTAACACCCAAGACACTACGGAAGGCTAGAAATGAACAGGACCTAAATGACTCCACCTCTGAAGAAAAGACACCTGAGCCAGAATGAATGAGGTAAAAACAGTCTGGAGAAAAGTGGTGCATACTATACAAAACTAGAGCTTTTTGGCCTCGTAAATGTTGTGTATGTTTGGTGAAAAGAAGGGAAAGGCATTCAATCCCAAGAACAACATTCCCACGATGAAGCATGGTGATGGGAGTGTGATGCTGTGGGGATGTGTCAGTTCATTTGGTACTGGGAATCACATCAAGACTTTGAGAGGATTTTGAAACTTCAAACAGTCTACAAGAAAATGTTAATGTCAACAGTTTGTCTTCCAGTATGATAACGACTCAATGTATACCTCCCGTCCAGTGAAGAGACACCTTCTAATGAGCAAAGACAGTTAACCTTTTTTAAGTAGAGTTTGGCTGCTACTCCTCAGGAGAAATGCTTGAGACTACAGCAAATGACCAAACATGACAAATCAAAGTTTTGACCATTAACAACAAGAATTTATTACAAGAATTACAAGACCTGTGATATGACTTGTATTTTTCAAAGTTCTGGTACAAAAATGCACAATGGCACAAAAAGTGCTTCAAACAGTGTATAACTTTTATGAAGGTTTACTAAATGTAATACTTGAAATTGTACAATCGAAAATATTTGTCAAAAAAACAAGCTGGCGTTGTACTAAAAAAATTATATCAAACATTGCCACATTTTTTTTATTATTTAAAGGCTCAAGACTAAGGGTTAAACATCATTTCAGACACATATTTTTAAACGTACAATTCAGCAAGTGTAGTGAATCTAACTTTTGGATCCTTAAATTTTTAATGAATACAAATTAATATGTATTTAAAATTGATTTTAAAAAGTACTGTCCAGCTGAGAACCCGACTCGTTAAGAGTTGGTTGGATGTAAGATGTTAGTGAGGAGCAATCATGAAAGTGAGGCTGACTCTTTGAGCGGGACTCCTGTGGTATAATACGAGAGTGTTATTCAAACCTTAATTACCTGCGCTGCAAGAATCTGTGTGTTCCCTCCGGCAGCAAGGAAGTGTCTTCGGAGCAAAGCAGAGCACCCAAAGCTGATTTTGCTCGGCTGTTCTGCAAATGAACACAGGGTCCCAGTGTGCATTGTTGACACGTTAATACAAGGTGGTTTAATAGCACACCTGTATCGTTTTCAAAATTCTGCAAATTAGTCTTTAAAAATGTGACATTTGAACTAGTATACCTGTGTAAACCTGTAGAGTTAGATGAACAGCCGATAAAAGTAAACTGTTTTGAATAATAAAACAATAGCAAAAATATGAATACAGAATGGGAGTTTTTATAAGCTCTACTCACATGTGTGACATGTTATTTATTCCAAAAGGTTATAGCAATGGAATTACTGTGTCAAACTAGACAGCCTGACAGTCGCCTGCAGTATACTTGGGTAAATTCACTGCATGGGGCAAATGCAACTCAGAGAAAAATAGTGTCTTTTGTCAAACTGGCTTCGTGTTGTGTTGAAGCCCTAAAAGCAAGCCATTAATGTGCCGTTTGAGCAGAAAACTGAATAAAAAGTCTAAGTGGAGACTGATTTAGCTCTTGGGAGCTTTTATAATTTGCATGCTGTAAAAGCAACTTGATGGCCTCTCCTGAAATTACATCAACTAATGCTTCCAGAAATTACGCATTTGTTCCAGAAGTCACTCAAAAGCCTGAGTGAGATTTAAATAAACTACATTGCTCTTTAAAGTATAAGGACGCCTGATTTATTTCACCAATCACATTTTGAGATTGAGCATCATCGACAACAACACACTAATGTTGCACACGGACACCTGAAGTGTCTGTGTATTCTTAGCAAATGAAAAGCTTCTTTGTGACCCTTGTAATGCATCTTGAGAAAGTTGCAATGTTGCCAAAGGTTTCAAGAGGCTATTCCAGTTTTTCACCTCTGAGACTTTCAACACTTGCTCCGGCTTTTCAGAGAGACTCATACAGTTACCAAGGCAACTGCCGCATTACTTAGAGACAAGTTAACAACCACAGCAACCATAACCATTGAGAATTTCCGTACAATATACGTGCTCATCACACACTTTAAACAAAGGCCCTTGCTTTCGTTGCCTAAATAATTCAAGTGAACTGCTTAAAGCCATGTACTGATTAGCTGTGTCAGTGAGCTTGTAATTGCTGCCGGTGTTTCTTGTTTTCCTTCTCTCAGTCAGGTTAGTGTTGTCCCAGCATGATGCAAGTGCTCCCTCAGTAGAGTTTCAATGATACTGCATGTCCTTGCTTCGTCAACTAATTGAGCTGTGTGAGGATAATTCATTTAGATAAACATTTACATCAGCAATTTTCTCACAAGGTTAAGAGTGACGGCACCATCAAATTCTAACCTTGTCTTCCTTTGATTTAAAATTTTCTCGATTACATTTTTCCCATGATAGAGAGGATCAGCTCCGTGTGGACTATTTCTATCACCTGGAAAGACAGATGTGAAGGCAACCTACTGCAAATGATTTTTGAGGAGGGACTTAAATATACAAATGCTTTTCTTTTGCCCAGAAATGCAGAGTTTAAAACAGTGAGCCGTTTTAAACCATAGAAATGTGAGGTGTTCCTCAAATCTCAGCTTTTCTTTAATGTGATATAGCTTAAAGAAATGAAGTTTAAAACCTGAAGCTCAACTCGAGGGATAAAGTTGGTCTACAAACTTTGATATTGGCTGGTAAAATTAGTATAACCAAACACCAATTTCTCTATGATGTTTTACTCTGAAGGCATTTTCGATTTCTTTTCCCATTTATTATTGTGTATATGTAATCTTTATTATTTAATATTTAACCTCTTCTAGAGCTTCTGATGAACTTTCTATGAGCGTCTCAGTTTGAGCCCATGTTAATTTAATGGGAAATTAACTGAAAAGATATAGCAACCAGTTTGGATATTATGGCCAAGATTGGGGGATTTAGCTTGAGTAGTCTCAGGAAGAGATGTGTAACAAAGATGAATAACAATACGACTGGTGTATTGATGGATAGATAATCAGATATTCTTTCATGTCTTCATGTTTCTACTCTAAGACAAGGTGAAATGGGTTTGCTGATGCCTTTTTCCTTCGAGCATAATGAATGAAACGCAACATAGATCACCAGACTGACCTGCAGCATTGCAATAAATTGCCTCTCATCGAGTCAAATTCTCTTTTCAGTATTTAGCCAGATTGAGTTCAAAGACTTGGCCGTCCTCTGTAAGTTTTAGTCTTCAATCACGGTGGTCTTTTACTGCCATCTACTGGAAACTGCATGCTCACACCACCACCCAGAAGGACTTTACTGTAGTTAAAGGTGTTTTTATTTATGTTGGTGCTACTGAGCTCCTGAAAGGCAGGCAGAAAAGTCAGTGAGTTCACTTTTATGTGATAAGTAGATTTTTAGTGTATGGGGCAATGGGCACATTTAATAATGTTGGCTTGTCAAAATCATACAGACATGGTGGTTGCTTTATTTTACTGCATTGACATGGGGAGCATTATATTACGTCACTGACCCCCTCCATATTAACCAGGCTGGTTACCATAGCAGCCAATCTCAGTTTATGGAAATCATAAAGACGCGGGGGTTGGTTTATGTTATTCATTGTGAAATTGGCAACATTTTGAAAATAGTTTTAAATCGCATTACAACAAGTAAACTTTAAAGTTTGCATGCAAACCTTAGCAACCTAGTTTTGTAGACTTTGGAACTTTTCAACTCAATAATGCTTTGCCCATTAATGCACAACAAGGGTCATATATGCATCACATTGTCCAGTGTATTGAGGAATGGTATGCTATTTTCTTTTAGTTTCCCTGCAATACACACATTTAAAAAAAAAAAAAAGTCTGAAGAATCCCATTGAAATAAGTGAGAAAAGGAAGAATCCAAAAATGTTCCGAAAAATTAAGAAATTGACATTTTTTATGGCATATTCGGCATATTTTTTTTTACACCAAACATAAAATATTTGAAAGCAAAGGTATGTTAAATCAATTTTAAAACATTCTTGACCTATAGTGTTGGGTTTGTGTATGTAGAATTTGGTGAGAACTCTAGATGGCGCTCTCTGAACTAAACGTAACAACAGGGAAGCGAAGAAGCTCTGACTCGGGACTCGTAGTTTTCGAGTGTTTCTGGGTAATTGGCGGACTGACTGCGCTCAATGTTATGGCGACCAACAACGGGCAACTTTCTAGGGGTTTCATAACTGATGCAAGTCAAAAGCGTAAGACCATAGGTGAGGTTACATTATTTCACAATAATTATATATGTTATGGCTTAACATAGGAAATGCCACTGGAAATACTGAGCTAAAGGCAGTAGTTTTAGATTTGCGCGGTTTGTTTGTAACGTTACGTTAGTGTGACGTTAGCCTGTTGCGAATAGAATGCTAAGCTAACGAAGCTAGCGTGTCTTTGTCCGCGTAATTCGAGGAACTCCTGTACAGCTTTGTTTTCGGTTTATTGTTATTTCGCATATATATAATACACGTGAGCCAGTGTAATTTGTTAAACGTACTATATAAGAAGACTAAAATAATCTCGTGGTGTTGGTGCGCACGCGTGATATGCTAACATGTCGGCAGGATACGCGTGTTGGGTTAACTAATGCTAGCCGTTTGTTTTTCGTCTAAGTAAACCCGATCGCAAAGTACTTAAAATATATATAATTGTCATACACATAATATGAGTTAATATGTATATTAAAATTAGTCCCCTTTCTGAACATATCTTGTTTTTTTAGCGCAATGTGTTTTGCAGTCAGTTCTGAAATGCCAGTTTCCTGATATTCCGTTGTAAAATGTCGTGTTTATAACGTGGGCGCATGTTCTGCTTTGCAGCGACTTGTTCTTCGTTATTTGTTCTTCGAAAAATACCAATTTGAGCCGACTTGATCAACTCTAACGTTACTCTTATGCGTGATTGGTTGGTTGACTCCTGTTTACGTATTGTTTTCTTAAACCTTTCTGGAATTTTGGTCATTTTAAATGCCTAATGTCACTCATAACCTCATATATGAATTGCAATGTGTAGAACATTTTACGCATATCTTTGGCCACTAGAAATAATCTAGCATTGTTTAACCATTTGAGTATAAAACGTTAAATAATGAAGCATTAAAGGGATAAATGTTGTATACATTGGTTGCTTTAGTCTTCCTTTGGCCTTTCTTGATGGCAGATTTATTTCACATCATTAGAACGTTCAAATTTTCACATAAATTAAATGCACTTTAAAAGCATTGCTTTAATGTATGTGGCTAAAGTTGGATTTTCCATTTGAACTATGTTATGCAACATCTCGTCTGATTGAATCCAGCAAAGTGGGTCACACATTAAGTAACATGCAATTGGTTCAACCTTGCAGTGAGATTTGATTACTTTTCCTCTCATCCATACTGGTTTCATGACAATTACACATTGTTGCAATCATGGAAATCCCATCTTGCTTTCTTTGTGGCAATTAACATTTCAAAACCCAATATTCAGTAGCAAACAGTTTTCACAAGCATTTCAATGATCGCAGCCATACCATTTATTTTAATTAATACAATATTTTGTTATGATTAAATGATTTATTTCTGTGTGTAAAACTAAAATGGATTAATGAATGCATCTAAAAGTTTGTGTTTCTATTTAGAGTGAAACTGGTATAAACCTTTGTTCCAAAGTTACAGCGTAAAGACGTCATACTTTTGGACCAACTTTAGTCAGCTGAACTGGTTTTGAAATGGAGTGTGCCATGAACACTGTTCCTGGTAGGTCACAAATTTTCTGTGTAGAACATTACAATGTGAAGTCTATTCTACAGATAATCAGATGGTTTCAGAACTACCTGGAATTATTGTTTTTTTACATTTATATACTTTTGGAGACAAGTTACTGATCAGTTTTTTTAGGCTATTGTCCATATTTTATTTCACCTTTTAAAATTAGTTTTATTGAAGCTTTTAGCACATGTAATTGCTCTATGTCCTCTATGCAGATGATGAACGATTGGATGCCACTGTCCCAATTGAAGACATTACTGCCAAAGATGGGACAGAGACCCTAAAAAAGAAAAACAAGAAGCATAAGAAACATAAAAGTAAGAAGAAACGTAAGAAGCGCAAGGATGAGAAGGAGAGTAGCTCTGAATCTGGAGTAGAATCCGATGCAGACACACAAAAAACAAAAGAGTAAGATTTTTCTTTGTAAAACATTTCTCTAAAATAATTTGTTTTTCTTTTTACTTTAACCTATGTTTTTCTTTGCAGATTAAAAAAAGTTGATTTGTCTAAGCTAGATGGTGATGATCATCTGAATGCCTTAAACTGTGCAGGAGGTATTTGGAGTGTTTCATTATAGTTTTTACGTTATTAATCCACATTGCAGATATATAAGCATAGGATAATATAAGCGCACCATCATGTTTATCTGTACAGATATGGATGCAGATTCCAAGGTTAAAAAGCAGAAGCATCATGTTGGTAAAAAGAAGAAAAAAAGAAGGAAAGAGGAGGAGAAGCAAGAGAAAAAGTCCTCATCTCCCTCAGGATCAGGAAGTTCCTCAGCATCAGGGTCTGAATCAGAACCGGACTCTAAACAGTCACAAAAATTGCAAATGGTTCTGTCAAGTTTGGACCAGAAGTCACCAATCACAACAACTGATGTTTCAATAGATAGATGTAAAGTTAGCTCACCCAAACAGGAGGATTTAAAGAGCGATATAACATCTGACCACAATGATGAGAAAGGGAACAAAGAAGGAGTTGAAGAAAGACTTTATCAAGTGCCTGAATTTACAGAAAAAGATATTAAAATAGAAGCTGTTCATGAAGAAGAACATTTTGTTAAATCTCAAGAACTTCCTGATATCATCCCTAAGCAAATAAATGTGCACAAAGAGCAATTTGGACAGAAAGACTCTTCAAAAGAAGCAAATGGGAATCTCAAAGACAAGAGAAAACAATCGCTTTCCAGGTCCAGATCACGTTCACTTTCGGACACAAAAGGGAAAAAAGCTCAACATAGTCGTTCTAAAACACCCAAGCAGTCATCAGGTAAATCAGGACGCCATAAAAACAGATCATTTTCAAGGGAAAGGTCTTTATCAAATTCAGGTGGAAAGGAAAGAAAAAACCGTAGAGGCTCAAGATCCCCAAAACCAACAAAGAAACCTGGACGTAGGTCAAGGTCACTTTCTGGTAAAGGTTATCGCTCTGATTCGAGGTCTCGTAAAAGGACCAAGAAATCCAGAAGCAGAACCCCAAGACGCCATCGTTCAAGATCTAAATCACCTGCAAGGTCAAGACGTTCACTGTCAAGGTCAAAACAGTCTGTTTCTAGAAGGAAGAATCAACGTTCAAGATCCCGATCCGTACGGCGAGGAAGGACATCACGGTCCCGGTCCAGAAAAAGAACACCTATTTCTCGAACAAGGCGGTCTAGGTCTGTGAAAAGAACAAGGCGGACACGCTCTAGATCAATTGTGATCCTTAGACAATCCAGGTCCTCTGTAAGAAGAAACAGAAGATCTCGATCAAGATCAGCTCGTAGAAGACAAAGTTCAAGAAGTCCAAGGCGTCGAAGTAAATCTCGTTCCCTTCAGCGATCCAGGCGCTCTAAATCACGTTCTCCGGCAGTGCCTAAAAGGTCAAAGCGTGGAAGCCCTCATAGTCCATCGGTATCACCTCAGCGACATAAAAGATCCAAGTCACGGTCATCTTCACATAACTCAAGATCAGAGACTCCAATATCAAGAAAAACTAAGAAGGAGAAAGGCAAAGGCTCAAGGTCTGTTTCAAGATCTGTATCAAGAGATCAGCGGTCATCAGATAGAAGTATATCCCCTACCAAAAAGGGACATTCCCAGTCGCCCTGTCATGAAGAAAAGTCAGAGAATAAGAGTTTAATAGAAACCCCAGTAAGTGTGGTGGATGCTACAGAGGAAACATTGAATGTTGAGGAGACTGCAGAGTTAATCAGGTGGAAGCCAATAGAAGAGCAACCTGTTCAAATCCCAGTAACTGAGGAAGCAACATCTTCTGAATGTAACCAGCATGAGGAAACTGTTAACGAAGAGCCTGCCGATCCCAAAGAATTTGAAGGAAGACCAACCACATCCAGATCTTGTTCCCGTGAGCCTGCTGCTGTTCAGGGTTCTCTAGGGTCTGATGAAGATGATCAATCAGGGAGCTCACGACCACCTTCACCCCATACTAAAAAAGATTCCAAGTCAAAATCCAACAGCAGCAAGAGAAGGTCAAAATCTCCTGCAAGAAAACGCAAATCAAGATCCCCATCTCACAGTCGTAAAAGGAGAACTAAGTCCCGGTCGCCAGTTCGTAAAAGAAGATCAAGGTCATCAAATCGAAGGGGAAAGTCAAGGTCGAAATCGAGGACAAGGACGAAGCGCTCAAAGTCACATTCTAGATCTCCAGCTCGGAAAAAGCGTTCAAGGTCCCGTTCTCCTGCCAGAAAGAAAAGATCTCGTTCACGGTCAAGGGCTCGTAGGTCACGATCTAAAAGGTCCCGGTCTGTGTCACGCCGAAGGAGACCTGCATTTAGAGGGCGCTCATTTGACAGACGAGATCGGTGGAAACGTGAACCAAGTCATTCCCCAGTTTTGATCCTCCGCAAGAGGAGGTCCACCTCTAGATCTCGACACAGTTCTAGCAAAACACCACCTCGCATTACTGATTTTGGTAAATATATTTGTTGTAGATTAGTAGAGTTGATAAATGTTGATGATTGAAATGGATTCGGTATTGATTATAATTATCTCCTCCTTAGATAAAGAGCAGCTGTTGGAAATCGCGAAGGCTAACGCTGCTGCAATGTGTGTTAAAGCAGGAATGCCTGTACCTGAAAGTCTCAGGCCAAAGACATTTTTACAATTACCCCTGCCAACCCCAACTCCTACACCTTTGTCATTGCCGCTCCCTCTGCCTGTGCCCAATTTGTCTATGAATCTGCAGATGGGTATTCCAGGGATCCCTACAATGCCAAACATGACAATGAATGCTGCTGTGGCAAGTATGACCGCAGCGACTATGACTGCTGCTTTATCCAACATGGGTGCTCTGGCTGCAATGTCTCCGATAGCTCCACTTCCAACCATTACCAACAAGCCCCCTCCCGCTCCTGCACCTAATCTGGCCAATATTGAGGAAGTGAAGAGGAAAGTGAATCAACAGGCAAACAGCATCAGCATCAAGGAGTTCACTGAGGTGAGATTTTAATTGAAAACTATATAAAGATTGTGGCTTAAAAATGAGGAATAGTTTTAACAAGCGCATAAACATCTCTTCTGTGTAAACAGACTTAACACAAGTGTTGCGTTTTGCTAATAAACTATAAAAGTATTCAAGTCAAATGTAATTTAATAGCACTTCGCGGAAGGAGCAGCCTAAAGTAAATTAGTTCTGATATGATTCGGGCCCAGGCAAAGTTTTGAGTTTAATTATTTAGTAGCGGCCATATTGAAACAATACGTGTTTGAATGATTCAGATTTTTTTTCTAAATAAATTATATTTTAGTAAAAATGGACCATTTAGAATAATAATATAACCTAGAGGGTGTGTTTTATGTGTGTGGGGAAATATCTGAGCCCAAATTTAAAATTCCAAATCAGATGGTGTGATACATTTCGCCTGCATCAACGGCTTGCTGTTATACGATCAGAAAGCCTGTTGAGATGGGCTTGGGGGAAAATTCCAGCATTATTATATTTTGAAGTGGTTTTTACAAGCATGTAACAGGCTTGAATACTTTTAGCCAATCAGCTGTAAGAGGCGTGTGGTTGAGATGTCGACGATGTGTGCTGTTATTAGGCCTTTGGTGTTGGGTCATGTTTGTTTTGGTGAATTCAAAGTAACCTTCATTTACCTTGCATTTAAGAGGCAAGGTAGGTGATGCCAAGGAATGCTTGAACTGGTCAGTCAAATGCCCCAAAGTCATCTCAAATTTCTGATTGTGAAATCATCATGATATGTACACATTTTGTTTAATTTGAACATTTAGTCTTGTCTTATTAAATATGTAATTATTGTTTTTTTTTTGTTTTGTTTTGTTTTTTTTAGAAATGTAAACAGATTGCATCAAGCAAAGAGGAGATGATTTATGCAATGCCACACTTTTCAGATGAGGAAGATGATGCAAGGGTGAGATATTGTTTCATTAAACGGTTGTTGGTTTTGCATAAATGCGAAATAAATATATATATTTTATCTTTTGTTGCAGTAATCCACCCTGAATTCCTGTAATGGACACCTGTGTCACGTGGAATGAAGATGGAATCTGCCAGAGGCGTCTGTGTGTGTTGTAAATGAAGCTTGCATTTGCTCACCGGATATGTACAGTTTAGCTTCATTGATTTCAGTGGTTTGTTTCAACAGGTATCTATAAATTCTCAGTTATTGCTATAACTGCAAGCTACAGAACATTTTTTTTTATTTACAGTACACAGTACTGGGTTAATCCATTAAATATGCCTGAAGGTGGAACAAAAAGAGTATGGTGTATAAGACATGGTACCTGCTCAGACTGAAGGTTTTGCTTTTAGATTTTACTATGTTGCCACAAAAGGATGTCTGGTAGGTTTGTATAAATGTACCCAACAGTAAAAGGGTGCAACTAAAATCCCAAGTCTGTTTGGTTGGTCCTGACTGATAAACTAGAAACCTTTTAGTAGCAACTGTTAATTTTCCCTTGTGTTTTAAAGTTCAATAAGTGTCAATCACCTATTTAAATGTATACATGGTAAATAACATTTGGTTGTTTTTTTTTTCTGTTCATCATATTTGTGAACTTTTAAAGCTAATTAAATTTTGAGGTTCCAACTTTTGACTGTAGAGTGTTGTATTGACATTAATTTCATTTAATGTGTTTTTCTATGTATTTTGACCATTGATTCCCTTAGTCATTTTGGTTAACTGTTAATTTTTTTAAGAAAAGACATAAACAAGAAATTTTGTGCATTTTTAGTTTTACAGAATCAGTTTTACGCTTGATTTGTGGGATACAAAAGCTGTTATTTGCATCTTTCTGGCTGAAATGTTTGACTAATCAAAGCTGCTGTGTCGAATGCTGTAGGTAAAAGTCACCCAACAACGTTCTAGATTTAAATGTTTATGATTTATGCTCTTCACTCTTGCATTATGTACTATAAGATGTACTAAATGTTGTGTTCGTTTTTGTAGTTTTTTTTTACCACTACCCTTCACTCTGTTCTACAATGATGGAGCTCACAAGATTATTTAAGAAATGGTAGAAAGGCAATGCTCCAACTATATGACATGCCCCCTATGTTTTGCGCTACTTTGCCTAGCTAGAGATTTGGCACTGTGTTTAAAGTGGCAATTTCTGTCTGTGATTATAATAAATGCGTTAGTTGGGTATAAATAACGGAAATCTACTTGAAAATGTGGTTAGGATTATTTGTTTCATATTCCTTACAATCTTTATATTTGAGTTTTTGCCTTTTTGGAAATGTACATTAAATCAATATGACCAATTTGGTTTATTTTTGATTAATACAGTCCGGTCATTCAATTGAACTACATGCCCTTGTCTTTTATACTTTATCTTAATTTATTTTAATAGTGGAAAAAAGTATATATATTTTAATTAATGCACAACCAACACATGTATAATTGTATGTGCAATATGCGATAAAGAAAATAAAAGATAAGCAAAACCTAAATTAAGAGGGTATCAAAGAGAAGTGCAGTGTTAAAATACAGCAGCATAAATGCTATCCACCATACTCAAAATATTCAGAAAGTATATTAATCACTCCTAATTTAAACAACCTACACGAGATTTGAAGCGTTTACTGCCCTCTATTGGAATGACTGTTAAAGAAACAGGAAATGACTGGTGTGTTTAGCTACAAAGAAGGAAATGCGTTAAGCAAACTAATATTTAAACAATATGATATTTTATTTACAGTTCAAAGGACCTACATTCCACAAGAAATGTAAAATTGGTTTCCCATGCTACTAGTAGGTCGTTTTAACACCTATCCTAGCTTGGAGCGTTAGCCTCTAGCCATTCTAACGTTATTTTAATTGAGGAAATAAATAATTTTAGTTTGTCATATTTATGTCATGCTGCACTCCAAATCCGAGGACGGTGAAGCGGTGGATGTGCATTTCACCGACCTCGCAGAAACATTGGTGGCCTGGAAGGTTCCAGTGGAGTTTTTTGTTAACGAATCTACTTTAAAAGTGAGTATAAGGTACACTTAATGTTATATGTTCCTCTTTTATCTAATTTGTCATGGTTGTGTGAAGTAGGAGGTTACTTTAACAGGCTTTTTAGGTATTCCTATGTGTTGGTTGCAGATTAGCTATTGTCACAATCGAGTTAAATATAGTTTGATACCAACTTTTGTGCATATTTTTTTTTTTTCTGTTGAACTGACCTCTGCTGCACTCATGGAACAAAAGATAGGTTGCTTTGTGACAGGATTTTACTGTAATCTTCAGAGTAATCTTTTTAATAAGCAGTAAGTAGTTATAATCTTCCACCTGTCACCTAATGATATGATGCAAGCATGTAAGCTTGTGATTAAACTGGGGCTTGGTGAGGATACACTTTTTAACTTTGTTGGGACAAAGTGTCTTAGGCTGTTCATAGAACATTTTGACAATTTGATTTGTGGGTATTTAAAAGTAAAATATTCCATGTAAACGTTTTTATTCATTGTTCTATGTTTACCTTACATACTTAGTTTAAATTGAACTGGTGATGTGATTAGCTGGTGGTTTTAGGAAATAGTGTATCATAATGTAAATATCCTGATTATGGCAGTGGAGTGATGAATAGGTGTTTTGTCATGGCTGAAAGAATTTTCCACTTGACGTCACCTTTTTTCTCAAGCTTTTACACAAGTAATTATAAAAGAGACACGTTCTAGAATTGTTGTTATTTTTACTGCAACTGGATTAAGTGGTCCAATTAACTGGGAGCTTTCTGTCTGCTTTCTTCTTCCACGTGTATTGTTTTGTTGAGTTCAGACTACCAATTGTGTAGTTTTCCAGCTTAGATGGAAGATTTGTATGTCATTTGTATAAGCATGAGGCAGGAAAATTGTGTGCAAAATTGTGTGGAAACAGGAAGTTCTAGGACTCTCAATAAAAATGATTGAGCTGTGAAGCAGGGCTTGAAACCAGTCTAGACACAGAGGAAGGTGTGTCCAGTCATGGGTCATTGATTTTGAGTGTTCAGTATGGGATATTGAAAAAAAAAAGAGAAGCACTTTTATTTACAATTGTCTTTTGCCGATGCAGATAATTTTTTTCTTTGATTTACTTATTTACTACTAAAAATAATAGTTATTTTAGGTTATTATTCTAGTTCTACCCTCCTCATCTCCTTTCCAGCGAAAAATAGGGACTTTAATGGCAGGATGGCTACAGCGCTTCGATGCCAGATATTCAATATAAGTAGTAAATAAATATTAACATTAAAATTAGATGTTAAAAGTGCAATAAATATGGTCCCCTGATCAATCAATAAGAAATCTCTATAAACTGCCATTGCAGACCACATACATGCACTCTGCCATCAAACAAATAAACTAGTACAGTACTTGCAGTTTTTTAATACTTGGAAAACATGCTGCTTTTCCAGTGGTTAAACTTATAAAAAGTAGACGATAATCCCTTGCATTAAAGGAAGGTGGGATCTCTGAAAAACCTGTTGCATGGACCAGTCAGGTAAACAGACGGGGTAACCAATCAGTGAAAAGACGTGGGTTAGGGGCATTTTTGTTTTCTTGATTTTAAACATTAACATTGACTCCCAAAAATTGCACACCCCACATTTACCCCCCCCCCCCCCCCCCCACACACATATTCGATTTCCAAAAATATACGACTTTTAGGCATTTGTTACAAATTTTGATGGGGATATTTACATAGGTATTGAATAGATATTTTGATGTATTTAATTAACATCCAAGGCTTTATGAAATGTTACAAGTCTAAAGCTGTTTTGGTAACGTAATCCAGAATGTTCCTTACATCATAAAGGCCATAAATGTGGCCAAATGTTTTTTTAATGGTTTATTCACAGTCAGCTGATGGCCTCACAGTAAAAGAATCCACCATTTGCTGCATTATGCGGAAAGAGTTTGACACTTGCTCCATTTGACACAGGCCCTGGAGCTGTCATAAACTCAGCTGGTGTCTAGTCAGTGGAAAATGTAAGCTGTATACTCTTAAAAGTGTCAAATGATCACACTTTCCCTCAGCAAAACTATTCTCATAATCATAACCGCTACCAGGTAAACAAAACACCAAGACTTAGTCATTTAGAAAGTTTCTTGAAGCCCACTTCCTGAAATGGGGCTTAAAACATGAAGTGAGCTGTTTAAGTGATTGTCAGCATGAATGTCACACTCACTTTTATTGAAGGGATGATTTGGAGTTGAGCACTGGTCTTAACCTTGGTCTGTTATTAGCATGTAAACTAATAATACATTTGTCCACCTGCTCTCCACGCCTTGTGTCAAGGAACATTTCTCAATTTGATATATAATTGATCTTATATAAGTTAATTAATAATTGACTCCATTGTGCTCTAAAACCAACAGCAGATCGGTTGATTTTTTTTTCATAACATTGTTATCAGTGTTAGTTTTCCATTGCAATGAAAGAACACTGTTAACTCTGTTAACCATTCCAGTGTAAATATAGGAACTTTGCTTAGTTTACTCAACACAAACATTTTTCAGGATATTCATGAATAATTAACAATATACATATCACATCATGAGGAACCCTAGAATACATGTTTAAAATATTCATAAAGTAGATCTAAATTACTATCTGCCAACTCCCAGATTTCATTTATTGTGATCAAACTTTATTTTGGTCTATTTTATCAAGTTTAAAATTGTCAAGTGATCATTATAAAAAAAAAAATGCATCAATGACACAGTCACCCTACTACTCTGCCATTCTCTCTCCTGTAACAGGAAATTGAAAATGAATAATGTTGTGCGTTTCAAAGCTGTTATTTGAGCTGTAAATAAGAATCTAAATTTGGCATCGTGGTAACAGGATAAAATAACATTACTTTGGCTGTCACAAGCAGTATTTTCGGATCCAGCTTGCTATTTTTAAAGATGATGAGTTTTCTGTTCACAGAGTCTTTTATGTGCTTATGAATGGAACAAAGGGTTTTCACTGTAAAAGTGTAAAAGCAACATTGCTGCTCCAGTCATGGTTTGAACCCATTTTCCTTGTTGATGTAGTTTGAAGTTATTCTTGTTTTTCCATTCCCTATAGAGGCCCTGTTCCACTGGAACAGGAATCTCAGCGTTTGGAATAAAACATCTGCACTCATGAGTGACAGATGCTTACAGCTCTCTCTACTTATCTCTAACTGCGTTTGATAGATAGAGTCTGGAAAGTATGAGAGTAAGGAATGGGTAGAATGTGTATTTTTAAAACTTTAAATGCCCATATTTCAACAGATTTATTCATTTGGCAGATGATTTTATCCAAAGCAAGGAATTAACACAGTTTGTCAATGGGTTTGAACTCAAAAACCTCAAATGCCTCTGTGAATACAGTGATCAGTAAACAGCTAAATGGTTGCTAGATGGTAATTCTTTTCTCCATAGTTAGATTGCTGATTCAAATACTGGTTTCTCGGTGAAATTTGGATGTTCTCTTTGTGCTTGCTTGGGTTTCTGCCAAGTTGTGATATTTTTGGTTAAGTAAAACAAATGATAAAAAAATAAAGACAGAATTACACTACTTCCATGTTGAGCGTTGATTGGTCAGTTGCTGAGGTCACCGATTGGCCTGAAAGAATCAACACATGCATCATAATGTTGGAATGTGTTATAAACCACCTTCATTCCATGTTATGTGCAGAGTCATACCATTACAAAAATCTGGTAGAAAAAGAGTGAATAGGCCATGAACGATTTCATTGTTCTTTTGTTTTACATATTCTAAATGATCAAATATTTGATTTGTTTATTGGCAAATATATATTGTTTATATATATACATTTTGTAAGCCATGATAGGACAGGAAGTGTTGCTTAACTGTGTTGTCCGCCATTGGGCAAATGTACAATAACAAACCCTACATCTAAAATTCTGGAAACCCCATTTTTCATGTTTCCACATAGCTATGCTGGTACTTTCTTCACCAGTTTTCATTAGGTTAAACTTTGATTATTTTTTAGTAGTCATTGTCAGAACTGCAGATCATTGATTGAGCCTAGAAAACCACAAATAAAAGAACTGTGTATTTTGCAAAATAGCACAATTGTAATTATTGAAAGAAGTTGAAAAATAACACAAAAATAAATGTTTCAAGCAACACACCTGCTTTAAACAGACCTGAAAATCCAATGTAAAAGCGTTGAACCGTACTGAAAGAAATAGTACAATATCAAAATTCTCTGTACCACACAGTGGAAAAGCTCCATAAAGATTCCCTTGGATTTTTTTCAAAAGGCCTCAAAGGGAATTTTTTTCATGTAGGATAACAGTTAATCTGGTTTATCAACAATTTTTTTCTTGTCACTACGGAATAGTTTTATACACATCAATGAAACAGATGTTCTTGACGGCTTTTTTTATTCCAGATTCTAGATCATCATTTAAACCTGATGTGAGATCATGTTCTATCTTAAAAAGACTTCAATCATAAGATATCCACTTTGGCTGGGTTCAGACAGGAGAAAATGAGGGGAACTAACACCTATGGAAAGTATGTTGCAGACAGGGCTTGATAACACAGCTGCCTTTCTGTCCGGCTCAGCTGATTTAGTTTTTCCATCAAGGCGGGAGGGGCAGCAGGAAAATGAGATGAGAGACACATAGCATTGTCAGAACACCGCCTGTCCTCGAGTGGTATGACTGAAATGATCAGACCTAAGCTGCTTGGAAAGCAGTAAATTCCAAGGTTTGTGTTCGTATAATCGAAAGAGACATACTGTGATTACTCAGCAGTGCCTTTTTCTCGGTTGAGAATGAGAAAGTTGAGCACAGTCACCCCTCCCTCGCCATGGGTGGAGCCTGTTACTCTGCAGCCGAGAGGAGGCTTTAAATAAAAGAGGTGGATGAGTGGGCTGCAGTCCTTCTAAGCGTTCAAGACACTTGGGCAGTGCTGCAGGAGAACAGAGCATTCCAGAAGATTCTGTCTTGACTGAAGCAGCATCACATGACTGCAGTGCAAGGACACAGGGTTATATTGGTTGTGCATTACTCAATCTGACCTATATCCGCTCTGAAAGAGCTCAAGGCTCTCTGCTGGACTGAGATCATCCGTGGAGAACAGGAAGAAAAGGAGCCGTGTAGAGGGTGAATTGGAAGTGGTTGTTTCTCAAATTAGGCGTCTTTTGTGTCCTCACCCTGGGGAAAGCAAAACGGACACGTCTCAGCCCCTCCTGCCCTTTACATTCTCTGACCTCGCAAGTCCTCCAGAGGATCCGTCATCAGGCTTCAGTCATGCATCTCAAAACAATGAAGTGCAACCCTTTCTGCCTCGTCGCTTCCTTAGAGGATCCGGATATGTTTAATAGAACTGTGGAGAGGGTAAGCTTCATTCATATAGTGCATTACATTGACAGTAATCATATAAATCAAAGCAGGAATTATTCAATCAAACGACTTGAGTGCAGTTGTTTCAGACAGGTAACATATATTGATGTAATAGTTGTGTTTTGTGGCCAGCTTAGATCATAGAATTCGATGCTTAAGGGACATTCACAGTGAAAGCTATTTGAATGTGATGTAAGCACTTACGCATACATGAAATCAATGCTTGTGCACCGTAGGAAAAACACAGGATTTTTTACCATTCAAGACTCATACTTTTGAGACCAACTGTGCATTCACAGCGTGCAACGAGGCTCTGTTGCCTTAGAAACCAATGTCTTAGCGAGATCTGGCAGACATGGTCAATTTTGGGATGTGCATTAGATTAGTACTCTGTGCGTCAGTAGTTTAATATAGAATCGCTTACTGAATATTAATCAGCCCGTATCTCGCAAAAGAAGCTAAATGTATTCACAGTCGTTCATTTCAGAGTTGGTAATCTGCTGGTTTAGGCTTAAAGCTGGTTTGAAAGATTGCCAGCCTGAGCTTAAAAAGTGGCACGCTTTTAACTCAGATGGTCACCTTTCAAAACTTAAAAAGCCAATGAAAGCTGTTTAGTGTAATTTTTTTTGCTCTGCTAATAAGTGGCCAGTGCAATGGCAGTCAAGATTGTTTGGAATGTTTGAGATTTAATAGTGGGTAGACATTGATTTCACTTTTCCACTGGGCTACACCTCGTTCACTGAGACAGAGTGGCAAAACCATCAGTGAAGTGGCTGTGTTTAATATGCAAAAGTGCTGAATCAATAGATATTCTGATGATTGTTAAAAAAATTGGCCTCGACTGTTATCCCCATGACTTTCCAAATGACCAGCTTTCTAAAGACATTTGGCCAGAAGTTGGATTTCCTCAAAGTTATTTTACATTAAAACACCAGGAATGTTTATGCCTTCGGTCACCCATTTAAGTAGCTGAGAGGTCCATCCGCATTCTGTTTGTACGTTGAAAAATTTTTTATAACCATATTTATTAAAGAAGCTACTAATCAGCTAAGCTTTCTGTAGTTAAGGCAGTCACTCATTTGTGCATGTGACTTCCTCTTAATATCAGCAAAAAGAGATGGCTAACTGCATGAAATTCTCATCAACTGCACAAAATAATGCGCCAAATGACATTTAATTCTAAATTTTTACACGGTGGGTGCATTTAAACCATTTAAGGCCATTGTTTTCCGGTTCTAAAGATGGTAAACTATTAATTTACGATTAGTTAATATGTAGATTTCATTAAAATCAGACTCACTTGACACGAAATTGTGGTTCCAGCTCCCGGATTTCTGTTGTTTCCAGAATTGTAGCAATCCAAAATCCATTTCGAATCTACTTTTTTTGGAATAGTCTGTAAAATATACCTAAAGTCTATACATATAGTTTTGAGCTTTGCCCGAGTTTTTAGCCCCATGAACATGGTGCATACCTTCTTGCAAAAAACAATGATGTGCATCTTCCAAAAATTCTAATAAAGTGTCTTCATCTCACTTCCAGGCCAGTTTTGAAGAACTCTTCAGTGCCTTTGATAGAAACGTCACCTTCCAGTATTTCAAGAGTTTCCGTCGGGTGAGGATAAACTTTAGCAATGCTCTGGCTGCTGCTGAGGCAAGAGCGAAACTACACAAAAGTGACCTGAAAGGCAGAGAGTTACGGCTCTATTTTGCCCAGGTAAGTTGCTTGGCATGTAACCTTGTAACATATACTTATTAATGTTTTGCTTCTTCTGACAAAAAATAAATAAAATCAAAACGCATCTCAGCCACCAAACTTTGCCAATACATCCAAACTGGTCTGACTCGAGTTGCTATTTCTTTTTAGACTAGTACCAATAAAGGATTTCTGGAAAATCGCTGAGAAATTTTCCATTGACTTAACTCTGGGTCAAATGTTTTGAAACTGTAACTGAGAAGCTCATGGAAACATCCTTGACCACACACATCATCGGTCTGTCCTAGGACATACCAGTTACTGTGCACAGTTATTTGAACCCTTGGCTCTAGAAGAGGTTTAAGATTTACCTTCCTACCTATAATGACCTTTGAATATAAATGGGTAGATGCAACAAAAATATATTTAAGATTAAACATCATAGAGATATGAGTATTTATGTTAATCTGACAACTTCCTAGTAATCAAACTATTTACCATAGCAACCAATTTGCGATATCTCTATCGTCATTTAGAAGATCATAGAGAAAAGGGGGTTGGTTTATATTACAATAAAAAACTTTAGCTAACAAGTTACTCTTGTTCTGGCCTTTATGGTGATCTATTGTTAGAATGTATATATTTAGTAGGAATAAGCTTTAATTTTCAAGTTCGCTATGGATGTCTAATTGTTAATTCTGTTCATTTTAGTCTGTGCACATAGGCAGTCCACACTTGGAACCTCCAAAACCAGACAAGCAGTTCCTGTTGTCCCCTCCACCATCTCCTCCTGTAGGCTGGGAGCAGTCAAAGGATGCCACACCCGTCATTAATTATGATCTTCTGTGTGCCATTGCCAAACTAGGTCCAGGTGCAGTGTTTTTGTTGTATAACTATGCATTGATATTGGTTTGCATCTAAATGTTGAGCATCATCTTGTTTTATATTGCCAGGCGAAACTTATGAGCTCCAACCAGGCACGCCCACCACCCCCAGCGTGGTTGTTCACGTATGCGAAAACGATCAAAAAAGCTCAGCAAATGAGGAGGAAATGGATGGCAGCCGCCAGCCTCTGAAGATCATCCAGACTCGTCGTCCGGAATACAATTCCTCTGTTACACAGTGAGCCTGGAGAACATCTCATCTTTTATTTACCATCACAGAACCCTCTGTCGTGGCATGCAGTTGGTTTCCGGACCACTAGAGAGCGCCTTAAGACAGAACCTCAGCCCGATTGAAGGAGACATACAGTAATAATGTGAGCCTCCACCATCTGACATGACGAGCAGGTTTACGTCATGTATTTGATGGTAGAGCGACTCGTTTCTCCGGGCTGGGTGTTTTAAGAGCACTGTGGTAACCTGGAGAAAGCAAGTCTACTGTTGTGTGTTTTGAGGAGCATGCTGAATCCCAGTTATTGGGTGTGTTCATGAGTTTCTTTTAGTTAAGCTTGATGTTTACTGGCATTGACATGCACAAATAGAATTTTAGATTTGTAGATTCATGTCAGTTTTTAAATAACTTCTGGTTATTTTGTCCATATACAATGCAATAGATATAATTATCACTGTTCATTATTTTAGCTTCATCCTAATTTTTGACAATTTTATTTGATCATTATAAGATTTGTGAAACAGAGCCATGATATCTATGATCAAATTTGACAAGATTGCGTACATAACAGGTTTACAGAAGGAAAGAACTACAATCCCATAAAGCACAACAGAAATGTAACGTTCTTAAGAGCTAAGATTGTTTAAAAGTGTTGTTTTTTTCTTTAGAATAAACACGTTGAAGTTCAAATTAAGAGTAAAGAGTGGGATTAGTTATGTAGCTGAAGTTAAATGGTCTGACACGGTTTACTTTCTGTGACTTTCTTATTGGATGGTGTTGGTTGAAGCATTATGGGTAATGTAGTTTTGTGGTATGTTGCGCAAACGCAAGTTAGATAAATTTGCTCTGGTTTAAAAAGGTTATCAGGCATCGTACTAATTTAAAAAAAATGAGGAAACGTGACTGTTGTTGTCTATAACCGTTATGTGCCTCAGCATGTTCCTATAATGTAAATCCTGATGACATGCTCTATTTTCACAGATGTAATCATTCACTAATTTGTTTAAATAATTACCTGTTTCTGTTTTTCTCTTTGGGGATGGGTCAATGTAATAGAGTGTGCAGTGTTTTAAATGACCTCAGCACTGTTATCTGTTTTGATGGGGAGCTGTTAAATTCTTCATGTACTGTAATTCTGATGCCTTTCATTATGTGTCTCCATTGTTGTGGTTTTTACTGGCTCGACAGTTTGTCCTGTCATGTTTGAACAGTAGCTATCACTTGATTAAAAACAGTTTTTCTTTATAAAGTTGTGCTGTGTTGTTTATTAACGTGTTGAGATGTTGTTTAATCTGTAATTTTGCGAAAGATTTATATATTTTGTGTATTTATATAATCTCAAAAGATGAGTCAGTGGCTGGCATGGTAATAATGATGCAAGTTGAGAAGTGTTCAATGTGACGTCTACGGTTTTTTCACTCGAAATAGAATCTGTGCCTGTAATTCCTGCCAGTTTCAATGGGTACCTTTGTTTCCACTTCTATGTGGAGTTATTTAGCATCAAGGTCAGGTTGAGAAAGGGATGTGACTCATGCGTATTACATGCATGTCTTTTCAAAAATATGCACTTGAAACATAATTCTCTCTTTAGTCACACAGATATGTGTTGTGCCTTGACCGTGTCTGGTTTTCTTGGTTCTGTTTAATTCAGAATGTCACTTAACAAGCTGATGACCTTGACTTATTTTAGATTAATTAAAGCTGTTGACATCTCAAGAGGGTTGGATCTATGGGATGATTCTGGATCTCTCGGTGTATGTTCGTGTGACTGGGTGACTGTTCAGAATCGTCCACTAGACAGCAAGACACTAATACCACAAAAGGTATGTTTCCTTTACTTTTTCTTATCACAAAACTTACATCTATATGGATAGTTGTGTATTTCTAATTACCGGTAGTTGCAATTTCAATGAAGACAAATGAGTTTGTAATGAATGAAAAAAATCTATTCACGGGGGTCTGCCGCTGCCTATCTCCAGCGCACATTGGGCGAGGGGTGGGGGTACGCCCTGGACAGGTCGCCAGTCCATCGCAGATACTTTAATAAAACAAAAAAATTTAATAAATTCTGTGCATTTTTAATTCATGTCAAATACAAGATTATGTGCAGCAGTAGAGGTCAGGTTAGCGTTGTTTCATAGAGGAGTTCTGGGTAGAACAATGTTCAGAGTGAAGTGTTTTCCATGTTATTGCAAGTCTTGCCTCCTAAAGTTTCCAAACACAAATATCTCACGTTAAAAAAACATGTCAGATTGTCAAATAGCATGTTTAATAGAGCCCACATTGCTATTTACACTTCCACTATGGATGATGTATATCTACATTTATAAAACATTATTTTTTTAAACATGAAGTTTGAAAGAACAAAAATCTTTTGGGATACCTATCAAAGCAACCATTTAAAAAATAACTGCTAAAGTAAAAAAATAAAATTATAAAGTAAAATCTGTAAGAAGTGAAAAGACATTTAAAAGTTTAAGGCTAAATATTAGATTTCTTGGCCATTTATTGAAGCAAAAGCGCTTTTTCCACACTAAAAGTTAGTGGTTGGGTGATGCCATTTACTGCCAGGCAACTGTTTACTCTTCAAATCTTAACGACAACAGAAACACTCCCCGATCAACTGTTTTGCACAGTTCATCTACCTATTCCCGTTGATCACCCAACCACTAACCATGAGTGGATGCTTTTGCGTTATCATTCATATTTTTTTTTAATAGCCAAGAAATCAGAAAATGTGTGAGTAATCCTATGAGCACAACTATATTTTACCTTATATTAGTAAAAAGAATTTTAAAAAGTACAACGGACAATATTGAATTGTACATCTACAAGAACATTTTTTTTCTGTCTCTAACACCAGAGTGTAGAATGCTTGACCACAACTCCACAGATGTCCATTCCCTGCTGGTTTCCTGGCTCCAGCATTACCTCAATGACTCCTGGTCGTTGGCAGCAGCTCCACCAGCTTTGCTGAAGCACCCAGATGTTCATTTGAGTGGGTCTTCTAACCAAGAGAAAGGCTACGGCATGATCTACATCTGTCTGATGGTGGGACTCTTCAGTTTCTTCACCTTTGGCATTATGTTCAGCTATATCCGCTCGAGAAAGGTGGAGAACTCCCAGGATGCCTTCCATCAGTATATAGCTAAAGATTGGGACAATGTGGCCTCTCCTGTGGTCATCAGTAACCGCACTGCTCTTGAGCACCTGCCAGAGTACACTGAAAGAAACCAGGGTTTGGCCTAAATTATAACCATTGCTGGAATTCTATTTTTTAAAACTGCACAAAACGTGTCATTCTGTAGAAAAAATTTAAAATACTGAGATTTTGATCAGAAATTTCAAAGGTATTGCTGATCTTGAAAGTACAGCTTGTGTTTTGTTCTGCATGGAGCGCTATTCACCCTAGTTTCATTCTTTTGAGAAAAGATGCTTTGATGAGTTTTGTTCAACAATAAACTTTGTTTACCATTCAAAGTGTCTTTTACGTCCTTATTATGGATCTCAAATAATACATCTTACGTTTGTGTTCAACAAAATCCAAATGTATGGAACAACTTGAGTGAGAGGACTGTGTTCTGTTGCTCTGGTTGGACATTGCAATTAACACCAACTAACATTAATATTAATGTGTTAAAATCAAGTGATGTGAGTAAAATTCTGAATAAATCAATTCTGTATTCTAAGGCTATGTTCAAACGGCAACCCACATTTTTTTTTGCCCGTAAAATCCGATTTTTTCCCTAATGAATGGCTCAATTCCGATACCTAAGTTGCTTTTCACAAGTCGTCCTAGATCAGAGAAGTGGCGTCGTTGGTCATCTTGTATCCAGGAGGTTGGTGGTTCAATCCCCGCCAGGTTCATTCTGCCGTTGTAGCCTTGTGCAAGCCATTTCACCCACATTGCCCTGTATGGATAAGAGTGACTGGTGGGGTGTGTCTGGTGGTGGGCAGAAAGCTGTAAATGCGAAATGGCAGCCATGTTCTGTCATATTGCCCCAAGGCAGCTGAGGGGTAGCAAGGTAGCTTATCACCACCAGAGGGGGAGGGTGGAGTGAATGAAAAATGCTCTGAAAAATTGGGTCTTTGAGAATCTGGAAAAACGCAATATAAATTGAATACTTTATTATTATTATAAAGTGATTTTTTTTCAAAAGCTACCTGTGTATGAATGGTCAAGCTTGATGTATCTGACTTTTTCTCATCGATCTCCTTCTCACAGTTGAAAGTTGGTTGAGAATTCTGGTTTCCTGTGATTTCGGGAAGTCGGGAAGCAAATATATTGGTTTGTCTTGGTCTCTTTCATCACAACCTTCTACCTTAATATTATTTGATAATGACAATCTTTTCTCGGATCCCACATTATCTTCAACAAAACCATTGGCAGTGTTCCATCTGTAAACAGCGCATCGTGTCATGATGCTGTGTCCTCTTCTGCATACAGCATGGGAGCAGCAGTTCGGACACGTTCAGTAACGTAAACGAGCACAACAAATAAAAAATTCCACAAAATATCAGAATTGAGCATTAAGCAGGTCGCTGTCTGGACGCAGCCTAAGAATTTCTTCTGATATGTATTATTTTTAGCAATGTATAATTTGTAACTTTAATCATTTGTAAGTTTTAACACAATTAGCACATTTTCAGATGAATTGAAACACATTTTGAGAGTTAATTGATTTTATTGTTAAATAGTTAATTACAACTGTATTACAGTTTTAGAAACAACTGGCTACATCACACTCCTAACAAATCCTCATTTAAGCAGATTTTGCATCCATGCGATGATTCCTTGCCCAGTCTGCTGAGATGAACTAGCTCTCTCCATTTGCTCCTTCTCCTTCCTTTCCTTCTCTCTCTCCTTCTCCAACCGGAGCGCACGATCTGCTGTCATGATTCTCTCCAGTTCTCTCTTCAAACTGTAATGCACCATCTGTCTGCTCATGAGAGGCACAATCAGATTGAAATTGTCCACTTTTTTATTCAGTTTCCCTAGTTCTTCAGCAAACACCGAACAGTGTTCCTTCCACTGAAGAGTTTCTGAATGTCTCATGGGGTCTCCAAGTCTTGCCTTGACATCCTGCAACCTTTGCCTCAGTTTAGTGATGCTTTCTCTGATCTCCTTTTGAGCCACAATCCATTCCGGTTGGTAACCATTGTCAATGAGGATTCGATTGAGGTTGTGTGTCATAGGATCCATATATGGGTTATAATCAAACTTGTTGAGTGGTTTCCCAGAGCCACTAAGATTTTGAAAGTCTCCTCGAGCCATTGATTCCTGGATGAGGTCTTCAACAAGTCTCTCCACTGCCTGGGTGATTTTGATCTGTTTACTGCGCAACCGTGCATCTCGAGCCACCATGACTCCTTCATCCCCTGCTGCCTTCTCCATTTCCTTACGTCGATACTCCAAGACTTGGTCTGTGGCACGGTCAACCTGAAATTGTCTGTACTGTCGTTCTCGTTGGCTTGGAGTTCCAGAACCAACTCCCTCAAAACTGAGGTACTGCCTATGCTGAGGGGCGTTACCTTTGTCATTGCCATCTTCTTCTTCCTCCAGGGATTGCCTATACTTTGAAGCAGACTTCTGCCGAGCAAGGTGTGCCAGCACAGCTCGGTAAGCCTCCTCAATTCGTGAGAATAGATCAGCGTCGGCAGTGGGAGCACCAGAGTCAGGGTGGTAGAGTTTGGCCAGGCGCAGGTAGGCTTCCCGGACCTCAACGGGGCTGCTTGCACCATCGTCTGGCAGCTGCAGCAGACGGAAATTCTCTTTCAAGCTGTGGCTTAGAGCCCCAGAGCTGAAAAGGCGATAGCTTAGGTTCAGGGTTTGACACAAAGGCCATAGGGACTTGCGTACCTCCAAACTCTGCAACTGGAACAACACCAGGCATCTCATTGTGAATCTGAAGGTATATAAAAAAAATAGAATCGTCATTCCATGAAATCTATACCTTTGTGTGTTCCTGTCATCCATGCTACAGTCAACCCTGTGATCATGACTGGCATCCATGTTGCTCAACTTTACATTAACTTTTCGATTAATTCAGTTGTCACTGTGGTCCACAGACCAATGACAATCGTGTATTTAATGCAATAATGCAGTTTAATGTTGTAGGAGGAGGTGGAGGTCCACCACTTTCGAACTCTTGGGTTGGAATGCACTGGAGTGTGAAAGACTGGAAAATGCACATTGATGGTTGGCTGTTGTGAAGAGAAATTACCTAAAGGTGACTAGTAATTTGTTGTATGGATTTGTAATTACCTCTGTAAACAATTTGTAAAACGACAATGAGATTGTACACTCAACCTCTGTAGTATGTCATAATTTAGCATTAGTGCTAATGTGCAAGTACATGCAGAATAAATATAAATGTGTAATTTAAACATATTTTGAATTAGTACCTCGTGGATTTATATCACGTTTCTCCAACACATCGGTAAGTAGGTCAAGTTCAACACATCTAACAGTTGACAGTTCCGAGCCAGAGCGCTGGGTTTTGTTTATGCCGCACAGCATGTTGGCGAATGTAGTCTTCAGTGCAGAGTAGTGAAAAATGTCTCCTGCAGATGGCGCCAAATCTCAACTGAGATCATTGATTTCAACAAAATTATGTTCACTTTTTAATGAATTTTCATGGAGCGCAGCAACCGTCTCTAACCGAAAATACCACGGTTGGGTGTTATTTGTTTTGATTCATATTGTTAGCAAAAGTGTAGGTTAATTGTATAATTCAGTTAGACAATATTTGATGTGAAAAATGGGATTTATTTTGCCAACCTTTGTGGATTTCAACTCACCGTAGAAGGTTAAAGTGTGTCCGGGGCTTTTTGGAGTGTTTTTACTACTTTGCAATTTGCTCCAATAAATTGCCTGTTTAACGTTTTGTGGCGATGCTTGAAATTTACTTTACTCAATTTTTTCACAACAACCCTGAAATTGTATTAAAAAATGAGAGTGAACAGTTTTTATATTTTATTGTTGAGAAAAGAGCCAGAACTTTTAAAAGGCTTATCCCTTATTTTCACCATTAGATGGCACTGATTTTAGTTAAAAGAAACTGAGAAAATAATTTCAAATTACCTTGCAAATTCTTGTCATAACTCTTGAAATGTTAGCTCAAACAAAAAATAGCAGATATAAGCTAAAACTAAAATCAAACCAACAAATTATATTTGAAATCAAAATTAAACAATAGGTGGGTCGCATCATTCCTGCTTAATTCAATATGGCCGGTGTGATTCGCACATTCACTGGTTGGTACAGAGACTGCTAAGGGTTAATGGCTGGAGCACAAGTGGATCATGTGATCTCTAATGAACCAAACAACATTGACCCAACAGAACCCCAACAGATGTCCATGATCTGTTTTGAGGTGAAAGCCCTAAGTCAAAAAAAATTATGTAGACAAAATTGCTCGGACAATACATATTGTTATGTTTAGCTTCATTGTTGGCAATAATCTTTCATTTAATGTAACCTGAAATGTAAAATGGTCTGCCATGTTGATTAATCGGCTCAAAACAACTGCCGAAACTTATAAAAATATAGTCAGTGTGATTATTTGTCATGTTTTAAATTCACAATCTCCTAAGCTTAAAGGACAAGTGTTGTCAAGCACGTTTCTCTGTGAGAAAGTGATTGGTAAACTCATTTGCCCAGAGGAACATGGCAGCTTTTTAGCCTGTCATAGATCAATATATGGTTTGTGATCAATGGCTCTGCTGAAGTGCTTTCCCTCATGTGATCTGTGTCACACGTACACCAGGGCACAAAAGAAACAAGCCACAAAGTGTTTAGATCAAGCTCAACATTTGAACGGAAGACTTGTAATAGACTCGTAAGCAAGTGAAACCTCAAGTTGTTCAACTGGAACATGAGCAACTTTACTGATGAAGATCTGGACCACTATTTACAGAATCAGGTGACCTACTTTGAGTTTGCTACTGGTTTAATCTATAATTTAATTCACTTTAGTTCTATAAACATTTTTAATAGGTCAGTGTCTTTACCATTTTCTATTTTATCATCTAAAGAACAACAGTTTTAATTGTTTAGAAAGATGTTCCTAAAAATGTGTGTATTTGAAACATTTGAGTAAAAATACAAACAAAACGTTTTTGTTTTTTTTTATTATTATTTTATTTTGTTCTGTGTTTTTCCAGGTGGATCTCAGGCATCGGCAGGTCTCAAAATCTGTAGAAGATGTACAGAAAATCTTGAAAGATCTGACTGCCGAGATCAGCTCAAAAGATGCTCGATTCCAGTCCATCGCCAACTCTGGAGTTCACAACACTAGCATTAAAGTAATGCACAAATTACAAATTATGACTGCGATATAACAAGCATTGCTGGATTAACCTTTTGCGTCTACCACATCACTTCTCTGATTTAGGATCAGCCTGCTTTAGTGTCAAAGTTGTCTGCTTTGCTCAGAGGAAGAGGTACATTCAATCCAGCAATCCAAGTAAGCATATATAGCATTTATTCCATATGTATAAACACATGTCAACGGGGCACCAGAAAATGTGTTGTATCTCTTTTTGGTAGGTGCTTACACCAACCCTGTTCCTGATCTCAGTTCCTCTGCAAGGGCTCATGGGTTTTAAAGAGCGTCGCACCCGTCAGTGGCGTTATTACACCTTGAGCGGCTCCAGACTCCTTTCCCCCGTACGTGAGCCAGAGAAACTGCACCAGTGGCTGGAACTAGAGAGCTTTACCAGCCCCAGCCAGGAGTGGCACGATGCCCGCATGACCATTGAGGGAGATGTCGTTCCAGCAAAGGTTCTCAACGTCTTCAAAGAGCATCTGGAGACAGCCATCAAGAGTTGTGGACTAACAAGTGAATATATAGTAGAACCTAGTTAGACCTTAGTTTTTAACTTCTATTACTTTAAAAAGTTATAATAAAAAGACAATAACAAAAATCAAAGTTGACATATTGCTCAACAATAGATGTAACATTCTTGATGTGATCCATGGGTTTCTGGGTGTGGAGAAACCAAAATGCACTGAAATGCTTTAGTATTTAAAATGCTGATATAAATATAAACCATTGCGCTAGACTATTACTGTTCATTTTGATGAAAACAGAGGGACTGTAGTAGAGGAAACATTTCATTTGGTGTTGGTGTTTGGCGTGTTCTTCTCATTTGACCCACTAATTCGAGGTGTTGATGGTAAACAAAGCATGACTGCACCAATTGATTCTAATAATACACATATGAAACTAAACAGGGCTTGTGTATTGGCTGACCTAGAAATAAAACTATGGAAATATTGCAATAAAAATATTGTTTCTTTTGGTCAGGTAAGGTGAATTTGCTGGAATCAGTTGGTTCAGTAGTCCGTGTTGCCGTGGAAACCTCTGAGGGCCAAATCGAGGTGAAGCTGGTTCCGACAGTGGAGCTGATGAACTTCTGGCCGAACAGAGCCCACTGGCCCCGGCTCTTTCGCAGGTGGCCCTCTGCTGAACGCGCTCGCTGTATTAAGGTATTCAGTTAAAATAAAAGCTCTACTTTTTAATTGGATACAGTTTTATTGATATACTATCAAATAAAAGCCAATTAGGAGCTTCTGGAAAATCTTCAATGGAGTACTTCAATGACAATGGTATTTTGTAGCATTTTCACACACACAAAAAATCTTTCCTCAAAGAACAAATATTCAATGAGAGTTCTGTTCAAAACTTAAAGGTGGAAATAATGGTGATGAATCCGATGTGCGGGTTTACATGAAACACTTGAAATTAGAAAAACCTAATAAGAATAATGTTTTGGGAAGAAAAAGAAGACAAGTACTTTAACTTTAATTCCTTTCAGTTTAAGTCAAGCGTGACAAGATCTAAAGTTATACACTGCTGTTACTTAAAAGTTGGTTTTAAAAGGTTGGTAGTCAGAACACATTAAACCAGTTTTTTTTATAAGTCAAAACATAACTTAGCATCTAAACGCCTTAGTTATTTCAAATAAATTAGAACTACTGAGGGTTAATGCCAAACAGGGTGAATTTAGGCAAAAATAAAACAGAGCACCAACATCTGAACTAATGATTCATCTCTGCATTTTTGCCTTAATTTTCTGTTTTTAATCATCATGCTTTTATACGACTTGTGTTTATGCTTGATTTTATTGAATGTACTTTCTTTTTATTCTTTGTTTCTAATTTAAAGCACTTTACCTTGAGTACGAAATGTGCCTTCCAGATAAACTTGCCTTGTCTGAAAGCAATTAAAGTTAGACATTCATCATTCAGTGTTCAGTACATAGATTATCTAATACAAATAAGCTTAGTAAGCTTAAATTAAGTTCTAACATAATCGAACAAACACTTGACATACTTATTGTGTAACTTTAATATTATTAGGCTAATATGGTATAATTTCTTGTAATTATTCTCATGAACCTAGCATTTTGACTTTGTCATGAAATCTATTATAAAATGATGGGTTTCTTTTTAAAACTAAATCAGTTCCATTTGTAAGTCCATGTTACATTTAATCTGGATTGAGCCTTCCCTAGGAATGTATGGCTCCACCACTCTTAGTTTTAGCTGTTCACCTTTGTTCACGAGAGAATTGGGACACCTCTTCACCTCACATGAAAGAATGGGAAAGGAGTAGGGAAATTGCAAATATTTAAACAAATATTTAAAAAAACTCACCAGTTTTTGCTTAACGCTTTAACATGCCTTAGAAAAAATGTATTTCGGTTGAGTATATGGCAGAGCGCACAGTTTAATGCATAGCAGACGTTTGTTTCGTAAACCAATCAAACTCCTTTTTTAAGCCTCTCTGGATGCACATTTTCGCCATGCACATGTTTTACCATTACTTCGATTTAAATAATTATTGGGGTTTGTTGAGGAAGTGTCCAAGGCATCAAATGCTTTACTATGATTGGCTGATCTGGACAGGCTAGTAATAATTCTTTCTTAACTGGAAACAAACAATAATGATTCTAAATGTAGTGTCAGTTTTACCGTTTAGCAACAAAACATTTGGTTTTTCTTTGTTCTAAGGGTGCAGAATTCCATTTACACTACATTTACATTTCTGCATTTAGTGGACGCTTTTATCGAAAACGACAAACATTTCAAGCAATTAACACATATTGTCAGTTCTTCCCTGAGGTTTGAACCCAAGACCTTAGCGTTGCTATCGGTTGCAGTTGCTTAATTGACCTACTATTGACTTGTATACTGTTAAAAGCTCTTTAGAAACCATGTATTGATTACTGTCTTCATGGAATAATTAAATGATTTATAAAGAGTCACTAATAACTAGCTGTTGGATCCTTAAAATTAAGTTTTACCAGAGTATTCTTCAAATGATCCAACATGAAAATTCATTCTTATGATGTATTTTAGCTGTGATATGTCACATGTTTTAGTTAATAATATATTTTCAATTTCACAGTATTTAATTAGAATAATATTCTCCACAGTCATTTGGATTCAATCTGATGGCCAGCTCTAACTACCACTGGCTGCTGTCTTTCTCCCGGGCTGAGCAAGTGCTGCTGAGTAACATAGATGAAGACGGCGGTTGCCGCAGGAAGTGCTTTCGGGTTGTCCGGCAACTAAAAGAGGATGTTTGGTGTCCTGGAAGCAAGCCAGTCATCACTGCTTACCACCTTCAGGTAAACATCATTTAAAACTCAGTAGATTTACAAAAAACAATCTGTGATTCCAATAAGTGTTACTTAGTTCCATAATGAGTTTTCTCCCCTGTGTAATCTGCACCTTTTCCCATCGCCCAGACGTTGCTTTTCTGGACTTGCGAGAAGTACCCTTGCTCCAGGGACTGGAAGGACTTCAGGGGATCCGTGTTACGCCTGGTCCAGAAGCTTCACAAGTGTGTTAGCCAGCATTATCTCCGGCATTATTTCGTACAGTCCCACAACCTTCTGAAATATAGCAACACGAATGAGCTTGATGATGTTGCCAAGAAGATCAATTGCTTCCTGGACAACCCGGGAACATACATTCATTAGTTGCCTGTTGTGTATATATCTCCATTAGCTGTGCTCTGTTTTGACTGCATCATATTGATGATAAAATAATCTTCTCCTTTATTCTCCACTTTTTAGATAACTATAAGAATAAACTAAACGGCTCAAGTGTTTGTATGCAGGGCTGCATTTTAATGATACAAAAGTCAATTATAAATCAACATATTAAAACTATTCTGTCTTGCCATGCATTTCATTTTATCCACTTGTGTTGGTTTGTTGTTTATGAATGTTTAAAAGGCTGGTTATTGTTTGATAAGGCTCATATTTCATTACTTTAATGCGAATGGATTGACAGAGAAGATATTTGCTTTCAAACATAAATATTCCTGTGCATTTTATTCTCCAGAAGAGGGCAGCAGTATAATAACAACAACAAGTAAGTGCTTTGTAACGGCTCCATTTGTCTTTTCAATTAGAAAATGAGAAATAATGGTAAAAGTCATCACAACCAGTTTAGAAATTCAATAGATATTTCCAGTTTTTTTAAACAAGGGCCTTGCAACAAATCGTGCAACATTACATAGCAAAGTATAAGTACAAAGATGTAAAATAATGCCAAACTCCATAAGAAATAGATGATAATTACATATTAAAAGCTTATTTAAAAGAATGGGGATGCGCATGAACGGTGCCACTCTCTCTTGTATCACAAAACTTAAAAAATACACAAATGCTTGATGGACAAACAAATTCTCGTTCATCCAACAATATTATTTTTAATACTCCAAGAGAATAACCATAACATTATAACTCATTCTCACTGATATGGGTGAATCTCAGCTGTTCCATTCTGAGACAAGTTAACTTTAGCTAATCTCTGCCTCTCCACCACTATTTCCAGCAGCTTATTCTAAAAACACTTCCTTAAAAATGACATTTTTTTAAATGTTATTAACACTATTACTGTAATATTGAACACATTTGAAACTGCAAGAACTGAATTTAAATGGAAAGAAATTTTAGAAAATTGACCACAGTTTGAACATATTTACAAAAGGAAGGAAAACAGGAAAAATGTTACACTTTAATTAAATACTTTTTCCAATCAGTGCAGTGACACAGTATCTACCTGACGTGTCATGTTCCTCCCGAGCACTGAAACCTCAAAACAGCCCCAGAATCTTCTCCACACACTCAGTCGCAATTTTTTGGTCATTTTGCCTTTATGTAGAATGGATAGGATAGCTTTGATGACAGGAAGAGATGTAGGGAAAGTTGGGAAATGACAATGTGTTTGGATTTCGAACCCTCGTTGCCCTGCACACCGTCCACTATTCACAAAGCTGCCATTTTAAGAATGAAAGAGAGGCTCCGGTGGAAGGAAATCTAGAAAGAGTATAAATAAAATGAGGCAAAAATGATGTTTCATTGTTGTAGGAATGCATTGTAGTCATTATCCAACCAATGTTGTAATATATAAAATTACTTTCTTTACTGGGTATGTAGCTTTCAATAAAACCGCCTATGGGGTTCAACATTTATTTTCATCCCAATTTGTCAACATAAATGATTAAATATGTTGGCTGTTGTTCCAAGTTTGTTATCAATGCCATAGTGGTTTACCTTTACTTCAGGTTTCTTCCCACCGGAGCCTCTCTTTCATTCTTTAAATGGAATAAGACATGGAATCGGCTAATGCCAAGGGGGTGGACATCTGTCGCTCTTCTTTTGATAGCACCAATGGCACTTTTATCTAGAGACAGTTTCGCTCTTGAGTTCGTGTCATCATCTTCGTCACGCAGCAGTTCAACCTTTTGAATCTCGTTGGGGATTGTGTTTCACACTGATCCAACAGTTGCTCTTCGATTGCGACCAGTTATGTAAATGAATCTTCACAGCCATTTATCCAAACCTCCCACTCACAGCATTGGATGCATGATTCACACTGATGGAAAGTGGCAGCGAATACTACCCCAACGAATCACAGCTTGAATTGAGTTTGTGCTCTTGATTTGTGTACAAACTCGGCCTTTGTGCGAGAGTGCCCCCTGAAGGCTAAGCTGCATGCAAATCTTTTAAAATGTGAAAAAAAAAGCATATTCAAGTCCAGAATTGATCGAAAAACACCATTGTTCTGTCACCGACAGTGCTTGGCAGATCAAATAATGTTCAGACACGTTTTGGAACCAATATAGCCAAAACAAACAATATCAATATGAATTTATTTGTTTTTAATTTTAATGTTGTGTTTAGCTATGTAGAGAAGGCCTTGTACACCCTGATGGCTCACCACTATTAGTAGCTACTCACCTCTCCCTTAACTCAAATGTGAGCTACTTACATATAAGTTAACCACAAAATTAACCATAATGTTTAATTTACAAGAATTAAGTACCAGTTCTCCATTTTAAGTTCTTACTCTGAGACTTTCTTGCTTATCAATTCGACCAGCTGCTCTCCACACCCTACAGAGATTCCCTGTAGTAAACAAGTCTGCAACTGAAAGTATGCGTGTTATCTCATTGGCTCATAAAAACTGGTCTGTTTTAAAAGCTAAAAAACTCTCATTTTTTACAGCCCACGAATCCACACCAAACAAAAAAAATGTTGGAAAGATTTAACCTTCTTGCTTTTCTCACATACATATTGGAAAGTTGTGCCACTCTTAGCCCCTGTCTGTCTTTACATGTTGTGCCAAGGGTTTTAATGCAGTCCTTTTCACACTCTGTGAATTTCAAGTAACAAGAAGTTCTTTGTTTAGGGTGCCAGCCATTCGCTCATGCTCTGCTCATGCCCTCCTCCTGACTATGTCTCTTGATAACCCTTTTTTCCCCATCATTTCTATCCGCCATATTTTCCTTGAAGCTTACTGTGATCCAATAAAAGTGCCTGTTGTATCATGTTCTTTTGCTTTATAGTCGATAAAGCCCTGAGGTAGGGTTCAGTGAGGGCACTCAAAAGAGGAGAGCCCTTGTGATTGGCCGAGGGAACATTCCCTTGGATGGCGGTAAACACAGTGGCCCTCTCTTTCACTCTTAGTTACACGCTTTCTTTCACGCTGGCTTTGAAAAGGGACAATTGTGCGTAACATCCTGCTGGGACGATGTATAATGGTTTAGTGTGAGACAGCTTTCTCTGGACATTCTGTCATCTGGGTGGCATGAGCTATTATGTGGAACCTTGAGGAATAGCGCCATTTCCCATTAGCATGTCAAATGCAAATACATGTTTTGTTTCTTTTATAGTTCTACTAAAAGTAGAATAGACATTAACATTCAGATCATGATTGCCACCAAATGAAGGGAAAATTTGCATCTGACATTAGTAACCTTCGTCAGTTAAAAAAACTCAATATTTAGTGTGAAATTGACTAAAATGTTACGCATCGGCCACTAAATACAATTTAAAGGAGCATTATGCTTCAAAAGCATTTTTTTAGGTACCAAAAGTCTGTCTCTGGGACTATATGTATGAATAAGAATTAAAATTCCTTCAGAAATACATTTTATTACCAAGCAAAGTATTCTAGATATTATTCCTATTGCAAATTTAAACCATAATATTTCAAACATTGATAATATTCACATAATATCCACATTTCTCAATTTCTTATTTACTTATTCGATGATTTTGTGATGATATCTTGGAGCATCATTTAAAAAATTTTATCCTGTTTAAGAAATGTTATTCATTTACTGTAAAAATGCACATATTTGGTAAATTACTGAATTTGCAGAATTTCCTGGTTCTATAATTATGTGGCTATTTAGCATTTATTTGCTAATTCTTTGCGAAAACTTACTCATGTTACTTTCAGTCTTGTCAAAATATAAACAAAAATCTTAAACATAAACTTATATAAAGCATAACAAGGAAAAAAAACTGAACACATCTTTTGATTCCAATTCTAAGAAAACATTTACTTAAGATGGATAAATACCTTTTTTGAATATGTACGCTAATTGAATCTGTTTGAAAATCAAGTAAAAAAAATACATTTTTGAAAAGTTACAACAAGCAAATGGCACCAATGTGGTGAAATGGCTCATTTATATTAGTTTGTATGATGTCCGTTTAATAAAAAATATACATATTTACAGAAGGGTTTTCATTCTTTTAAATCAAACTCTGTAATAATTCCTCATTTGTTGCTGGTAACACAGCAGATATAAGACATTGAAGATGTTCTGAATCAAGTTAAGATTGATTGGCAGCATTTGAAAGAGAGACAGACAGTGCTGACAGGTGAACTGATAGAGAGAAGCACATCAAGTTTGGTTGTGGGCAGAGAAAGGAGACAGAAGAGTTGGTGTGACAGCCGAAATGACTTGAAAATGTAGCCTCAGCTGTTGACACAGATATGCACTGACAGTTACAAAAATACAAAGATAGGCAGAAACTAAGCAGGAAGGAGAAGTGTGACCTTAATGTTAATACTTGATGTCTGCTGCATGGCTATTTTAATTATTTACATTTCACATTTACATGAATGTATTTGCCAGACACTTTTATCCAAAGCGACACACAGTTCAAGGAATTAACATATTTTGCCGTATATGCTAGCTTTGCAGTGCTATCCTCGTGTTATTATTAATAGGATTAATAAATCTTTTTTTATAAAGATTTATTTTAGTCGCAACTGCCTTTATTGGCTTTTACTGATAGGACAGTGGAAAGAAACAGGAAGCCATGTTGGAAAGATGTGGTGTACGGGATTTTGGTCAAGAAGGGAACAAAGAGAAAGGTTAGGGGAATGGGGGACGGGAATCAGGGTAAAGGAAGAACCTCTTTGAAGGAGAGCAGGTTCTTGTAAGTAACTCAGCTTTAAAAAGCTTTACTTCCTGGTTGTGATGTAACTTCCTTTTTGTGTTATATTCCCTCTTCTATCTCAGAAATGAATCAGACCATAGATTATAAATAATTTTAATATTACAGTCTGAAACAACTCCTTATGAGGGCATCCAGGAGGCAACAGAAATGATGCCTGAACCACTTCAGCTGGCTCCTCTCAATGTAATGGAGCTTACTTCTAAGCTCCTCCTGGATAACTAAACCCCTAAGCCACCTGTACCCAAGATCTTGTTGTTTTGGCCATGAACCAATGCTCCAGAGCATTGTTTATATAGGTATTAATATACAAAAATACAAAAAATATTGCTTTTAAATTAAGATGATATTATGATGAAATGACAAATCATCAGAAAACAAACACTGTGCGACATTGGTGAATGTATAAATAAACAATTGAACGTAATCCAAAGTAAGTAGATATGCTTCAAATAATGGGACTTGAGGGTCATACGAGGTTTTCAAATATGAACAAAAAAATCCCAATTGTTTAGCTCCAAGAATTGACAAAAAAAAAAAGATTTAAGCCCTGAAAGCTTAAATATCACCTCCATTGTTTCTCCTTTTCTGATATTTGTCAGGATAAATATTATTGGATACGGCTTGTGACTAAGCTTTACTTTCATGCCACATGATAATCTTTTCTAACAGTTTCGATTACCATGAACAAGTAAACAAACCACCATCCCATAGTGCTATTCTAGGAAAGAGAGAAATTGCCCACCCTTGTCCTGACAGGACCATTACTGTGATCACTGATCCCCATTGGTGGACAATGCACGGTGTTACCTGACACCTTGTCTTTGGCGAGACAGCCTTGTTTGTGTACAACAGCATCCATGAAAGACACCTGAGCCACTAAATAACGTGTTGGGTCTATCATCAGATTTCTTTTGGAGATCTGAAGTGAGGACAGGGTGAATGGAAGCCAGATGGGGATCAAGAGAGAACAGAGTGGCTCTTTGATATGGCCCGATGTGAAAAATACCTTTAATGGATTTGTGATCAGATCAAAGGGATTGGAAGGGAAGCATTACAATGCATTTGTCTAAAAGAGCATCTGTGTCCATCTGGCATAAACGGATAAAAAGCCACACAGAGACCATTTATAATCACAGGGTTTCCTGCAAAATAACAGCCATGCATCAAATAAAATTGGAAATCTGATTAAAAGGATCTCACTTCTAAATCGCTGAGGCTCTTTTCTTGATTAGGATTTCTCGAGTGACAAAACAATGGTTTTGTCTGATTTACCAATACCAATTTAAAAGGTTATGATTAGCTGGGAAACCACTCTAAATCCAGTATTATATGTAAAACTAAAATAATGGTATTAAATGCTTGACTTGACCAAATTTCCATTTCCTGGAGTAAATGCTGGTACTGCTGCTGTTGAATACTGCGTACATCTTTCATAATTGTGTGATTAGTTGTTATGTACAAACTGAGTTAATATTTCCATTCGATATGGATTGGATATGAAAAATACTGTTAGGCTGTTACGTGTTTTGGTCAATTCAAATGAAAGCTAAAGCGTAACTGCTCAGTTTGTGGGATTCGTTTGGCTAATCTCAGTGCGCACCAATGGATTTTATTCTATAAATTAATAGAAATCTGCCAGCTGTACCAAAAGTAAAAGCACAGCATTCTTCAAAGCTCAACGGATTTTAACGATAAAAATAGTAGCGATTTAAATTGTGGCTAATTTTGTAGATGATCAATTTATGTTTATCATTTTATGGCATTCTAACAAGTATGTCAGAAGTATGTCTGTCAATTACATAATTATTTTTATTTAATACAATTCTATACTACTACTACTACTACTACTACTACTACTACTACTACTACTACTACTACTACTACCACTACTACTACTACTACTACTACTACTACTACTACTACTAATAATAATAATAATAATAATAATAATAATAATAACAATGTGGATCATTAAATACTGACTGTAATTTTTTTTTCAGAATCATATTTTTGCCTTTTCTGTTAAGTTGCAAGCCTACGGATGAAGCTGGAATGATTATGAGTTCTTAGCTCTCTTCCTATTGGTCCGCGAGTTTCAACAGGGAGAAGATTGAGGTTGGAGTTTGAGCTGACTGACTGTACAGTAGACAAGCAGAGGATCCGAGGCGCTGGCAACACGCTTCTGAGGAGCTGTGAAAGTCGAGTCTCCGTTCACGCGCGAAAATGGGAGTTGGGGTGAGTAAAATATCCTCTTGTAACAAATCGGATTTGTTTGGGAATTTTATTTACAAAGAATCGCCTTTTGTCGTCTAAAAAAACCCCGTTAAAACTATAATTACGATTCATTCTATGTATATGCGTTATTTTAATGCTCCTTTAATCTTACAAACTTGTTTACTAAAATAGACGATACATTTTAGATGTTTTTAAAAGCCTTTTGTCCGTGAACCTCATATATTGTACATTTCTATTGCATTATTATTTCTTCTTCTTCTTCCTCTTCTTCTTCTTCTTCTTCTTCTTCTTCTTCTTCTTCTTCTTCTTCTTTTTATTGTTATTGTTGTTTTTAAAGGTTTAATTGTTTGCTTAAACGTAAACGTTGCCCTTATTGATCATTCCATTTCCAGTTTACCTTACATTATAGCAACTTTCAGAAACGATTATCGATTATTTGTACGTTACATTTCACGTAAACTGCAAAATAATGCAGTTAGGTTGAGTTTTATTTCTTTGCTCTTAAAAGTTTCGTTTAAAATCTTATTCCCAGATTCAGAGTGTTTTATCAGAGTAAAATTTGGTTTGTGGAAGAGTTGTGAAAATTCGACTTATTGACCTGTAAAATTTTCACTTATTTGAAAAAAATAAAAATAAACAAATAATTCTATATTACAGCAGATAACAGAAAAAGTGTACAATAATTAAGTGCATTGTAGTTTTACTTGTGTAGTACAAGCAGTACTCATTATTGAACACTATATTTGGAAACTAATTAACATATAAATGGTTTAAATGCTTCCAGCAATTTCCACTTATTATTATGATCTATTTGCACTTTTTTGATGAATAAAAACTAAAAATAATAATATAGAAATAACATACGTAGCTAATTCTAATCAGTCTGTAAATATCATCTCAACATTTAAAAAAATAACAATAGAAAAAACATGGCAGAATTCAAATGGATGTACTCAGATTTTCATTAAAAAATGCCAGTTTTTCCTAAGCCATAAAATAAATCACAAAGTTGTACAAATATCCTTCTTAAACAGAAACAGAAAGACGCACCTCTCCCATTTCCATGTGTCTCCACAGAGGTGAAATAACACATTTGCTTGAGGCAGCAAGTGCAGGGAACACTCTGGTTGACTGGACACCTGAATAAAACATGAGCTCAAGTCTTTGTGCTGATGTTGATCTATTGCATGTTTCTGTGAGCCTCAAAGATATTCTGAGAAAGCCCACCACTAATGATGCTCTCAATTTGACCCTAGCTCCTTTTGGGAAATTAAGCTTGTTGAAGGAAATAACATCTGTGCATTTTATTATGTTTTCTTATATAATATGTTTTTATGTCTAGGTCTAGGTTTGTTGATATTGGCCTTGTGCCAAATAGTATTATTAGATTGTTTGCTCTACTCAGCAGAACATGTAATGAAATAGCTGGAGCTGCCGATGGACACAAAAGACCCTTTCTGTAATCTAAGGCCAGTGCTTGTATTCATCTTCAGTGAATATGGAAACAATCATTGAATAAATGGGCACACTATGCCGCTAAATTGTAGAATTCTGAAAAATTGAGCCCATAACGTTATTCAAAAACTTCTGAAACATATTCACTACTGTATGGTTGAAAATCAGTAAAAAAAGATAAGAAATGGGCTAAGCTGGGGTGACAAAACTGAAACTTAAAGTGTCACCACACCCAACGTTTTGGAGATATTAATATATCTTATGTGACAAAAAGCTGAGAACTAGCCAATCACAGAGTTGTTTCGTGAATGTGTTAAAATACATATATGCAAAAGATAAGGACTCTATATGTACCCTGGAGTCTCAGATGATGATACCTTTCCTGGGAGCTATATTTAATTAATCTTTATGGGCGATAAATTCATTTGATGTATTTACAATTACCTTACAATTCACTTTATATGCGTATATTTTTGCAAGTCTGGAACGGGTTGAAACGTAAATTTCACACCTTATTTTGGTACTACAAAATAAACTGCTGTTTGATTGTGTTTCTGCTGCTAATAATGATCACCAAAAACCACAATCAACAAAGTCGAGATGCATCCGGTGTGATGTGTCATGTCCTATTGAGACGACACATGGTTTTCAATTGAGGCACGATATCGCACAAAACTTTGCAACGAAAATTCGGGTCGGTATGTATTGGACCACACCAGAACAAAACTTTTCATAACTCAAGTGTGAAGGCAAACCAAAATGTAAAACCAAATCCTCAACAGTGGCATCCATCTATCTTGATATATCTGTCTATATTATACATAAACAAGATAAGATTTAAACAAGATATGCTCTGAAATCAGTTAAGGAAAAGTGACACAAGGAAGCCATAAAAATGGTTGGATTACTTAACAAATCGTTATTCGCCAGACAGATTTAGTGAATGATCTGGAGTCAGTAACTGTAGATTAATGCATCCATGCAACAAACTACAGTAGTCTAGTTTTCAAATCAGGGATCCGGATACAGTCTGATGGAAGGAAGAGCGATATATAATTTCTACAATCCATTTATAATGTGACAGCAAAACCCGAATCATCTCTTTCATTGTGCTTTGAGAAATACTTTGTATATGCAACATGTGAAATATTCCTTACACTTTTCAGGATGGACGGGACCAGTATGAACTGGCGGCAACGTCAGAGCAAGGGAAGAAAAAGAACAAAAATAAGAAAAAGGAGAAAGATATGGATGAGCTCAAAAAGGAAGTGGTTTTGGTAAGTGCTCATTTGGTTCAGTGAGTTAAACTCTGACTGTTGGTTGCAAATCTGAATCTTCTTGTGCATGTTGTTTCAGGATGATCACAAACTGACTTTAGAGGAGCTCCACCTTAAATATGGAACTGACTTGAGCAGAGTAAGTTGATGAATCAGAGAGAAGCTGAAAAAAAAGTAACACATTTACTTAAAATATCCATCCTGTGACTTCTTTTAGGGTCTTACATCGACTCGTGCAGAAGAGATCCTAGCTCGTGATGGACCCAATGCCCTCACTCCTCCTCCAACCACCCCAGAATGGGTGAAGTTCTGTAAGCAGATGTTTGGAGGTTTCTCCATGTTGCTGTGGACTGGTGCAGTTCTCTGTTTCCTTGCATATGGCATTCAGGCAGCAATGGATGATGAGCCAGCCAATGACAATGTGAGAGGCAATACCGAAAACTCCTGGTGTTATAAGGCTTTTTTTTTTTAAATGGGATGTTCCTTGTTGCATTTCAGCTGTATTTAGGAGTTGTGCTTTCAGCAGTGGTGATAATCACAGGGTGTTTCTCATATTATCAAGAGGCGAAGAGCTCAAAAATTATGGACTCCTTTAAGAATTTGGTTCCCCAGGTAAAAATTCTCAGAGGCAGTTGTTTAGTCTTGTCATTTTTTTCCCAATCCTAAACTATCTTTGCTTTTTAGCAAGCACTGGTTGTTCGCGATGGAGAGAAGAAACATATTAATGCTGAAGATGTGGTGGTCGGTGATTTGGTAGAAGTAAAAGGTGGTGACAGGATCCCCGCTGACCTGAGAATAATTGCTTCGCACGGCTGCAAGGTTATTATAAGATGCAGTGAGAAATTCACAGTTCCTTTCTGTGGAGATCGCATTACTTAAAAATAGCCTTTACATTCTGCATTTTCAGGTGGATAACTCATCCCTGACAGGAGAATCAGAGCCTCAGACAAGATCCCCAGATTTCTCAAACGATAACCCTCTGGAGACCAGGAATATTGCTTTCTTTTCCACCAACTGTGTTGAAGGTATTGTCAATAACTGTTTTCTTTAATCTTCATGTCTGTTTAATTTTAAGGAGTTCCACAAAAGGCCAACTTTTGTCATTTTTGTCCCAAAAACTGGGACTTTAAACCCCATGTTGCAAAAGAAATTATTTTTTTTGTTTCTGAACTAATGCAATGAACGTTAATAGAATTTTTTATACAATATAAATAAAGGAGTTTGGAAGTTCTAAGTCTGTTGTGGTTGCGTCTCATCCTCCACATTCAGTACTCCCACACTGCCTCATGGGATTGGATTTTGCAGATCTCACTCCCACTTCAGGTTCTCACAGGAAGTATTGTCATATTTTGATTTTTCACCTACTACTTTTTCCATGCTCTCAATTGGCTATACATCTTGGATTGCAGTATGGAAGTAGAGCATTTTAAATATGGGGTTATTTTCCGAACGATTGGTGATTTCCATATCAGATGAGAGAGGAATACTGGAAACCGTTACGGTTGAAAATATTGTAAATCATGTAAAGGTATTATTTGAAATGTTAAGATTGAGGCGTCTTCTTCCCACGCAGTGAATGGAGAGAACATAACCAGCAAATAGGATTTTGGTTCAGGATTCAATAGCTGGTACTTTGCATAACTGGATTTGATTGGATGACATTTGACTTATTTTCCTGGTTTGCTTAACAGCAGAACTGGAATATGTGAGAGACTAAAAGGAAAAGGGAAATAAGACAGATGGTGTCAAGTTGGTTTTAGCAACTGTTGGCCCCATGTTTAGTTCCACTATAGGGCTTTTCACACTGTGTGTTACCCAAGATTATCAGCGTTCCAAAGACCACTTTTAACTGTGGGTAAAGGCGCGTTTCACACCTGTACTTAGAAAGAGGTGTTAGCCCACATTTTAGCCAGGGCTATGAAACCTTGCACACCACAATTTCGATGTTAACCCTCCATTCCAGCACTAACGTTGTTCAGTATGAAATGCAGCTCCATTTGATTGTTGCTGTTAAATGACAGCCAATCAGAAAACGACAGCCAATCAGAAATCAGCGTTTATCACGTCAAGTCACAAACAGCAAACACACTGAGATTCACCACCAGTGATGACTTCTGCAAACAACCCATAATTTTCGAGATGAGGATGTGAATGTAAACAATGATGCTACTGTTCAACCAAACAGTAGTCTCGATACGTAAGAGAAATTCTAATAAATGTTCATATACGTTTACATTTGTGCGTCTCATGAGACTTATAACAGCTAATGTGGTGACATTTAAAAAGAAATGGGTATCTGGAAGTGGCGCATTCCCTGCTGAATGTCCAATCAGGCACAGTGTTATGCAACCATGCAAAAAAGAAAGTTAACCCGGGGTTTAGGAATGTATTAACCATGAAACATGAGTACAGATAACCCAGGACTACACTTATCCAGGGTTTAGGATTACCCAGGGTTAACAATTTAAATTGTGAAAAGCCCTAATAAGATTCATTCTTTAAAAATGGCTAAATGTTCCTTTTTGTGACTGGTTTAAGTGGTTATAAAGCATGTAGGATACTGTTTTATGTGTGTAGCTGGACGTCCAATATCATTAAGAGTTGGTATGTTAAATATTTGGAGTGCATTAGGTATCATTGTACATCTACGTAAAGCTGCCCTTTTCTGATAATAATTCATCTGTTTCAGGAACTGCACGAGGCATCGTCATCAGCACTGGAGACCGTACTGTAATGGGCAGAATTGCAACACTTGCATCCGGTCTGGAAGTGGGACGAACCCCCATCTCTTTAGAGATTGAGCACTTTATCCACATAATCACTGGTGTTGCTGTCTTCCTGGGTGTCTCGTTCTTTGTTCTATCCCTCGTTCTTGGTTACTCCTGGTTGGAGGCTGTCATCTTTCTTATTGGCATTATTGTGGCAAATGTGCCTGAAGGTCTTCTTGCTACGGTCACAGTAAGTTAACCCTAATATTTCTTAAAGCTTGTCTATTATATTTCCATGACACTTTATGCTTGTCATTCTTTAGGTCTGCCTCACCCTCACAGCTAAACGCATGGCTAAGAAAAACTGTTTGGTTAAGAATCTTGAGGCCGTTGAAACACTTGGTTCAACCTCGACCATCTGTTCTGATAAAACTGGCACATTGACGCAGAACCGCATGACTGTAGCCCACATGTGGTTTGATAACCAGATCCACGAGGCTGACACGACAGAGAATCAGAGCGGGACCACCTTCGACAGGAGCTCGGCCACCTGGGCCTCATTGGCACGCATTGCTGGGCTCTGTAACAGGGCAGTTTTCCTGGCAGAACAAACCGATGTGCCAATCCTGAAGGTTTGTTTTGATTTATATAAAAGTTCTTAAGTTGTTACATAATTCCAAACCTATACACTGTAAATAATTGGTCAGATTGGGAGATTTATCATTTATTCCACATTTTCATGGTAAATGAATCATATGTTAAAAATTTCCCAAATTTGGTTGGGTCATGTTGACCCCATCAATTTACTACAAGAGATTAACTAAAATAAATGAGGTAATGTTGACCCAAAATAATGTTGGTGTATCATTAACAAAATGTAGAATTTCTGATGGAATTCTGTGTTGAAAATGTTCAGAGAGATGTTGCTGGAGATGCCTCTGAATCTGCTCTGTTGAAATGCATTGAGCTTTGCTGTGGGTCAGTGAAAGACATGAGAGAAAAGTACACTAAAGTGGCAGAAATCCCTTTCAATTCTACAAACAAATACCAGGTACTTTTTATGAGATATTTCTTCTTAAATACATTTTAGCCTGGAATTTCACTCCAAGGTAAAGTCCCATGTTTGCTGTTAGCTGTCAGTGCATAAGAATCCAAATGATGGAACGGAGTCGAAACACCTGCTGGTTATGAAAGGAGCCCCGGAGCGGATTCTAGACCGCTGCGCTACCATATTGATCCAAGGGAAGGCGCAACCTTTGGATGATGAAATGAAGGAAGCCTTTCAGAATGCTTATCTGGAGCTAGGAGGCCTTGGAGAAAGAGTTTTAGGTAAAACAAACAAACAAACAAACAAACATTTAAGCTTCATTTGAAAAAAAAAAACAAAAAAACTTTCATTCTCAATCTACTCAAATAGGGTTTTGCCATTTCAACCTCCCGGATGAAGAGTTTCCTGAAGGCTTCCAGTTTGATACTGAAGATGTGAACTTCCCTACTGATAATCTGTGCTTTGTGGGACTGATGTCAATGATAGACCCTCCACGTGCTGCTGTACCAGATGCTGTAGGCAAATGCAGAAGTGCGGGAATCAAGGTAATGTAGATGTGCAAATATTCTAATGAGTCTGTTTGATTGTGCTCCCACTTCTAACAATGATCACCAGAGACCACATTCAACAAAGTTGTGTAGCATTTGAGCAGCCTTTCACTTCTACACTACTATCACAATAATTTAAGAACAAGGAACATTTACTTGAACCTGGAAATATGGGTTAACTTTATTGTTTGGCCAGAATAGATTAAAAGGTTTAGTATTTATATGAGTTTTAAGACAAACATTCCAGGCAAGTTTAAAGTTTAACACAATTTGTTTATGGGGTTGAGACCTGAACAAAATGTGGTACTAACTACTAACTACTAAGCATGTAATTAGCACATTTGTTGTACTTTTTATGATTATAAGTATAAATTAAATAATTTTTTATAACCATTTTTTAAATCCACAAATGAAAAGTTCAGATTGGTCTAATTCATGAAAAGTAGACCAATCTGAACGCCTGTGGCTCAGTTGGTAGAGCATTGCGCTAACAACGCAAAGGTTGTGGGTTCAAATCCCAGGGAAAGCAAGAACTGACAAAAAAAATTTGTTCATTCAAATGTAAGTCGCTTTGGATAAAAGCGTCTGCCAAATGCATAAATGTAATGTAATGTAAATGTAATGAACGCGTTCTCTAGATTATTACAAACAAACATCTTACATCTGTTCTTTAAGGTGGCTAACGTTACAAATACCTTTCTAAATTATCAGGTTATTATGGTAACTGGCGATCACCCCATCACTGCCAAAGCCATTGCAAAGGGTGTTGGGATTATTTCTGAGGGCAATGAGACTGTGGAAGACATTGCTGCCCGACTGAACATCCCTGTTAATGAGGTCAACCCCAGGTATCACCGTTTCATAGACTGAACGCATCACTCTAATATGTCATGACACGAAACAAACTAGTCAATAATTCTCTTTTTAGAGATGCAAAGGCCTGTGTGGTCCATGGAGGAGATCTCAAGGACCTGTCGTGTGAACAATTGGATGATATTCTGAAGTACCACACAGAAATAGTGTTTGCAAGAACGTCACCGCAACAAAAACTGATTATTGTCGAAGGATGTCAGCGACAGGTAATGACAAAGCATTGCAATATATTACAAAACATATACATTTGTGCTAAAAATAGTCATTCCGGCTTCTAAGGGGGCCATAGTGGCAGTGACGGGGGATGGTGTGAATGATTCACCCGCACTCAAGAAAGCTGATATTGGTGTTGCTATGGGCATTGCTGGCTCAGATGTGTCCAAACAGGCTGCTGACATGATTCTGCTGGATGACAACTTCGCTTCAATTGTCACCGGCGTAGAGGAAGGTACTGAAAACCTTTGCCCTCGCCTTTCTATTTGGTGTATTCTTTTCTCAATTTTTCTTTCCACTCTAGGCCGCCTGATCTTTGACAACTTGAAGAAGTCCATCGCTTATACACTAACAAGTAACATCCCCGAGATCACACCCTTCCTGCTGTTCATTATCGCTAATATCCCTCTCCCTCTTGGAACTGTGACCATCCTGTGTATTGATCTGGGAACAGACATGGTCAGTGCACAGCACTTTTCACACATGAACCTGAACCTTTAGAGGAGATGAGGCTGATTATTTAGTTTCTTTTTTAAGGTTCCTGCCATTTCTTTGGCATACGAGGCTGCTGAGAGTGATATCATGAAGAGACAGCCCAGAAACCCTAAAACGGATAAGCTGGTCAATGAAAGACTTATTAGTATCGCATATGGACAAATAGGTAGGTGGCAGTTTAGACTTCTCCTAGTAGTTTCAACTTATGTACTATAAGGATTTTGAGGATGACTGCTACATATTTGTATTGAATCTACATGTTAAACTCTTTATAAGAATTGATTATAAGAACCAATTCAGAACTAATTTGACTAAATGTAAAGTCATCCAACATTGCAAGGAATGATAAGATCTTTTTTTTTACTCCTTGGGATTCAAAAACTTGACCTTCTGAACTCTACCAGTTGGGCCTCAAAAAGCTATTTGAAATTTATAGAAACTTTATAAACAATACAACCTTCCTGTTGTTAAACCGTGATGGAACTTTGGATCAACTGCAGTACATAGTTAAAATAGCTCTGGTGTTTCACTAAAAAGTTAGTTAAAACTGCTACTGAGAAGATTATTGGTGCCCTCTATGTTGTGTTACAATACCAATGAATGAGCTCAGAGACACAGAGTATCTTAGTTTGAAATATGCAGAATTTAGATTAAAGCCCCGATTTTGATTCATTGACAGGTTTTATGAAATCAGTGCTTGTGCACAGGGTCTCACAGTGTGAACTTCCAAAGGCATGATCTAAGTCACTTGTAGATGAGTCACCAACTGGTCGGGAGACATTTGGTGTACTAAATATCTGGAGCCGTTGATGATTCAGACTTGTGCAGTGTGAAATGTGTTCTGACGAAAATAGCATTGCAGCCAATGAGAGAGCAGCTTTTATGGCGACAGGAAGTTGGTTAAGAGGTAAAGACAGCAATGTCAACAATGGCTTGGGTTCAAAAAAGGGCTTCTTCTCAGTCTATTCGAACCCATGACACACACGCTCCCATTTTTAATAATAATTTTGGTCTTTGTTTTTTGACCTCATGTTGTTTTCAAACCGCTTCCTGTTTGGATTTTATTCTGCAGCAAAGTTGTCCACAATTCTTTAGTCATTAGTTCTTTAGACTCTTGAGATGTCAACAGCTTTAGTCTAAAGTCATGCAGCGTTAACTCCCCTTTTGCCTATCGTTTAGAGTGAATTCAGCAGTGGCTGAATGCTATCCCAGAATTTCATGCAGTGTGAAAACATCTGTAATGTGACGACTTTTAAAAATTGTGCAAACTCAGCATTAGGATATTATCTCTAACTTTTCACTGTTTTGCCTTTCTTTTGCACAGACATTTGCTGCACTAGAGTATATAAAAATATTATTTTTAAATCCAAAGTACTTGGTTTGTACGTTTTGAGGTGTTATATTTTTAAACGAATGTAAATATACATAAACTACTGACCAGAAATAACAACAATACTCTCGTTCGCAGGAATGATTCAAGCTCTTGCTGGATTTTTTACATACTTTGTAATCCTGTCTGAAAATGGCTTTTTACCATCAACACTAGTTGGAATACGTGTATACTGGGATGACAAGCATATAAATGACCTGGAGGACAGTTACGGGCAACAGTGGGTGGGTACCAGGAGTTCTTTCATTCTTGCTTTTTGTACATAAAAGTTCCGGTGAGTAGTTAACACATTTATCTTAATTTTTTTAATGACTTCCCCACCTTTGAAGACATTATAAGGAATACTAGAGCAAATAATTTCTTCAAACCGTATTACTATTAAAAATGTTATGTTTTTCAGACCTATGAGCAGAGGAAGATTGTGGAGTTCACTTGCCACACTGCGTTCTTTGCCAGCATTGTGGTCGTGCAGTGGGCCGATCTGATTATCTGCAAGACCAGGCGTAATTCTGTCTTCCAGCAGGGAATGAAGTGAGCTGAGAAGAACACATGAGCTCTCAATGACGATCTAAAAAAATGTATAATATTTTGGTTTGTTTGATCCATTTTTTTTAGAAACAAGATCCTGATCTTTGGATTATTTGCGGAAACGGCTCTGGCAGCCTTCTTGTCTTACTGCCCCGGGATGGATGTGGCTCTCAGAATGTATCCGCTCAAGTAGGCTAAAAGCTACATTTAGAACATAAATAAACCAGTATTTACTCTACTTCTTTGATTGATTTTCTGGATTCAATCTACAGGCCCAGCTGGTGGTTCTGTGCCTTCCCATACTCCCTTCTCATCTTTATTTACGATGAAATCAGAAAGCTCATCCTTAGACGGAACCCAGGAGGTAAACTGCATACATGATTCAACAAATCATACTATTTTATGGCTTTTTAAAGTGCACATATTACTCTTTGTCACGTCCTGGTTATATACAGCTTCAAAATCCCTTGGTTATTATACCAGAATGAGGATATAGTTCATAGTTAATTCGTCACTGGAAAATAAAAACTTTTTACTTTGTTTTAATACAAGATGATGCTTTTGTGACCATCTAAGGTGCTATATCCAGACCCATATTATGGCTTCTTAATTTCAAAATGCCACTGAATCTGGGGGAGTTGGAAAATGTCCATATTTCCACCAAAGTGATCATTTGCTCTAGGAAACCATCAGTGAGTGTAACGGTGTATGTTCAAGCTACATTAAATCCATTGCTTGTACAAGTCACTGTCGCCAACTCCTCAGTAAATTGTAGCTATTGGCTGACCCAAAAGGTGCTAAGACCTAATTTGCAAAAAGACCACATTATGCACATTAAATACAATATTCTCAAAAATGCTAAGGCCAAAGAATAAAAACTACATGTTTCTTGTCATAAGTGAAACAAACACACATTAATGTTTAGTGTTTCTTTTATTATTAAAAGCCGAATTTCAGATTTCTTTTCTCTACTTCACGAGAAAAAGCGCAACTTTCCATCTCGTGAATCTGTGTGAGATTTGTATTAGAAAGTGTGTTCTTACATTTCAGAAGATGCCTTAATGAAAGAAAAATGAATGGGACTTTTTCAAATTTTCATTGCATTTAAGTATAAAACAAATACAAATCAGCATGTGAGAGAGAGTGTGTGTGTGAGAGTGATTAATTAAATATTAAAAAAACATAACACATATATTGTTGCAGGTTGGGTGGAGAGAGAGACGTACTACTAGACCTTCAAGTCAGCAGCACAGCCGTGTGTTCTCTGTGTGGTTTGATGAAAGTTTAGCAGGTCTGACTTTAACCTGAGTATTTTAAAACATTGTAGAGGTATATACGGGGGTCATGCTTACACTTATAAACTTGGAAAAAACAAAACTGTTTCTGAAATCTGATTTAACTTTGTCCCCATTAAAAGTCTTGTAATCCACAGATTTGTCTGTGTGTTTTATTTTTGTGCAAACACTTTTTTCAGGCTTTTTATTGTCTTTTCCAAGAATTTTTTTTAAATTGCTCACTTAAAAATGTAACTGAGAGAACAAAGATCATTTTTGAGCTTAGATGGATTGGCTCAGGCTAGTGTGTTGTCATTGTGATGTTTCTGAATATCATAGTGGTAGAAAAAATATATTTATTTTTTTGTGTTCCCTCTCAAACAGTATGTTATCTCTCTGTAAGACTTGGCCACACATAACTAAAATATACATTTTCCCACAAAGCAGTAAGTCTTTTGTAAATTTAATTTCAAACTGACAGTGTAAACTCTTAAACAATATAACACCCTTGTGCTAATATCCAGTGTTGAAGTGTTATAGGTATAATAATATAGTTTATAATTGAGGAACTTTCTGCACGTGGTCTCAATATTCTAGTCTAGTCGAGTTGCCAGTAGTTGGCGCACTTCTTTCAGGCTCATTTGTTTGGAATTTTCGTTTTTAGAGCAATCACGTCCGTAATTAATACTTGTTTCATTCACGAAAGAACTGGTTATGGTAAGTTACATTTTGTGTTTATTCTCCAAAATGTGTGTATGGTTCCAATGATTACTGTTTTTATTGTGATTGTTTGCTGATCCACGGCCACGTGTCGTACAGCTTCCTGAATCCTATTTGGGAAACATTTTTGATATTCTTAACATGAGAGTTACAAATGTATGTCATGCCACATATATATTTAGCACTTTTTAAATCATCACAGAAATAAAGTGATTAATAAATGAAAATAAGTATACATTCTACCATTTCCTCCTACTAAATTGTTAGGATGTCCCATTGTTTAATCAATGAGCTTTAAGAGGATTGTGTATACGTTTTTGCAGTCATTTTACCCATTTATGTACAATCTATTTAAAGCTATGCAATTAAATCATTTGTTAAAACTTTGTTAACTCAGTGCACTGAATCTAAGCTTGTAGCAATCAAATGTCATTGATTGTTTTCCCTATAATGTGATTTGGCAATATCTGCATCACACTCCATTGAGGGAGAATGGGTCTTTTGTTGGTCTGAAAATGGAACTGGATGCAGGGGCCCATGACTTCGTGACAAGAATAAAGTGCAGCTTCAAACAAAAGGTTCAATGTGGTAACTGCCAATCTTTCACTAAGAGACACCAGAAGCATTAAAAAAAAAAGAGAGAAAATGTGCTGTTAACAAGTACACTTTCATTTTGTGAACTATTTGGTGGAAAGAAAATGACTGGACTTTTTACTTGGGTGCAATTATTCACTGATATCCATAGAGAGACCCATTTTTTTTCACGATCCTACAGCCTTGTATCAGAATAGATAATACAATACCACATTCTTTACCGTTTGTAAAGAAAAAAGATTATTGATAGAAATTGTGATGTTAAATTCTTTTGTGTGTGACTTAATTTCTAATTGTGTTGGTTTGTTTTAGAAATAAAAAACAAAAAAACAATGCCCTAAATTAATTTCCTTAAGCTATATCGCCCTCTGCTGGGTTGTATTTATTATTCCCAGTTCTAAAACTTAAAACGGAACCGTGTGTGGCCCATGATGAACCTTCGATTATTATTATTTTTTTTTTACTCAGCTTGGAAGACATGTAAGTATTACAACCGCACATTCACTCACCTGTTTCCATTTCCTTCGAATTCACAAATATTTGAAGGATTTGTGCTTTCGCCACTTCACTCTGTCTGCAGACAAGAATGAATTATTAACACCTTATTTGAACACACCCTCAGGGACAGAAGAATGTTTCTGAATCCCTCAGATCCCAATTATTTTATTTCACTCCTGCTGCTGAACTGAAGGGCTTGACACATCTGCGATGCAGTTATCTTCTGAAGCGATGCTCAGAGAAGTCATTGTCTATTTGTTAGAGAATTGATGCAAAGGAATCGCTGGTGGATGTCAGACTGGAAACAAACACTCATCGCATAAACACACAGTCAATTATCTGGCAGGCTTTAATGTGGGCTTATTAGCAGAGTAAATTATCTCAAACCAGGAGAACAGCTGGCAAAGAGATAGCATGTTATTATATTCATTATACGGCTAAGGATACTGAATATAGATTCTCTCAGGAAACTCAATTAAAAGTCTTTGAGGAAGTCTTTGTTTTGTCCTTCAGCGGAAATAAATGTGCTGAGATTTTTACGGCTATATAAATGGTCAACTATGTGATTGATATGATGGTTTAGGGGTTGTCTACAGCACATCATATTTTTTTAATCATAGGAGATTTTGGTCCATCAATTTTGTGACTGTGAAACAAGATTTTCTTACTTCATAAAATGATTCAAACACCATCGCTGACTACCTTCAGCAGTGAACGTTTGTGATGTGAATGGTCAATGAGTCTTAGAAATAGCACACGGTAGGTTGTGGTGTCTGGAAAAAAACGAATGCTAATCCGTAGTCCTGCACAGACATGAGATGGAGAGGAAGTTTGTCAGGCTGGAGCATAACGAGAGGTAGAGAGTTTCGCAGTAAAGTGTAGAGGACACATTATGTGCAATAAAATGCAATTGGATGAGCAAAATGAGCCAAAAGCAATTCAACCCCTCACTACAAGCTTTGATTGATCTTCTTTTTGCTACCAGCCGACAAAAGGACGGAACCTTACAGGATGCAAGCATTAAAACATAAGCCTAGAAAAAATATCTCCACCAGAGAGGCCGTGAGTCAGTCTCAGCATGACTACTTCTGCATTTTCAGCCTTATCCATTAGCACATATTCAGAAATCTCAACGCCATGTCAGAAGAACACAAAAAGAAAGTTGTCAGGTGAGCTAGAATATTCTCTTTGACTCCATCAATAGGCAAAGAAAGAATAGTTTTGAATTCTGAGCCCTTTGATTATACAGAGCTGCATAGCAGTCAGAAAATGGCTGAACACAAAATAAAGAGAGTAGAGCATGATTATGGCCTTGCAGTGAATTAGAGGTCTTTCATGGATTTGCGTAATGCCTTTGATTATGTTTAAGTGCTGGAATGGGAATTGGGCTCATCTGGAAAGCTGGAAGCCTTTGGGATGAATCTGATTGAAAGGGAGAACAGAGGAGGACACCAGAGGAAAAAGCACACATTAAAGCTGAGGAATATGTGCCATTGTGGATTTCACCAGTAGCTGGGAGACAATGAGACTGGCTATTCTTTAGAAATTGCATGAAATCTGTCAAAAGTGTGTGACGTGTATTTGTGATTTCTAATCCCACGAGTAACTTTAATATTCTAATCATGATGATTGAAATGGAGGTTCGGGCTTTGATGGGAGACAGTCTAAAGCAGTCTGGGATCTGAGTAGTCTCTTAGCTTGAACAAAGAAAAAAAGCATATTGTAAAAATAAAGCTAAGAAGTATAAACAAGTTATGAATACAATAATCTTTTTTTTTTATTCAAAAACATCCACATAAAAATTAAGACACCCGAAGAAACCAATTCAATTGGTATCAGAACTGATTCCAAACGTATTTTGACCAAAAATTTTTCGTCATCTCCTTTGTCTTCTGATTTTAATGTTTCTACTTTGCTTTGCCCCTCATTCAATTTTCACGTAATATATTTGGTTTCAACTTTATGGCATAGTGTATGTTTGTGAAGTCAGTGAACCATGATTTATTTCCTACATTTCCACTTGACACAACTTTCAGTCTCTGCAAACCTGACGATGAATCTCTTTAATTTAATTTAAAGTGATCACTTTGAAACCAAACACACTTCTGATATTATTATTGTTCAGCATTAATTCCAAAATTGTTCCTCTGTGCTATGTTTTGGAATGCCTGGACACTGCGGTCAAGTAATGCTCGCCTAAATGTCAAGTAATGTTTTTGATGTTCAATTTTGTATCCAAAATAAATTAAAATCTAATTATTAAGATTTAGAAAAAAAGTTTATCCAATGGTGCTCTTGACCTGATTCCTGAAATGGGCAGATTTTATTTTACATCTGCTAGCACTTTTTACATTCTTAGTTCAACAGACATGTTTTAAGAGGGCAATAAAGATGACAGTGATTCATGCTAACATATGTCAGTTATAGTAGCCGCCATATCATTAGGACAAACTGGTTTAAAAGTTAATATTAGATTAAATTACACTAATCACCTTTCTCACTTCCACGACTGGATGGCAATGAAAGACACAAATCCTAGAAGGGTTCTTTATAGTTAATATCCCTGAACCGTTCCTTTTCTTGGACTGTTCAGTTTGCAGCACGTTTCTCTATTTTTCTTTACAGAGCATGTGATGCTAAAATGATTACTTTTTTTTTATTTCTCGATTTGAGGGTTTGTAAAAGTAACATATAATTGCATGGTCTTTTGCACACAAAGTAGCATAAAATGTGGCTTTTACTTAAAATGCACAAATTGTTTTTAATCAATTTCCATTCTGCCAGAATTTTTGAGTACATTGAACTAATTCAGTGCAATAATCAGTTTTCTAACAATTCAAGTCTACTAATACTTTTTTGACTAGCAACTGTTAAAAGTATAACTAAAGTTATGAAGGGTGAGTGAGTGTGGTACTTCCATGGGCTGGCAATATGTGATGGCTGGGCAGCAATGCAGGCAATATTGCGGAATACCTAGAAGCACACTTCTGTGACATTAATTATGTATAAATGATAGAATGGAGCTGTAATTTCATGATTAAATCTAGCATCCATGTTGTGAGTGGCCTGTTCAGTTCACAGTGTTCCAGATCAAACACTTTTTGGTAGGTTTGATTACCATCCTTGTTCATCTTCCAACATTAAAGGGTGTGTATGCATGCACATATAATCCGAGTAGTTTTTGTTTCTGTAACCCTCTCTGAGTCAGAACTAAAAGAGAGAATATTTTGTTCCCGTCGTGTATTTTCCATCGCTCTGCAATGGCTCTGTGTTCTCTGTAATCATTCACAACTTATTGAAATAATTTATTTATGAGATCTGAATACCTTTTGAGAGTCTAACTCATCAGTAGTCATGCTAATCAGATTGCTGTTAATACTTTCCGCACGTTTGAGAGTAATCACTCAATGTAATGTACTTCTAATTGGGCACACCCTATTAATCGTACAAGATGCATAATTCTCTTGTTGTCTGAGATGCGTATTTTATGTCCAAATCAATGCTCCCTCACTCCAAGCCATATGTTTACATGGACTGAGGCACTACTGACACAAATATGAGATTGGTAAATGAATTGAAGATGACAGAGAAGCATTTAAAAGTGATCCCTCTTCTTCTAATTGCAAAGTGATTTTAATTAAACCACAGGCACTTTAAATGACTAATCAAAGCACTTAACAGGCTTTTTCCCTACTGCGAGGAGACTTGTGTGCTTTGCTCATGCAAGCGTTTCTTTATGACAAGGACACTTAAATGGGCACAGCTTAATTAGAAATGGGCCAGTGGTGACTACAGGAGAGTGTGTTGACATCTGCTTCTGCTGGAGAAGTGCTAGGTCAGCCTTTTGCAGCTTCCATGGGATAAAAGGGAATTTAATATGTTGAAATTGGACATTTTTCGCCTCCCTATAGACATAAGCTATTCCCTGAGCAGTTACAATGAGATGTAACTCCAAATGTAAGGTTCCATGTCTTAATGAAATCTAGGAAAACTTCTAGTTCACTTTTACTGCCCTTTAAGTAGTGGAGTTGCTGCAATGCATGTTAGGATTTTTCAATTTACAATTAATAATAGGAGCATTTGGACAGTCCATTACTTTTAGGTTAATGTGACATAACTTATGTATCCACAGAAACAATGTCACTCCATCTTATACCTTTCAGTACTCCAGATGCCTAATGAAAGTAAAACTAGAGTGAGGTTTGTAACATAAAACAAAGGATAAAGAAGGTTCTTGAAGATCCTGGAGTAAATGGAAAGAGATTCAATGTTTGATTAAGCAGCCCTGTCTTTGTTGTTTGACCATCTACTGTGAAATCTAGGAGCACTTTAAGTATTTTTGGGCTACCGTGGGACTACTGTGTTTTGGGGCTTGACTAGATTTTTTAAAGGGTCTTTACAAGAGGCTACAGCAAACCCAAGAGGACATCCCAGATTTCATTACATGTAAATGGAACTCAATGATTACAGTATGTGTAAATCACAAGATATAGGGAGTGTACAGTTCTTATGTAATTTCGGTAAGTAAGAAGGTCACTGGCCAAGGCCAACTGTAGTGTTATAGAAAAGATAAAATGTTGAATCCCATTGTTCTGAGATAGAACAGGAAGTTACATCACAAACAGGAAGTTAGGACAAATAGCTAGGCTCTATGTCAGGCTGTTTGAGATTTTTCTCCCTCCTATTCTAAACCCTGAAAGAGCTTTCAGACCCTTCTCTTTCTCCTCCCCCCTCCTTCTTTGTTTTTAATGCAGCATGGTTTGTTAGCTGTTTTAGCATTTTAAGTGTTTAAAGCTAATAAAGCCATATTGTCTATTATTTATACTTCCTTAAACCTTGCTTCCAGCATGTTCACAATAATGGATTATCACAATATTGCGGAAACAGGAGGAGAGAGGGAGATAACATCATTGATGAGCACGATCTGCATTTAAAAAAGAGACCACTTTATAAATAATCGACTATTATTTTATTTCCCTGGAATTCTGTAGCAAATGACTGACCGAAAATGTAAAACTTTACCACAATATTCTGATTTGTTTAGATTTGCATAGAAGAAGAATGATTATAGTAATGACTGTCCACACACAACATTGTCATCCAGTGTTTGTGGACTGCAAAAGGAGATTTTGTGTAATAAACCAAAGTTTGTGTTTCATTCTATCAGTTTGGTACTATTTGTTTTTATCCCTACATTGCTGGCGGGTCTGAGTTAATGGGAGAGTTGAATTGCATTCAGAAGCAGTTTGATTGGAAAAACGCTTGGAAAATGGTGTTTTATTTAGAGTTCATTTTGTCCACATGGTGGCAGACATGGCTTTCTCAAGCACAGAATCATGCAGAGACAGGTGTAGGACTAGTCTGGGAAGAATTAATATTCCGGAAGCACTACAGCCCACCTTTCTGCTCAAACTACCACGTGGTGATGTCCCAAGTCCTTGATGAAGATCATATTTTCCAAGAGACATTATTGTGTAATGGTTATGTTCCTTTTTCGTCTTCATCCTCAACACCTCAAATATGTTAAGAACTGTATGGATTTAATTCTAAAGAAATGTAAACATTCCACTGCAGCAGTGGTAACATATGTGTTTACTTACTTTATCCCAGTTTAAGAAGCAGCATTCTTCTTTTGTAGTGGACGGCTCTCATTTGCTTGTTCCTCTGAGCATTCAGCTTTGGAGAAAACTCTTTGAAATGAATGCCAGGTGTGTGAATTGAAAGCTCTTTCCATGGATCTGTAGGATTTTCCTGAACTCATGCGTGAAAGAGTGAACATGGTGCTGTGGAGAACAAAGAAACACAACAGGATGAATGCTGAGTCAAATCTACCCAACACCTATTTATTGCTTTCTCTGATATCCCATGACAATTCTTATCAACTTGAGTTATATGTTGGGTTTTTTTGTGCTCACCACCTGCTATGATGTATATTGAACAAGAACATCCAACTAGCAAGCTCTAACTTGTTCTGCATTATATCATGGAGGAGCACAGTGGTGTTTTGATTAGTCCCTAGTTAGAGAAATATTTCGAAGTGGAGTTAACAAGTTCTCCACATGACTGTACTACAGTTCAAGATACATCTGCTGTGTGGAATAAGATTGCCATTGGGAGTGTGTTGGTTAGTGAGTGCCCCTACCTTCCACCCAATTTGTGTTAAGACACCCACAGTCGTCCTTGGTCCGGATTGAATACAGTTTTAGAAGATGAGAGCATTAAAGGCAAACATATAGTCTGTATTACACAATTAAATTTTACAATTATAAAAATAAAAAGTTTCATTTGCATACATTTAAAAATAAATAACTAACATGGAAACTGTGGGGGAGATGGGTGTTTTAATACTCTTACTTCTCACTGCAGTAAAAGTGAAATATTTATGGTCCATTGGGTTTTAAAACCCAACACGTCGACATGAAAAGCAGGTTTTGATATTTTATTATTATGTACCAGTGTTCCTTATGTGTTAATTGTATTTTAAATAGACTGAACAGAATGCCTTGTGTGGTGAACTATTCAGTGATTTAGCTAATGTTGGTAAGTTACGCTGTTTGTGGTACATTTGTATTGCTGTGAAACTCCATCAGATAAAGTGGTTCAGAAGCGCTTCTGGTAATGTCTTTAAGATGATTGCTATATATATATATATATATATATATATATATATATATATATATATATATATATATATATATATATATTCATACTTAACAAAATTTATATAAAATATATATTAGGGGTGTAAAGGTTCACGGGATATATTGAACCGTTTTGGTGCGGCCTGTTCGGTTTGGTACACTTGCGTACCGTTTCGGTATATTTTTTTTATTTAATAATATAAATGTATTATTAGCGCGATATTAACCGCAGCGGAACATTGTTCCTAGGCGAGTTTCCGCACGGACGCTATTGAGTGAAGCACAGTAGAGCTGCACGAGTAACTGAGAAATGGCAACAGCGAAAGAGAAGCCAGAGCTTGAAGACCCTCCCACCTCACTACGGTCTCCTGTTTGGGAACACTTGGCTTCTCTGTTAAAATACATAACGGGGATAGACGAGTGGATAAATTTAAAGTTGTATGCCGACATTGTTCCACGGAGATCAGGCAGGCAACCTATCAACATTTTATACTGCAATAGAGAATTTATTTAAAATATCACCCAAATGTGTCACTTTTATATATTGTATGCAAGAATTCTATTGTGTATTGGCAGCTTTTCAAAATAAAGATTTTGTAAGCTCTTATTGTTTTGTACCGAAAATTAACCGAACCGAGCTCTCCAAGACACTGTACCGAACCGAATACGATTTTAGCGTACTGTTACACCCCTA
>SRMA01026365.1:82529-223171 GCA_007224835.1 Danionella cerebrum
TATATATATATATGTGTATGTGTATATATGTATATGTGTATATGTATATATATATATATATATATATATATGTATATATATATATATATATATATATATATATATATGTATATAACATTACACACACACACGTGAGATTATCGTATTTTAAGAAAAAAAAAACTGATTTTCTACTGGGCGTGTATTAATTTCTAAAGTTATAAATCTGATATAAAAAAAACCTGGTGGGTACAGGAACGTTAGTGAAATGTTATCAAATGTCTGCCACTAATCATTTCTGAAAAGGAGACAAAAAAAAAGACACAATGAAACTGAAACGTCCTTGTTATAATCCACAAGCCAGTCATCTGTCAAAACTATAGTTGTGTGTGGTCTAGGTGAGTTACATCTGATTCAAGTTCATTTTGACTTTGACAAAGAATAAGACTCCTGTAAAGTCCTGAGAGGACAGTAAACTTCGAAAACAAAAAGACAAAATGAATGAGGTTCAAGGCCGTTCTTTTCTCACAGAGTGTCAGTCACTTGGTGCTTAGAAGGCATAAATTATTCATGACACGGCGGTATCCTTACATATGTTGTAGGGACAAATGGAGTGTTAAAAAATAGCCTTAAGCTCAGTTATAGAGTTTCAGTGCGTATAGAGAACAGCCTTCTGTTCTGAGCAGCCGTCCATCACTCTCCTGACAGACAGCACAGGTTATTGATTTTACAGGAAATGCTCGACAGGAATTCTAGGACTGGCACAGAGGTGATCGAAAAGAGTCCTATTGCTCCACACTCCCATCCGGAATCATGCTTCACTTTTCCTGTCAGGTTGAGATATACTTGAGTGCAGTGGAGGATGCCAGAATAGAGCCAATGGTTTTTCACATAATTTCACATGACTTGAAAGCTCATTCTGAGTCTGAGCATGCCAGTGCAAGCTCTTCTTGATAGGATATACATGCTACAGTAGGCCGTGGGAAATTACCTCAAGATATAGCTTGCATGCCATGCATCTAAGCCCTCAAACATTTCCTGTCATCCAAGAGATGACAACTAAATAGATGCCTTTTTTTTTTAAAGAAATGGAATACTGATGACATCAAAGCCCATGCCTTCCTCTCTTACACTTGGTTACCTTCCTCTCATTTTTAAGATTAACATGGTAAATGACTAAGTACTCCTCAGGGTCTCATCTGTGGGATGCACTCTTTTTAAAAAAACTAAGGGTTTAATCATGCAATTGTCCTGATTATGGCTTTTATGTAGCCAATTAGACCCCTTAAGCAGGGCAAAGCACCCCCAGGAGAGTATAACCGTTTGGGAATGGAGTCATACAGTATTTTAGAAACCCAGCATGGAAGCAGGAGCTGTGTTGGGTTTTCTTCTGAATTTGACCCTCTGTTAAACACAAATCTGAAGTTCAAATAAAGCATCAAGGAAGAAAGGTGATTTGTGTGATGCTTTGCGTGTCACGGTATGCCAATCTCCTGGGATTTTTGTGCACTGCCATTTCAGAAATTTATAACAAATGGCTTGGAAAAAGTGAAAATCCTAGCAGGAAACTATATGAGGGCACAATTGCTTTGTTTATGCCAAAGTATAGATTCTTTTGAGTTTATTCAGGTTCCCAATCTTAAAGCAGATGTGCTACCTTAGCAGAAATCCAGAGAACTGGGGCTGTAACTCACATGGACACACCACAGGAGGGTTGGAGATATTAGGCTGCATGCAACATTGTCTACATTTGATGTCTATTAAGCCTCTTACCAAATACAGAGGTTCAGCACATGTCCACACCCAATTATTCCATGCATTTAAGCCTTACCTCAGAAGCCATTCTCGGTCTGGTTAGATGGTAACCTGACCACGTATCAATGCTGCATATGCACAAAATGCTGTGTACTTCAGCCTTCAAGCTGCGGACAGATTTACTCAGTAGTGAAAACTAATCACTAACCACCAAGCCATTCAGACTCACCATGTGATTGTGACTATCAAAATAATTGTGATACTATTAAGATTTTGATTGTCACAATCACATGGTCAAAACAGTATTTTTTTTAACCAAACTGTCCTTTTTTGGTAAAGATTTTATTTATTTTGGCCTTGATTTATCGATATGACTGTGTTTGACAAGAAGTGAAGACCATGAGACGGTAAGCTGCTCTAAAAATATTATTGTGCCTATTTTCTCTTGATGTCTCTCACATTTTTCTCTTTTGCCTACAAAATGCCATAATTTCAGTGCACACTCCACGTTAATATCGGAACCCTTTTTCTGCACCTTTTCAATGGTTTGGAACCAGCAAACCAAGAAAGGGGTCTAAAAAATTGCTTTCCTCCAATTCAGTTTGTATAAATAGTGTTTATTCTGGATTATTTTAAAAACACGTTTTGCTCAAATGTTAATGAGACTTGTTTATTTATTAAGGAAAAATGTCCTGTCTGCTTGAACTTCCTCTAGATTTAAGTGCGGTTTTGGTCATTTCACACAATTGAAACAAACAGTTCAACGATGGATAAGCACTTCTCTTAAATGCCCACACTAATCTTTTTTTGGCTTGTGTCTTTTAACTGTGTTGTGTCTGAGCTCATCAATGTCAAGTACAACAGCAATGCAATCCAGGCTCTAGGGCACAGAACAGCAATGGAATATCAATAGCATTTGTTCATTTAAAAACAAAGAAGAGGATGTTCTTAAGTCTCTGTAAGTATGTGGGAAGGAACATTAGATCATTCTGCAGATAACAAACGTGGATTAGGGGAAAAATTGTACCTGCGGGATGCTTAGATGCAAGAAGGGCAATATTTGGACCACCCTCTAAAATCTAGACTAAGCCAGCTGAGGAGAGGCCTTCATGTCAGGTAAACCCACAATGGGAGTTGGGATTAAGAGTGGTTTAAACTGGGCCAAGCTTGTCTAACACCAAGGTTAAGTGAGAATTCTGTATTATTTTAAGAGTGCTAGCTTGTATAATGAATATGACAAGTGCCTCTACACTCACATTGAAAAGCTAAAGGTCAGACATGTGTGCAGTATGTCACTGACCTGTGGACTGCACGGTCAGTCAGCATAGTAGCACTAGTGTTACTTATGCATATAATACATAGAGTTTGTGGGATTATCCTCAAAGTGACGCATTGATTAGTGCGATTGCCGCTCACAACAATGTCCAAATACAAGCACATCAAGAGAAGTGTCTAAATTGCATGGAAAGGGCATTAAAGACTCATCAGCAGACTCTATATATTAAGCATGAAGCAATGATGTACAGATAATTTCTGATTGTGTAGAAGACGCATGTTCTTTATTGACAGTTTAACATAAATTGACTGCATAAATTCAAGCAAGTTCAAATGTATGCCACAATCTTCAGGTCTGAACCAGGCAATCAGTTTTTGGGGTAAACTATGATTTATTGTGTCTGTGTGTTTGTATGTTCGCCCACATGACTAGAAAATTTGGATGGAGTCTTGTTTTAGTGCTTGTGTGGCTTTTGGGGCTTTTCACAACATTGTACAGTTCAGTTCAGTTTGGGCTGATCCTTTCCATACGCAATTTTTAGTGTCAATTCAGAGTATTTTTGTGCCACCCCCTCCATGACGTAATAAAGAGTACTACATGAGTTTAGGAAATATCCAGAAAACATTAATGGATCCCGAAAAACGCTGAAGGACTGTTTTTGCTTCTTGCATTTTGAGTGTTTTGCATAGATTTTCATGACTCTACGAATTTAACACTCCTCTGTGTGACTGGAACAAACGCCATGTTTCACACAGTGCAATGACTACTCTCAGACCAATCAGCACTCAGGTACATCATGCTTCCTCAGCCAATCAATTATTTTTAATTAGAACCAACTTGAGAACATTTGAATAATTCTATAAGTACCTCTCTTTATCGCTTTCCCATAAGAACTATCAGTTTGTAGGTGAGTTGGAGCTGCGCTCTACTGGTTGCAACACATGCTCTTGTATGTCCTCCCTGCATGGTTGATGTAAGCCACATCTGCTTTGTGATAACTATCTCCTTTTATTCACAAAAAATAGCAATTCAGATAAAGGTTCAGGTTTGTCTCTGATTTAGGAACAGGAAGCCTTGGTCACATTTTAAATAAATGTTAGTTTGAAGGTATACCATTGGGGTTGAATAAGTTGAAATAGGTATTCAAAACTCTTGAACCAGATTGTCAAATCCTAGAGTAACCTGCATACATTACGTCAAGTATTAGTATTTATTATAATACTTATACAAATAAGACAAATAAGAACCACTCAGTTGCACAAGGTGTCATGGGATTCAGAGTCAATCTTTGCCAACTCTCTTTCCAACTCCATCTCCTCTCATACCATTGTCCTATCAAGGCATTGACCTAAAAAAAGACATATTATTAAAAATCTTCAAAATAAATGGATATTGAATCTGTAAATACAGTAAACACGGATCTAAAGGAAGCTAGGTTCACAGCCAGCATTAAAAATAATTCCTTCAGCCCTTAAAGCTAATCCTCCAAACTGTAACATTTCAAACTACAAATATGATCTGCCTCTAAGTAAAACTCTTCCTGTGAAACTGACAATTTTCATAGGAAAACGTTTAGTCTGAGTGTGAGAGTGAGCTGCAGTGAAGCAGGTTTATCTTATTCTGCAGAGATTGTGTATTTTTCTCAACTTCACAATGTGTGGTTAAGCTCTCCAGCTATATGTATTAACCCACTACACATGAATATGTAGTGTCACCCAGCATCAAGAACGTTCATTTTGGCTTACCTCATCCTGTTTCTCAAATGCACCATAACCTGAGCCATCTAAATGGAAATGACTTAACATTGCTCCAATCAGAATGCAGAACAGCAGAAATCAAATGAAAGAGAGTTTAGTCAGTGTTCTCGTGAGTGAACTCCTGTTACACAGCCTTAAACCTGCCCCTCTGTGCCTATAATAGTTGACAGCCTGTGTCATTAATAATCTTTGCCTTTGTCTGGAAGCTGGTTTGGGTGACATGAGTGGACTTGGGTCTGCCATGTTGGTGCTCTTGGAGAGGATTTGAATGGTTGATGGAAAAGACTGCAGGCTAAGAGTCAATCATTGTCAGAGCACAGATGGTGGTGTGCCCTCTGATGGTAATTAAATTTGGCTTCTCCTTCCTGTCTTCCGTTGAGAGGGGGAAAAGCTACAATTCTAGTTAAATGAAGGTTGTAGAAGTGATTTAATTGAATTCTGTACGGTACTTTTATAGCACTTTCCTCTAAACTGATTCCAGAAAATCAGACAAAAAATTCTGATCATTGCGTACAGTTTCTGATTCTGACTTCTAGCAATGTGTAGTGTTGCTGCCACCCAGTTTGCTGGTTGCCATGGGCCCAGTGGGGTTCTTGTTCTTGAGTGGGTTTCCTTCCATTTTGGTTCTTTAGTTTCCTTCCATAGTCAAACAACCTTAAAGGCTGCAAAGTCCCTGCAGAATGTGGCCAAGGGTGACTTGATCAGGATGCACTCCATAATTCTCCTTGAGCTAGAGACCTTAAATAGGAATGTGTACCAAACAGTATTGATAGATGCACCACAACATCATTAATCACTCTATTAAAGCTTGTTTTTCTGATGGATCTGAGAAAGAATGAGCCAAACAGAAACTGCTTCTATTGCATACTACATACAGTATTGCCCCAACACTTTGAAGAAGAGATGGCACACATGGAATTCATATGCTCTGGGTTGGGCTAATGCCTGTTTTACCTCTTACTATGTGTAGAATCACACCAAAACTAAAATCCTGTTTTGGTTAACAATGGCTAATTTTGAATTTACAATTCTCTTTATTTATTTCAATTAAAGATAACTGTTAATCTTTTGACTTGTTAATGCCTAAAAGGCAGTTGAGTTTTCTGTTTGGAAGCAACCCATTCATGAGATGAACGTCGAGTCCCTTCCGAAACTAGAAGATTGTGAAAAAACTGTGATTTGTTTTTGAATGTAGCGGATTTCTCCCAGTTGAGTGGGAAACATCAACTTTGCCAAAAGTAACAGCACACTATTTCTCAATAACCTGCATGAGTTGATTCATTATAGACCCTCATAGCATAAAATGTCCCAAAGTTTTCTATAATAATAAAGCACACTACAAAGCATCACTGGACTCCAGATGCATGAAATGTGAGGGACAAGTATATGTTTGGTTGTTGCATGTGGTTGAGTATTATTTATTGTATGTTTGCACTGTACAGATTCATAACAAGATTGTGGGAAAAGTTTGAGAATGGCCCCTTCCTGTTCCCAAATGTGGACAAAGATGAGAGAGTTTAATGTCAACCTTGGCTGGTCTACGCATAATTCCTCAATCCAAAGAACATCTTTGTGATGAATTAAAGTGAAGAATGCTGGTTTTACCAATTCACCAACATTACCTCTAAGAATGGTCACTTTTTCTGAGACTTAACTGGATAAAAACAGAAAGGCGCACAGAGCCACATTCGAAATGGTGAAATTGCACTTATATGATGGAATTTATTTAATATTTTGAATAAACCTGTCTAGATTGTCCTGTAAACTGCAGTGTTTGGTTCCTCAATTCATTAAATTAGGCTGAAAGCAGTCTCCACTCTACAATTATGATTCATCTAGTGGCTTCTTATTTAAAATGACATACAATTACGACTGGAAACAGATCACTTTAGTAGAGAAAGAATATGCGAGCGCTAGTTCTTGTATGTTTCTAATTCAATGCGTCAAAATGCATCAAACAATAAATAAAACTGCTGGAAATGTAAAACTTTATAACACTAAACCAAAATATATATTTATTTTTTTGTTAAACTCTTTACCTGTTTAATGGGCGTGGCCTCCAGGTCTAAATAAGTGCAAAATGCCACAAGCAATGTAGACTTGATCAAGATGCTCTGGTTGGTTTCTAGCTGTAATATTGTATCATTAGTTTGAAACCTGCTCATGAATTTGTTCCAGATTTGGTGGATCTTAACATTTTCAATGCTTGGTGTGGATTTCTGTCTCAGAACAGTGTATTATTGAAGCGTAGCATGGTAAAGGAAGGAGTGATGAAACACTAGTGGAAATTGCAGAATGTAATTCAATGAGCATTTCTGAAAATGTTCTATTTTTGAGGAATAAAAATCACTGTATCACTGACTAGATAAAGTTCCGTGACACACAGAAGTCACTTCAAATAGATGTCCAAAGGGCGAGACTGAATAATGCAGTTTATGGGGTTTTAGGGACACAATTTCAATTTGAATCGACATCACAGAAACATTTTCCTCATGTGCAGTGCTAGAAAACCTTTTGGCTATCAAGTGACGTTTGATATTGTGGGCCATTTGAAATGTCTGGAATAGTCCGATGTTCACCAGGAATTTAGGCACACCATGCTCCAGATACAGGTCCGGCAGATTTGTAATGAGCAAAAGTGACGTTTCCGTAATTGGGAAGTTTCATTACATATGAGGCAGGGAAACTCAGACATGCTCTTGCTCTGGCCTTTCTCAGACTTTTTGAGTTTGATTTTACTGGACAGTTTGGAAATTACTGTGGGTTTTCAGTGCTGCGTTTGATTAATGTTTGAGCCAATCACTGGAGCATTTCCTGGCGTTTCAAGTCTCCGTGCTAAGTTGCCAACCCAGCATGCAATTTTTCTGTTTAATATTTTCATAAATCCTGTCAAGCTGCTGTTTACAATAATGTGTAAACAAAAGTTGGCACTGGCCACTTGCATAATTGAAATGCTAGTCTCCTATGAGTGCTGCAGTCCTGTTTTCCCACATTTCACATGTAAATGGCGATTTTTGACTTCCGCCTACAGGCATAATACAGATGGCTCAACAAGCATTCAGATCATTTTTAGGCTTTGTGTTTTTGTAAAGGGATACATCTGCCACCATTGCATTGTTTATTGCTGGGGTTCTTTATTTAGCTGGTGGTATTTTGGGCAGAGAGGCCAAAACTACCTTTAAATGTAGATGACTGGGCCATAATCAGAAAATTATGAAATTATTTTTAATGTGCACTGAGAGTGTTTTTTGTGTACAGTATCTTTACGGTTGTGTAATCTATTAATTGAAATAGATTAAGGTGAAAATAATGCTTTCATTTCCAGAAAACACCCCTATTAAATAATACATCGCTGCACATTTTTTATTTTTGTCACAAAAATGCTGTTGTTTTTTATGCCATATATCAAATTAAAAGAGCATTTTTCAAGAAGTTGTTTTGAATGTAACCCCAAGAGTTCTTGAAACTGCTGACTGGTAAAAGGCCATTTTCTTCACATTACCTTCATTAATGATGGAGCAGGTCCTGCAGGCATGGGGAGCATAAATTCAAGAAAGACCTGGGACCAGATGAGGAAAGGTTTTTTTTTTTCTCTGTAGACCACTCTCAACAGTGGCTGGTAACAATTATTCTAGCTCTGACGCGGTCGGGAATAGATAGATGCAGCCCACTCACACTTTCTTTCTCTCCCAATACAGTGTGGTTGAACTCCCCAAGCATCTTGACCTGTAATATTTATCAGGTTAGAAAAATAGTCAAGATGAGGGTCACAGATTGTCTCAAAGGTCCTATTCTTGTATTGTGCAGTGTTTTAAAGAGGGCAGTTGGATTTTCAGTTGCTTTGTAGTGTCAGACCTTTTTTCCCATCCCAAGAAAACACAACACAGGAAACGTTTGTTCCATCAAGCAAAGCGGATTGGTCAATCACTTTGGAAATGCTCTGTTGACAAAAAATACTGCACCTACTGCAGATTGAGCGTAGAGGATTAACTCATTTCTAAGTTATGGAAAATTGGGTCAAAAGTTGTGATTTATTCAGGTCGGAAATGATGCATTTCAACATTGAGCTGCGTTGGAAACCAAATTATCAGAACAAATTAAAGTTGTATGAACAAATATAAGACTGCCTTGAGGTTTTAAACGCTCAACTTGTACCACAAGACACTAAGCAACAGAACTGACAATGCTAAAAACCTGAAGGAGTATGTGAAGTGCTTAAAATGGCCCCTTGTTTCTGAGTATACGAATGTTGTAGATTCTATTTGATACCATTTCAAAACATTGTTTTTTAATTTATTGGGGGTTGTAATTAACATTGCAGGACCTCCATCCTTACAACTTCCAAACGTCTCCTTCATTTTAAAATGTTTTCAGAATTCAATGGTGGATTTCACGTGTCAAATTCCTCACTTTTAAACAATCTATTTCTTAACAGGATGGAGTAGACATTTTTAATTTGTAAATTTTCACATTAGAAAAATTCAATAGCTGCTCACCTAGGATTGTTACTTGTGGTCACTTGAGGCAAACCACTAGATTTCTCTTTGAGATAAACGTTTTAAGTCATTATATTTGTCTGGTTGGTAAGGTTAATGCTAAATAATGTTAGCTTGTTTGGCTAAAGATACAATGATCTAAAATCAAAGGTCTTTTGTTGTCATATATACGCACACTCTTGGGCTCTCTCGCACTCTCCAGACACAACAGGTGACAGCGCATGCGTTCAGCTCAGTATAATGTCCTTTGTTTATCTGTTTAAATTGAAAGAAATTGTTGATATTGCTGTGACCTTTTTTCCTCTTGTAAACCTCACTCCTAAACTATCCCAGACAGTCAATCATAATACACATTGAGGCATCATCCCAATAATTTGCCTGTTAGCATGTGTAGCAGCTTGCTAATCTTATTTTATGTTTTTTTTTTGGTGACAAAATAGGGAACTTTGTGGGAAAACAAAGTTTTATGGGAGCTTAAAACAATGCTGTTTTAAATGAGTGCAATGATTTTCACCCTTCAATGATTTTGTTCACAATTGCACAAATATTTTAAAGCATTTATTATTTATTTAAACAGTGAGTACACAAAAGCACAAAATATTAGAAAACTATTAGCACTTATATGGAAGATTGTTGACCCCTTCTGAAAAAATGACCACTGTTAATACTGGAATTAGAACATCAGGTACTGAGATAATGTGTTAACTAATGTATAATATGTGGGCACAAGTTCTAAATTAGACAATCTCTCTCAGTTTGAATAAGTAGAATATGATTATTTAATATAAGCTTTAAGAAAACGAGATTTAAAATTTAATGCTGGGCATTCAAAGCCGGTAAAATACAGGAAAGCGATGTTTCGCAAACAGAGGTTGATGAACGCCTATTTGCCACCTGAAGTGGCCACAAATAAATAAATAACTAGCTGTAGACATAATCTACTCAAACAGGCAGATTGCGTGTACTGCAATTTGTCCTTTGGGAACAACATCTCCTCCTAGTGTTGCCTCTCTAACTCTCTCACTTCACTTTCTATCTCACTTGCTCTCCATTTATTTGTAAAATGCAATCAGAACTACATGGTTCACCTCAGTAAAGCCAATCTCATTTATGCAATGCTTGATTGAAATGAATATTCAAGTGGCTGCATTCTCTCCTCCATAATGTGCCCCTGTGCATCAGAAGCTTTCTGGACCCTCTTAGACAGCCTATTAAATATGTAAAAGATTGTATGTGGGCATCAAGCTGACCACTATTTGTTTAAAGGATTCTAACGCATACGGCTAAGAATCTGAGGCAATCACATAGATAAAATCGTAAAAGTACATACTTTAAGCAATTATCTGCTGAGAAAAACTGCCAAATGCAAAATGATTATTAAATATCACCTTGTATTAATTCATACATTTTGAAAAGAGATGGTTATGCAATTGCTTTTCTTGTACTGCTCTGATACTGTGGTGATTAGACGTGCTGATGTTTTTATTTCTGGACTAGAATCCCTCAGCTTTTCTTTAGAGATTTTGAGGCTTGTTTGATTACAACATTTTTGCTTTCTCATGAAGATATGGTCACATGATTTTTTTTTTTTTACTTCCTGTTGATTAATGTTGATTGATAACAAGGTATGTTGAACATCACATGACCAAAAGGGAAACATGGTTGGTCACTGGTCTCAAAGTGACAGCATAGCTCCTCCATACTAGTTATTGCTGATGTATGTTGTTTTTGAATCAGTGAATGTTTCTGGTTATACATCCTTTTGAAAACCAGAAACCATGAAGTACCATCAAAATGATTTTTAAAAAATGTTTTGTAATTCTGTTCCTCAGTAGGTGACATCTAGGGATTAAATTCAAGTGATTTTTCACTGCCTTTTAAAGGAATAAACACAGATGAGCAAGTTTACAGAAGCACGGTCATCTACTGTCGGATGAGATTGTATAAAGTCCCTTAAAATAAGAGTCTGTATGCCTGGAACAACTACTCTAAGTAGACAACAGTATTTTTCCACTTGAAAAAGCTATTAAAGTGATATAACAGGTGTACAAATGAAATATACTAGTTCTCCCTGATGTACATTGAATTAGCTTTAAAATTATATAAAAAAAAACATTGCAAGAGACAAACTATGGCAAAATTGCATATTTGTACTGTAAAGTTAGATTTTTTATAGGTATGGACATCACTTTATCATTGAGCCATGCATTTCGCTGAGTATGGGTGGCAAAACAAATGGTAAAATGGCTTTGTTTAATGCAGAAAAATGTCGAACCATAAGTTATTCTGGTGTTTACACTAAAATGTGATCTCTAGAACTTTCCAGATGACCAGCTTTTGGATGACTTGGAGATTTGGCTTAAGTAAAAAAAAAAAAATCATTTTCATTTGACCTCTGCAATATTTATTAGATAAGTTTTTGGGTAGCTAGACTTTCTGTAATAATGCAGTCACTCACTCATGGTTGCATGTTTGAGCATGTAAAACACTGGCAGAAGTTGGTTTAACCGTGCTGTTTAAATTTTGTTTGGCTCAACTTACAGCTTGAAATCTTTTAGCAGAAATGCAGATTACTGGATTCCCGCTATATCGTTGAAATTTCGTACGGTGTTCCTGAAGTCTTTGGAATTTGTTTTAAGCAGTCAATCCAACAGCTTTTCACAATTTAGACCCCCCCCAACCCCCCACCCGCGCAGGATATAATCACGTTTAAAAGAATGTAAGCAAGACATTGATTTAAACAGCTTCAGTGGCATGATTCAGCTTAGGTCATTTTCATTGTTTTTGATTGAAAGTGCACATATTTCTACTACTCATGCCCTATTTATTTATGCATTTAGTAGACACTTTTTTTAATCCAAAGCGACGTACATCTCCAGCAAATAACACATTTTTCTCAGTTTTTGCTTTCCCTTATTTTCCCCTTTTACTAACTGAGCCACAAGTTTGATGACCTATCTACAACAACAGATCAATGATGGCTCTACCAGTTTCTCACTCTATAACTGTTCCACTATGAAGTTAATTTATTTTTTGGGATTGAATTTACAGAAAAATGTATGTTTTATCTGAGGTACATTGTATTAGAGATTAGTGAACGGAAGAGAGAAATGCATATGGAGGCTTTAATGCTTGACGTATACAGGGGAATTACGCTGGTTTGTGGTACAGATTTATTTCCGTATCCTTCCGCACAACTGGCACACATTGTCTTGTGGGATGCAATCTGGCGTTTACATTTGTTGAGTGAACAAAAGCTTTGACTGAAGTGTAAAGACTCTGGTTTACTGCTATTAACATTTTTACACTGCGGATAAAGAAGGTCTCTCTGGAGTTGTCAGCTCTTTGAATCTCAGGATTTCAATGAGACTTACTCCGTTCACTTTGCTTTCCCTAATACTTGACTTAAAGCGAAAGATGTTGAAAGACGTATATTAGAATGTGATTTGCATTAACTGGTGACATTGCTTCTCCTCTCAGGGCGCGAGTGCTTCAACAGCTTTTCTTCAGGATAAAATAAGTGTCTGCATTCATAGCTTCATGTCGTCATGTCCAACACCAATTAATGGTCCACAGACGCTTCGTAATGAAATGCAAATCTCATCATTTCCTGCTGACAAGTGCGACATCTTATTAAAGTTAAAGCATTTTTAAAGCCATTTCATGCTCCTCAACAGTGGTGAGTATCTGAAGAATTGAGACTTTTGAATACAAAAGGGCCTCTCACTCATTTTAATGTTGTAGTAATACGTGTATGTGCACAAAAACAAATGCAAAAATAAATATATTGAGAGAAAGTTGTTTTATTTGGTTCTAAAAGTAGAACTTGAATGTTATATTAAAATGATAGCCTTTATTTGTTCACGTTTTTAGTAATTTTTCATCAAAGATATGCTATAACGTTGTAAATTCTCAATACTTTGTTCCATTTTACACGTATTGGAGCATCAAGGGGATGTTGCATGTGATTTGATATTGACCTTCAGCTCTTCTGCATATTATTGAATCTGTTTGATCCTCTTGACTTCATGCACAGGTGCTAAATTGCAATGGTAAATTAAATTATCATCCCCCAATTTAGCTTCTACAAATGCCTTATGAGACTTCTCCTTATGGAGGGTGTCAGTGATGGTCTTCAGCACAACCGTCATGTCAGCAGAACTTTATCATGATATATATGTTCATACATGAACATTTTAACAGTGTTTTTTTAATCTTATTTGAATCTCTATTTTTGTACCCTAGACATTTTTCAACAATTTTTTTCTCTGATCTGAGTCTGCACTGCACTTACTGTGACCTAATGGCAGGGTGATTATACAGAGCTGTATGAGTTTCTTCCCAATCATTAGATGTGCTCCCAGCTCTTTTAACTCAAGGTCAGTGGCATCGAGGCAGTCAAGAAGCTGACAAAGTGTTTTCATAGGTGACTGCTTTCTCAACGAAGACTGTAATGTATAGTTTCGACTTGTTAGCATGAGAAAGACAGAGCATCCGTGTCACACACTTTACAACAATATTAGTCACTAAATCTGCAGCTTCTATAGTGAATTGTGCACAAACAGTGCAATCACTGATGAAATTAACTTGATCATCGGTGTATGAACTGATGTTGCTTCCTTGACCTTTTATTTGCCAGTCTCTTGTTTAACTTGTGACTCATCTTTAAAACCCTGTTAAAGACAGTTTACAACAGAAAAGCTCAAAACATTAGTTTCATATGCTCATTGTTGATTCACATCACTTATATTTGACATTTTTCACTCTCTACTTTTCGACGGATTTTAATGAGAATAAAGTTCAACAGTCTGGCACTGCTCATTATGTTTCTAGCAGGTTTTTCTGCCTAACATTTCTCGTAATGCATTACAATTATTGCTATCCAACACAATGAAGATGTGAAATAAATTGGGTAATTTTCAAAATGACTAAGTTGGGCCTGTTTATGTTGACTTATAATGTCATGGCTGCTGTGTGAATGCCATCAATTGTTAGAGTGTCTCTTAAACGACACAGTTTATTACAGTCTAGATTTTAAAAAGCCCCACTGTTCTTTTCTGAAGATTTATATAATAATACCTCCATCAAACTGGCAACCGCTGCTTCATAAAGTACTTGCAAATTGTACTTTAGTAAAAGAATAGATACCAAATGATCTAAAACAACTGTTAAGAAGTTTACTTAAGTAACACGTTACAGTACCTCGTCATTTTCTACTTAAGTATTTAAAAAATATTTTAAAAAGTGGCTAAATGTGCAAAAGTAAAAGTATCTATAAAGAGAAGACTAAACAGCATTTGTTCTAGCAAAGCCAAAATCACGCTTGTTAGTGTTTATTTGAAAAAAAAAAAGAAAACTTATCACAAAGTGTATAAGACTATTTGATCAATATGTTTTGGATTTGCTTTCAATTGGAATAAAAGCTACATAATCTACATGATCAACTTTTTTCACATAATTTGAACACATCTCCACCCTGTGAAAGACCATATTTCAACAACAATATTTTATCACTTTCAACAATATATAAGTGAAATTTTCTCTAAAGCTTAAAGTCCAGGGAATTAGAGAGCTTGAGATCAACACATAAATACACTCAGGTGTTCCTAAAAAATACAGTAGTAATGTATTATTTATTACTTTGCAGCCTTAAAAAAGCTGCGGATGATCTGTCTAGAATCTAATCAGCCTTTCACCCAGTGCAAGCTGGAGATCTGTGACCCCACGGTACTAAATATGTAAAACATAAGTATGATTAGGAACGCTTTGCAAATGAACAATAGTATATAATTGAAATATCTACACAGTCTGTCTGCTGCTTTTTTTTCTTCATGGGCAGAAAATGCACCCCTGCCACAAAAGACACCCCTTCAACATTTTAAGGAATTTAACCAGTTTCTGTATTTCTTTTAAAATATATTATATTTATCATGTTTTAAAATATTATGTATTTAGGGATGCAATAAAGAGGTTGAGGTAAAGGATCACTTCACTGTTTTAAAATTGGTCTGATTCTCCATCTCCCCATGAGATGATTTCGCTATTTTTCAATCCACTTTTGACAAGTTTTTTTAAAGCCATTAAATGTAATTAGATCTCATAAAATATGATTAGAAATGTCAATCTTTTTCAATTTATATTGCTTTTGTTCTGCTTTTGCTAAAAAAAAAATCCCTCTCTCCCAATTTAATTCCTGTCTGAACTACTGCCCTATCCATTTAGTAGAGGTCCATTAATGTCAAAATGTCCATGCAAACTTTCTTGGTTTGTACTAATGCCATTTCAAACTATTCTTTAAATGTTGCCAATGTCACAATGGGTAAACTAAACCAACCCCCATGTCTCTATGATTTTCCAGATGCTCGTTGCTATGGTAAAAAAAAAAAAACTGGTTGCTATGGATAGATGAGTGACATATGTTCACCATTTAAGGCTAGAGGCCTTAAATCACAAAGTGCATGTGTGTTTTATTATTATAGATTATACAATACTCCATTTTATTTTGTCTTTCGATCTATTCCTTTTTGTCTTTGAAAATGGTCTCATTTAATGACAAATGATCTTTTTGGAGTTTTCAGAGTGAGCTCCTACTATGTGAAGTGACATGTTTCTCCCTAATTATGCAAGATATTACACACGTTGAGTCAGCTAATCAGGAGCTTACATATAGTGGTCACAAGCAGACCAAGTTGGGAATACTTTAGCAATTAATTCAGTGTTACTTGACTTGTAATATGGAGATAACAGCTCTTGCTGATTTGATTTCCAATGTCACCTTTACATGTGCGGAATCTTAAAGAGAAGATCCAAAGAAATGCAAGAGGAAAAGCGACGATGCAGGAAATCACATCTTATGCACATCAGGTTAGAACGTGCAACACTTACTAATATACCAATGGCTTCCCTCCAGCTAGAAAATATTTGTCTGCGGCATAAACACATCAACCTGGAGACTGTTTGAGGTAATATTTAATTGCTGAAATGCTCTAGCTGTGTCCCAGACACTCGAGGAGACCCATGAGACTATTGTCGCATCGGATTTGTTGTTGCATAGTTGATAATGGCCTGTCCAATCCAATAAAAGAAGATTCTTTTCCTGTGACCGTTTTAATACGGCAAAACTCTGAGTCTCAGCTTCATGATTTGCTGTTGTCTATGGTCTCAAATGTCTTGCTGAATTATCACAGACATTTTGAAGTTTTCATATGTCATTTATGTGCGTGCAGACTTATGCCTGTCCCAATCACGACAGGTCATTGCACTCGATTTGACAGGTGTACCAGGGCCTTGTTTTACTTCCTAATTTTGCCTCCATTGACACGACTCATTTTCTACCTCGGTGCAGACACGGACTTTGACAAATGAGGCCATAGGGAAGAGTTACAACCCAGCCACTGATGTGTTCAGAAAGCCCTGTGCTCGGCAGGATGTCCAGCTGATTCTTTGCTTCGTATCGTAATTCCATTACTTCACTGTCTGTGCTAGAACACCAAGACTTGTGGGCTGTTGCTTAGACTGCAAAGGGAGTGAATGACTTCTTTCAAAGAATCAGATTCCTGCTGAAGGCATTCTACTCTTTTCTTGCAATTTTTATGCAATTGGCAGATGGGTTTCGGCTCACCCAGCCAACATTTTTCACGATTGGAAGGTACACCTTAGGTGAAAACCATATGGTGCTTTATGCAATGGACTTGTTTTGCTGTCTTTCTAGATTTTCTGCAGCATTTATGTCATTTCCTTAAGAGTAAAAAACATTTTCGACATTTATTAATCAGCATTCTACACAAATCAGTACAATAATGTAGTTAAACTGTTTGTAAATCTGGTATTCAATGTGCATTATCTTCATGACTGACCCTCTTTAACACATTTTATATGTGTTTGTTAAGGTTGAAATAGATTCCAATCAGAAATCCTCAGATAGATTGTTGTGCAATGTATTTTTGCTTAGGATTATGCAAATTAGCTCCAATACCACCAATAACAGACTCACTGTGTATAATGAGAGTGAGAATGAGTATGAAAAAAAAACTATAATAACGTTAATATGCACTGTATCATGTTTAAAGGCGCGGTGGTTCAGTGGGTAGCACTGTGGCCTTCCAGTTAGAAGGTTGTTGGTTTGAGGCTCACTGGTGACCTTCCTGGAAGGAGTTTGCATGTTCTTCCTGTGCTTGCGTGGGATTCCTCTGCGTACCCCGGTTTGCAGATGCCTTGCTTTTAACTTATGGTTTACATTTTTTAATTTAACGTTTTATTACAATTACATTTATTAGTAGTAGTTTTCGTTTTGTTTATTTGTTTATTTTTTTACATTTTCAGATTTTAATTTTTAAATCAGGCCAAGATTCGAAACATAAAGACAACTAATCTGGTTAGTTTCGATGAGAAAAGTGTTCCAGGAGGATTTATTTTATTTAGATATTTTATGCATGGTGATTCGGTTACAGATCCACCAAATAAATACAAATGTACAGTAAATTATATTTAATTCATTCCTTTTAAGCTTTAATTCCGTAAAACACACCAACACTAACTTCATTTTGTCGGGGGTTCTGTGTGCCCATGTAGAGATCCATCCACCAATTTCATTATAAAGGGCCATGTTACAAAGGATGTACATAATATGATATTTCAGAGATTTACATGCGTTGAACATTATTTAGGACAAATGTATTGTCCCATTAAATTGTGGGTAAAACTGTTATTTCTATCTATGTTTTGACTTCCTGTTTGAAAAAAAAAATTCTTATGAAGTGATGCATCTTTGTCCTAAATGACTTCTATGGCTCATATGCATTTTAATTATTCATGAGCCTGACCTCTATTATGCTATGAGAATTTTTTTAATTGATTATTAATGATGCCTATCTCTTGACCTGTCCTGTAAAGTTGCAAGACAGTGCAATAGTTTTGAGTTCAGAATGGTTCACAAGTGTTTGTTATCATGCTGCAAAGATGCCGATGTGATAAATGGCTTTCCCTGTGATGAAGTCAGAATAAAACTCTGTCTTAGAGTGGTTCGATGTGGTTAATATTGGGGAGGACCTCTATCCCACTTCAGTGCAGATGTGTGCATTTTATATAAAGCACTTATCTTTCAATATTCCACCAAGTCACACCCCAACCTACTCCGCGCAGCTGTAGACTCCCACTTTTATTCTTTCACGGATCTCACCTGCCGCAAATCACTACACACCTCAACCATAGTCGTTTGACCAACAGTTCCAACTCTCCTTGATTGCTTCATTCCATCTTGGTACTCCTGTGATGCCTACTTCTGAGCCTTTACTTGGCTTTTCTTTCACCATACAAACCACTTCTCACCAGATTCCAGAGGTTTCTTTTATCACCCTCTACTATTCTTCTCTCCAGTCTACTCCAGTAAAGACATTGGGGATTCGCTGTACAGACAGCGCTGTCCCTGGCTACTTCTGGGTTCGGGGATTATCTATGTTCTCACTTTTGTCTTTTGTACGTTCCTTTAATTAATTTCAATAAACTAAGAATAGAATCTATTGTCGCTAGAGCCACCCATCACTTCCAGGATCAAAATCAATTATCATTCCATTTTATCACTCTCTATGTTGAAGGATGTGTCCGTACTGCCTTTTGGACCAGTTAATTTTGGCAAGTGCGAATGCAGCAATCCAACATGAGTTTACACATAGTAACAAAGCGGATATGCTCATCTCAGTATGGTTCGAAATGTTCTCAGTATGGTTCCATCTCAGTTTCAAGTTTTTTTTATCCTCCCGATGTTTACTACTTAGAGTTTTGTTGTTTTTCTTTCAGAACAGTCAAAAAACTATTTTGGAATACAATTTAATGACCATAGACTCATACCTTTAAGACATGATCTGCATGATTACCTTTCACTGTATTGACTTCACCATCTCTGCCATTATCCCCTCTGTGTATGTATTCCAGTCTCTGCATGGTTCTAAGTCGAGACATTTACAGGGTTTTCAGCATTTTCTGTTGAAAGAAATGAGTCATTGCTTTGTATTGAAAGTTTTAACATAAACAAAACATTCGCACAAAATAAACTGTGCTTTTTTGACGTTCCCCATCGTGTTCTAACAAAGCCTTGTTTATGTTGTCAACCCCTGCGGTGATGCTCTGTCGTAATAAGCCACTGAAATGCATAGATTGCTTTGTAAGACAAATGTAGGCATGCTTCTTACAATTCCTCTGCATTTGGAGGGAACACAAAGCCTCTTCTGCTCACGGGGCTGCTTTGAAAGCAGGTATTTGAGGGGTGGTGGAGGTTGTGGCATGACGCATGGTCTCGGAGTGATGCTATTTTTCTCAGAGAGCTGAGGTTAGCAATTGATTTCTCAGCTTGCCCTGTGAATGCACTAATCAGGCTCACTTGGTTTTTATTCTAGTCTTTTTAGCCTGGGGTTTAGCTGCATGAGAAACTTTGCACAAGACATTTCTATTGTGTAGTATGGTCTACGAAGGGTGTTAAAGTAAAAAATGGTGGGAAATAAAGACACTGTACTTACTTTCTTCACTAACATCAGAATCAGTTATTTATCGGTGTAACCAGTTACACACACTAAACCTCTAGGCGAAAGTAAAAATCATTAAAAATGGTAACTGTAATTAAAGTTGAATCGCATACTACTTAAATGCTCCCTTGACCTTTTCAAAGTCTCTAGAAAACATTTTGGACCCTTTTAGTTTAGCCCAGCACCTTTCATAGATTAAAAATTCAATACTTGAAGGAAACTTGCTTAGCTGTTTTTTTTTAACTATTAACTTTAAGTTCAGCACATTGCCTGTATTAAAGTACTCTATCAAATCTGTAGTCCTGCCTCACAGCAGTCATCTGTGAATCTTCAATTCATTTGCCAATAACCATCACAATATAAACAAGACTCTATCTCCCAGAAGCCCCAGGGTCAGTCGATGATGTTGCAGAGTTCTGTTGGCCCTTGTCATCTATGGCATTGAGTACCTCCAGAAGGTCATCTATGTGTTTTCCCCTGAGTGTCTTGTTAGATCTTCGACATCTCCCATGAATATTGTAGCTCTGCGTCTCCCACTTTTCTGTGCTCCAAAAACTCACCTGAACCCCCGTGAGCATGCGAAGACGACCACATAAACATAGTTTAAAACCTGTGAACTCTCCTTGTTACTCCTGTCTGGTTCGTACAATCATGGGAAATTTGACGAAACCATTCATTCATTCATTCATTCATTCATTCATTCATTCATTCATTCATTCATTCATTCATTCATTCATTCATTCATTCATCCATTCATTCATTTTCCAACCTGTTTTTTCCCTTTTTGGGGTCACGGGGGTCTGGCACACAAGACAACAATTAAACATTGTGGATCAATGCAGTCATCAAATGCCTGTCGAAGGACAACAGAAATCTTGTGTGTTGTGACCCAAGCAGCACATGGCTTTATTGTCTGTTGACCTGGCGATCAGAAAGAAACTAAAATGAGACTGACTTCCAATAACTCTAAAAGCCTGATTCCATTGTTCCTGTTCTTTCTGGCTGTCAGGGGAGAACTGATGGAGTGCACTGCGGTCTAGAAAACCAGAGGAAGAACTGCAGATAACGGAATAATGCAGTAGCACTGAAGTGAGGAGGATCCACTCTCTTGGGAACACATCACAACAGAGAGACACAGAGGAGAAATTGCTGCTTTGCCTTCGCCCACTAAATTATATTTGAGGCCCTTAGGGACTGCAGTCAATGGGTGGTTGGAACAGTCTTTTGTTTTAGTTTTATGATCACGTGACTTCAATCGTGAAGCATTTCAATGGGCATTACATTGTTTTCAGTTTATTTCGTGATCCTTTTTTTTTAAATCTTGTATGTATGTTATGTACATAGATGCGTTTTTACTGTGAGAGAAGGACTAAAAAGGACAATCCGGGAAATTAATTACTTGGTCGGATTTGATCACTTCTTGATTTCTCACCCTCAAAGATAGTCCAGCTACACTCTGCTCATGATTCTAATATAGAAGCACGTTTGTGGTTATTAGCTGACTAAAAGACACCCGTACATCCCACAAAAGACTAAGCAGCAACATGAGCACAACCAAAGAGCTGTCAAAAGACACAGGAGACAAAATTGTAAACCTTCACAAAACAAGTAGGAGAACTTGCAAAATCACAGGGTGATCAAATACTTCTTGACCTCACTGTTGGCATGTATGTATGTGTTTGTATCAGTACAGTAGCTTCAAACAAGCCAAGATGAGCTTTATTCGCTTTATGTGTTTGAAGCTAAACGGTTCAGGGCCGTCTTGGTATGACTTGACAAGCATGCATAAGAACATCTCACTGAATTGAGGTATCATGTTCTTCTCATGCTCACAGGGACTCTGTTTCCCTCCCACAGGGGGTTCAAAATTACACAACTGCTTGTCAATTTAGGGTAAGCAAATATTCTATTCGAAGACATCTTGATTCTAAAAGTTCAGACCCAACAGAGCATAAAACTCAACTTTTTTTTCAACGATTGATTTAGGTTCTGGTCAAATCTAAATTGGGTTATTGCAACACTCTTCTTGCTGAACTTTTTTCCTCTATAATACTTTTCAGCATGGCACAATGAGCATATCATTGCTCCCTTCATTTATGTTCTATTGAAGCTGGTGTTAAATACACAGTTCACACCCAATAAGATCAAAAGTCCAATGGTGTTTGATATCAAACAATAAGTAAAAATATCAAGTCTAAATGAGATACCTGCTAAAAACAAAGAAAAAAAACTTGATAAAACTCAATAGATAGCTTTAGAGGATCCGAGCGTATAGTTAATTAGCATGTTATTATTCCTTCTCTCTGAAATGCTAATATATTCTGAACAATACCTGATGTTTTCCAGCTCAGTGGGATGCAATGAATTCATAACGATTGCTGCTGCTAATTAGCATGGCCTAATTTACATCAGAACAAGAAGTGAGCCCCTCTACTATTTTTAGCCATTGTACAGGTATAAGTACATCATCAGCACGCGAGTGTGTTTCACCATTGTGTAAATTGTCAGTAATTAATGAAAATATCAGAATAAAAGTGGGTTGAGGTATTTTTTAAAAACAAGGCAGCATGTTGGAGCAGCCACATTATTAAGTAGCACAGAGGTTGCAATGTGATGTCCCCTGAGGCATATACTTGCCCACAGCGTACAGGTGAAGCGGCAAAAAGAAAATAGGGAACTTTTTCAAATTATAGTGAGTTGTGGAGAGGCAGGCCATGTTGATGGAACACCAGGCTTGTCTCATTACGCCCACTCAATCCCTCATTAGAAGAGGCAAGTCGCCGCGAGTGGGGCGCGTCAGAGACCAAATGGTTCACGGCATACTTTCATTACCTGCCAAGGCCGTCAGGTCCGCATAAACACTGACGGCTCCTAACGAGACGGTGATGGAGAGAAATGACCAAACATTGGAGTGATTGCCATGACAGGGAGGCTAATGTGGAGGATGAGAACCAAGGATGTCAAGCAGTGCTCTAAGAAACATAGGGAAAATTTTGGTTTGAAACCTAGGAGCTGCTTTCTCTCTGGACGTGTCCGCACGTAACTGTCAGGACTTTTAATGTTCTTCTTGAAGGGTTAAAACTCAAAACTTGAAGCGTCTTCTGGAAGAGGTTTGAGAAGTTTCATTGTCACTTAGAAGTCTGGTGCCTTTTGGTCTGTTTTTTTTTTTTTTTTACTACTTTACAATCTTAAAGTGTTTTGTCATTATATTTTACAATATAGTTCTACAACAATCCTGAAATTGTACCAAAGTACAATTCTTAGTAGTTGTAGTAGTAAACAACAAAAGTGTTGAGACAAAATGAAAACTCATATTTCCCCCAAAAAGACAAGGTCAAAACTGTGGAACTTTATACACTGTTCCAAGCACTATTGTTCCATGCTGCTTTTTTGAGCCAGATTTAAAAAAAAAAAAAAAACACAAGCCATATCACGGATATTGTACTTCCAAGGGTTTTTACTTCTTTTTACCACTAGATTACATTTATGCCACCGATTGGGGGTCCGTAAAACAAAACTGAAAGATGATTCTGCATTTTCTCATGTTTAATTTGAATAATCTTGCAAATGTTGTGCCAACTCTTGTAATGTTCATTTAAAACACCAAATAATGAAACAAATGACTTTTTGAAATCAAAAATCAAAGTTAAACAATAACTGGGTTGTGTCATTCCTCCTTAATTCAAAACGTACACTGTGATGGAAACTGAAATTAAGTTATGGAGTTCCCCTGAAGATCTGATCTAGTTTTTATGTGACGTTCAAGCTCATCATTTATGAAATTGTTCAAGGAAACAATGGTCACATCACATGTTTGGTTGTTAGGTTTTATTACAGGTATCAAGAAATAGTCTAACTGTAAGCTAATCAGTGTGTAGCACAAGAATAGATGGATAATGCTCATGGCTGATTGAGTCTCTCTCGGTGGAGCAGAAGATCTCCAGATTGAATCTCTACAGGTGCATCCCGACAGTTGGGCCTCATTAAATGATAGTGGCTGATATGGGAATATCAGCAGGGAAAAATTCAATCAGAAGGAGAGCTTACGCTGCGTCTGTCACAGGGGCTGGCAAGGCACTGACGGGAACGCAACGGGCCACTATTCCTGATTTTAAACTTTATTTGGAAGTTTTTACATCACTCTGAAACAGAATGAATAAACAATTGTAACAGGAGGCGAAGGAGGCAATGGAGTTTATGCATTGTCTCCCTCAGAGGAATATTCTTTATTGTAATTATTAAAAAGTCAGTGAATAAAGGGGTTCTCCCTTGGGTTCTGGCCAGGTGCAGATGGCAAGCTGCTGAAGGTGCTTTTCATGTGCTTGTGTGGGCAACAGGTGTGGCAGACAAACTCCTAGGGAATCCAGATCTTGTGCACAATTGGCCTGCTGATTCAATCAGTCGTCATCACTATTATCTCATACAACCAGCCCTCACTGAGGACACATGGCCAGCATGAGCAAGCAGTGCATCGGTTCTTGTGACTAAATGGACAAAGAACCAGGCAGTCAATGTATAAAAGCCATTCCACCATTAGGGAACCATTTGCTTGTAACTTTTCACAATTCATTTTTTAACTTGTTTCCAAAACAGATTCCATTAACGTACATTCCTAGTATATGGGAGCTGTTTTTTGGCGTACCCAAAATATGGGTGCTGTTTTTTTTCTTGTTACAAACCCCCCTGTTAGTCTTTATACAAGTAACCAAACTAAAACTAACAGTATTGAGTTGTTAACAAAGAATTAGAAAATACTTGTGCACATGATTTAAGAACCAGGAAATTATGCAAATCAGTTATTTACCAAATATGTGCATTTTTACAAATCTCTGAAATAATTTGAGTCGCAGGATAGTATTTTTTTTAAAGCACACTCCAAGATATCATCAAGTATGTAAATATGAAATTGAGAGAACTTACCTTTGCTCTTCCAATGGCCTTCTAAAGATCCAAATGATGCAACTTCCTGCTAAAAAACAGACTTGTGGATATTTGCCCAGTTTTTCAGGGGTGGGGGGTTAGGGTAACAGGAATAAGTAAAAACATGGAGACATGACTAAAAGGTATTTGAAACAAACATTATATATGAATTTGTATGTCGGTGCAAACGAAAGGTTCTTCTTAAAAGATCTTAATGATTATATTTTATGGTGAAGTGTAGCACCAGAGACTGGGGACAAGCAATAAATGCTAAGTTTCAGTGTTTTTGCAGATTTGTATCAATATTTTATTTGTTTATAGCTTGAATTTACAATAGGAATACTTTGTAATGCACTTTAAGTAGTAATACATTTTATTGCTTATTTATACTATTGATAATATTGTTTATACATAAAACATTGCAATTTTAATAAAAAAAAATAAAATGCTGTATACAAACAGGCTGTGATGTCAGTGTGAAAAAATGTTTACTTTTTATTCATTTTACAAACCTTTTGAAGTGTAAATCCAGGAAAAAAGGGCAAATTCTCAAAATGGCAATTTGAGTCCAGGTCATTATATGTATTGCAATATTTCGTGTTCTTCAGTGCTGTGTGTGAGGCATTAAAAGCACAAACTCTTAAGAGTCTTTGTAATACACTGCTGTGATCTACGTCAAAGCACTTTAGAAATTGCAAATTTAGACTAACTGTCTTTGTGGGAGTTCACCAAGTTGACCACACTCTGTTTCTCCCTGAAAAAAAGGTCTTAAGCCTATTTACCACTTTCCCAGATTACCTTAAAACTTTATGACTGAATCAGACACAATGTACAGAAATTAAATAATGTAGAACTGTTTGTTCATTTTACTTCTGCCGATTAAACTTTCTTGTCTGTAGAGGTAAACATACTTCCTTTCTTGACTCAGAATGTTCTCAAATGTTCATCATTTAATTATAAGATGCAAGGGCATGGATTTCCCAAGGCCATTGATTTGGAATGAGGTGTACTTAGATGAGGATAGACAAATACGCTGCTCGATATTCAGTGAACAGGATGATCTCATAACACTGAATTAATAATGTCCATGTTTCTCAGTGTTTTGTAAACTGTTTATGTAGATGGTAAAATATGATTACCTCTTTCATAATAGATATGCGGAGGGAAAAAGAAAGCAAACTATACCAAAATCCTCATCCACTCATTGTTGGGTTGATTAATTTGTAATCAGTGTATCAGATATTCATTTGAATTTGAATTCTTTCTGATTGTATTTAATACTAATTAAATATTGTCCATGTACCTCCCCCCAAAAAACAATGATCTCATAAGTTAGCATATTTTAAATTTAAATAAAGCCATTGTAATTTTTTTAATGTCAAACAACATTAATGTCCGTGTTTGAAGATGCAGAGCTGATGATTAATTTAAGCTCACATAGAGGGATTACAAGTCATTTCTGAAGAAAAATCCATGGTCCTCTTCCTGATCTCTCTGTACTTCTGACTTGATTAAAAACAAACTGAATATCATCAGCAGAATCTATTAAAATAATTCTAATAGTTTGGGTAATGTAATTGTTCATTATTCATTGCATAAATCTTATATTTCCAACATTTGAAAGGGTATAGCTTGCAATACAACTAGGGATGTCCCGATCAGGTTTTTTGAGCCCCCGATCCGATCCGAGTCATTTAATTTTAAGTATCGACCCATACCGAGTCCCGATCCGATTCTTGTCTTTTCCTTGTGCTAATTGCACACTTTAAGTGCATGCAGGTTATTAAATCAATCCAGTGTGTACTCTTGACAACCAAATAGCTCAGCAGTGCATCAATAAAAAAAAAAACTGAAAGCAACCTGTTCCTTTACAGTTTTTTATTTCTCACAAATATGAAATCTCAGCTCAGTGAAGTCGCAATATTCTGTCGTGTGTTTCGTTTTAAGATGCCTTATCAAGTTGGTAGTATTAAAGGCTGCTTTGCTAGTACCACCGCGTCAAACTAGAAAAAAAAGAAGAGAAAATAATATATTTTACATGGGGTATTAAATAACAATCAGTAAATAAACATTTCTATTTCTTCAACAACGAAAATGTTACACATTTTAAGTTACGAAGAACACTTCAACATGTCACAAACCTATTAGATAAAGATATGTAAATCATCACAACACACAAAACTTAAACACGCTATTTAGGCGCTTAGGCGCTAATATAAACAACAAATAGCGATCTATGAAATCCCTTTTAAATAAACAAAATATACTTTTTTAAACATTAGCTTACCACGCTGGGAATAAATAAGCATTAAATGAAGGTTTTTGTAGAGCTTGAACCTTTTTTTTTAACACGAGCACAAACATGCGAGTCTCTCATATTTCTTCCTGATTCACGCACGCTCTAAGCACGTCATCAACGTCCTTAAAGGGGCAGCACACAACAGCTCGCATTGCAAACGTTGCATGTAGCTACCAGACTAGAATCACTTTCCAACTTAAAATACTTCCACACTGCAGACATCTTAGCACCGTATTGCAAGTAGTAAACAACATGCGAGTTTAAGTTGCGAGTTTGCGACACGTGCGTGACGTAGCTGACGTAAACATTCGATCGGTCCGATACATAGAGCTGATTCCGATCAGTTAAAAAATGCCTCGATCGGCCCCGATACCGATCTTTATGATCGGCTCGGGACATCCCTAAATACAACAATACAAACTGAACAGAAAAAAATGACTATATTCAAAGCTATTCAATGTTGACCGATCAGGTTAAACTGAGATCTGAAACAGGACAAAAACATATATTTTTGCTGGAGCATACTGCATGTATCTCTCAGAATTATATCTGTCAATATTACATTTTTAACATTTTTTTTTAGTGATCATCAGGAAATTCGTAGACCCCTACAAGATAAGTTGAGATGTGCCCCACCAGTGGACTTCATCCACTTTGAGTTAATTTTACTTCTGTTCTTGTACATTTAAATACGTTTGAGTTCACTGGTCCTATACTGTAAACCCAAAAAGATCAGCCAAGTACCGCGAGTATATGTGGCAAGCTGAGGAAAAACATACCTCAACAGACCCCCCCGCCCAACTTGAATTGAGCACTTTATAGTATGGTAATGGGGTGGATGTGGGTCAGCTTGAACAAACGTTGGCGTATCTCTGACAGAAATAAGATTATGCACAATACAAATGTAGATTCATAACTATATGCACTGAGAATCTATTTTTAATATGCTACTCCAAAAAAATTGAATATCAGCACCACTTTGAGTTTACCAACCTTCGTTTTTAGGTAAACAGTTCTCAAAACCTAGTGGAGATCAACGCAAACGTTTCAATTCAACTGGTTTATTCAAAGTTTTGAGTACTGCGAACGTTTTGCATTAACGATTTATCTAACAGCATCACTATGTTTAGGATTTTACGTTCTGTTCAGGTTGTAAATGAACACACCCTCATCTGGAAATGATCTATTTTTGTTAAACAGAATGGAACATTTTTTTTTGTTTTTTAAACAATCTCTTAAACTACATAAAACATGTAGCAATTGCAAATTATCAAATTGGGTTTCAAAGCAATACAAATGTACCACCAACAGCCTAACCAAAATAAATCAAAGCAAAGTCCAAAATTCTGCTATAATAATGAAAATGGCAAACATTCATCTGTCCAAAATAATTGATTTCTAATTGGACTAGACTGGAAACACAAACAAGGAGTGGTCTTATCTGCAAAACAATCTGCATTAAAATGACTATGTGGACCAAACGCGGCTCTAGTTGTTCAGAGATGGTAATGATAACGCAGCACACAGTATATTGAACACACATTTTAATTAGTGTTTCATAGATTATGACCTTAGGCTAGTCATGACTTGTGTGGTTCTTTTCTGGAATGCGGTATCATGTCATATCAGTCACGTGATGTAGGTTTGAGTGGGGCTGGATAGCAGTAGACCACGACTGCATATCAGATGAATTTATATTCCTGACGATGACCTGACCTCAGCACACTCGTCCCTTGCATGTGACCTTTGTTTCATCAGACCGGAGTGTCAGGTTCATTATTCTTTCTTCTGATAATTATTTTAAAACGTTAAAAATCTTAGTAGGAATCATTTTCTGTAATAGTAGCCATGGAAATGATTAAGCGTTAGTGTTTGAAAAGGTAATTTCGCTACTGTCCTCTTTAATTTTGTAAAGACATTAAGATACAATCTAAAATGTGAAAGGGTGACAGTGTAGTCTAATGTCACTGTGCTGTAATAATATTATCCAAACGGGATGATTGTATTAGCATAATTGAAAATATACCAATTTGAGTAGACGTCAGTGAGGGATGCCAAACATTTGACAGGAAGACATGATTGCAATAGATTCCGAAGACTTTGTTAGGTTTGTTTTTAATCAAGGCAGAAGTGCAAAGAGATCAGTAAGAGGACCATGGGTTTCATCAGAAGTGACGGTAATGACTCTATGTGAGCTTGAATTAATGATCAGGTAGATGCTCCCAAGGCACTGTGAGTCACACTGAGTTTTATAAAAGCACCTCATTCATTTCTGACCTTTGAAAGCTTAAGACCAACCTCACATTTGCATTTTAAGCAAGCTCTCAGATCATTATAAGTCGCTCCGGGATATAAAGTTGAGATGGCCTTTTTCTTCCTGAGACCTTTTTCTGGCTCTATGTTCTTAGTTTTGCAATGGCAAAAATCTGTCAAGCTGCCGGCTCAACGGAAGTTGGGAAGTGTGAGCTACAGGGTTTCGTAGCAGAAGATTCCAATTTCTTGTGTTACCCTGACATAGACAATCAAAGAGCGGGTATTCTGCATGTTCTAGCTTCTAGGCAAACCTTTAAACGTTTACAGTAGAAATCAAAGTTGAATCCTAGGTTTGATTGTCTTCTTTTTTTGACCAACCGTCGCTGACCGTTTAGTGTTTGAATTTAATTTGATCAGTTTCTTGTATTCTCTATAGAAGAATTTATGTTGTTTTTTGCCTCTTGAGGATTATTATCTTTAATTTTGCGATGCGTTTCCCACTGAAAATAGGCGATATTTAAATAAATTAGTACTAATTTACTCATTTACTTTATTTTAAGACAAATGGGTCTATTAGTTTTATCATTTATTTACTGCCCTGTAGGTTATCCTGTAATGACTATACATTTGATTTTTCCATTAACTTAAAGGGGTTGCTAATGATATCTGTTCACTCTATACGGTATATTGGTAATCGGCCCAGTTATCTGCCCTTAGTTGCAAATTAACTTAAATGGCATACTATTCTTAATCTATAAGTTTAATATGATTCCAGCCCACCCTTTGAACTTACAATTGTGTATACTCATCTGAAAAGGCATTCCACAAGGTTAAGGGGGAACTTGTTAACAATTCTTCCATGAAAGCATAAAATGTTTCTCAAAAGTGTTGAGGTCAGTAAGTTCTTCCACGAAATAAATAAATATCACAGGAGCATTCTTTCACAAGTGTAATCTACATTCAGGGCTACTCGACATCATACACCAGTGGCTATTGAGGTGAACTTTGGTTGAATATTGTGTTGAAGTAAGAAATGTTTATTCTCCCAATAACAAACAGTGTTACTGTAAGGATACCAAATCAAGTCATGCTTTGACCCTGGAGGTGCCCTCTCAGTCCTGTTTCACATAGACGTTGACTTTGTAGGGGGTTTAACCCCAACGAAAGACAGATTTTCCAAAGCCGTTACCATTCTCCCTCGACACTGCGTGTTTTTTCATCACACATGTATTTTGTCTTCATGGTCTCCCCTCATATCATTTCCAACAGTAGCACATAATTCACTTCTTACATCTGGAGGGAGCTGTGCCGCCATCTGGGGGCATCTCGTCTGGTTTTCACCCTCAAACTAATGGCCAGTCCGAGATTGCCAATGAGGACCTTGGTTGCCTAGGTATATTCCTTGGGCGTAAAATGCCACCACGGGTCACTCCCCCTCGTAGAGAGGCGGCCATTCCCTCAATTTCATAAGTTTATGGCCAGAGCTCACAGGGCTCACCTTTATCGGTGGGGTATAAGCCGGAAACCTTCTGTGATTGGACAGCTTGCTTTGTACATTAGTATTTACCACTCTACGTTAACCACAAGACCTGGTCATAAACTTGTGAACTTACAAATTCCCAGAAAGTTCCCCATTTCGACCAGACAAAGTTTCAGCTTAGCAAAAAAATAACATACATCCTTTTAAGCCCTGTGGGGGTTGTTGAGTCCAATTTCCTCTGCAGCATACCCTTTTTTACCTTTTGACCCAGTACCGGTACATACGGCTTCAAACAGATATTCCATTTTAAACAACCATATATTTGTAATATTATTACATAAACACAAGGCAGAATACATATGACTGTTGATGCATCACATTGCCATGTTTTAAAGACTTGTAAACATGGAGGCTACAAGCATTAAGAGCTGAATATACTTTTATTGATGAAATGGTTGCAAATAGTCACTGCCTTAAAATAGGGTAACAGAAAACTTGCATCATGTGATATTCAACAAGCACATGTATTGCAATGTACAGATTGGAGAGCACTTGTTCAAAGGTTTTTTGAGAAGCATTGCTTTGTGTTCCAGTTCAGCCTTCGGCAGCACTGATGTGAGAAACTGTCTCTGGTAGCCGTCTATTTTGAAGAAGCCTCTAATGGAAGAAGATTATACATAACTATCTCTACTCATCTGAATCCTACAGCCTCTGCAGTGGCTCGACTGGGATCTTACACAGGCAAGACAGCACTCCTCTCAACTCAAGTGTTTTCACCATTACGTATGAGAAGAAGGGTCCCTATTAGAGCCCAAGAGGCAGACAGACAGACGTTATGGACAGTTTCTAAATCCCACAGGAGGTCATTATGCAGGTCTCAGCACAATCTTTGGAGAAGGTCCACAGAGGACAATGCCAGGGACTTTGCAGCCAGAGCAAGAGAGATTCAACACACTGGAGTTGTGACAAACTGGCACATATGGAGTAAATCAGTCAGAAGAGTTTGGAAGTGTAAGAAAGGCATGCTGTCAGCTATATGGTCCTTTGTCAAACACTGCTATATCATAATGCTGATAAATATTAACAAGAACCAATAAAAGCGAAATGGTTTTCCCAATTAAAGCTCAGGATGATAGTTCTTTCACTTCCTCACACAGACTGATTAATGTAGACTTTGTTTAATTGAGAAGATGCATACGGTTCTAACATTTGCATGTGTTGATTAGCACTTCCTCGTGGATAACTTTTATAGATTACATGATACACATTATACACAATGCTAATAACTTGCTTTGTTTTCTCAGTGTTTTAGTGTTTACCCATATTATATTAGCGCCACCCAGGTTTTTGATAACACTTGTGATGCCTGATTCACCTAAATAGTCAGAGACACTACGTTCTTGTCCACACGAACACAGGTTTATTGGGAAAACAGGCTTTTTATCACACTATGTACAAAATAATTGCGTCAAAAATGAAAAAAAAAAGAAAACAAATCCTTAAAACACTGTACAGGCTATACCAAACCAAAAGGTGGCACCCACAACCCTGCAATTTTTTAATTAGTATTCAGCATTGAGGTTGCAAAAAACACAAGGTGCCTCTGTTCAGTGATAAAACAGGATGCATAAGAGCACAGTAAACAGCTATATATTTCTCATTTTCTCTGCCTTTCCAATTGGTCTTTGTAAACAAAGAAGTGACAACAATAGCTGCATTCCCGTCCACCTCTTTTTATGCACATTTTGGAATATTGCATAAAAACTCTTGATTGAAACAAGATGCACAACTTTGATGGAAACGCTTTAACTAAATAAATTCCAATGCAATGCAATGCGTTTTTCTTTTGGAACTGGAGCACAATAGAGCGACATTGATGTACTAACCAATGAACTGATTAAATTGCACAACATCAGAAATGTTGTTTTCGTCATTCTAAAGTTCCTTAGCTAAAATCTGTCATCAAAGTGGTTCATCACCTTCCAGAACTGTGTCTGTATTTGGCGCCAGTTTATCAGGAAGTGACTATTTATTCTCTTGTTGGATGGAAATAGTGCTTTATTTGCAAACATTTCAGTTGTGCATCTTGGCTCATCATTTTCAATACACACAATAAAAGTTGAGAATGGTTTAAAAAGCTGCAAATTAGAAGTGATTTTTGCATTTGTACAAATAAAGGGCGCCAATATAAAAAAAAATTGTCATTTGATGCTCACAATATTTAATTGCAAATAGGAAAAATAACTATTATGGCCACCCCACCCCCACTTGCAACAAAGGAGCAGCAAAAGAGGTCATTTTTTATTTGAATTTAGCTTCAATCTAATACATTTAAGCACAATATATTTAGCACAATTCAAAAGCTGAATATATGCACAGGGTTTGTACATTATAAAATAAGTTTGCCAAAGTACATGCCAAAAAATTTCACTTTTAGTTTTCTGTTGACACTTTTCTGTCTTGTGTACCGTATTTTTCGGCTCATAAGACGCACGGGCACATAAGACGCACCCAATTTTTAAAGAGGAAAATCCAGAAAAAAAAGATTCTGAACCAAATACTGTTGTAAAATATTTTATATCAACTGTGTAAAAGTTAACAGCCAAACATGTAACATGAACAGACAGTAAACAGTAAAAGTAACAAAAAAAAGGCTGTAATGTTTTTCTTTGCCCCCACTCATCACTCTAAAGTCCACCATTCGTTATCACCATCACTGTTCCAGTGCAACATTGTCACTACATTACTAATAATAGCTAGTAACATGGTCACTACATTACTAATAATAGCCAGTAACATTGTCACTACATTACTAATAATAGCCAGTAACATTGTCACTACATTACTAATAATAGCCAGTAACATTGTCACTACATTACTAATAATAGCTAGTAACATTGCCCCTAAATTACTAATAATAGCCAGTAACATTGTCACTACATTACTAATAATAGCCAGTAACATTGTCACTACATTACTAATAATAGCCAGTAACATTGCCCCCAAATTAGTAATAATAGCCAGTAACATTGTCACTACATTACTAATAATAGCTAGTAACATTGTCACTACATTATTAATAATAGCTAGTAACATTGTCACTACATTACTAATAATAGCTAGTAACATTCTCACTACATTACTAATAATAGCCAGTAACATTGTCACTACATTACTAATAATAGCTAGTAACATTATCACTACATTACTAATAATAGCTAGTAACATTGTCACTACATTAATAATAATAGCTAGTAACATTATCACTACATTACTAATAATAGCCAGGAACATTGTCACTACATTACTAATAATAGCTAGTAACATTGTCACTACATTAATAATAATAGCTAGTAACATTGTCACTACATTACTAATAATAGCTAGTAACATTGTCACCACATTACTAATAATAGCCAGTAACATTGTCACTACATTACTAATAATAGCTAGTAACATTGTCTCTACATTACTAATAATAGCTAGTAACATTGTCACTACATTACTAATAATAGCTAGTAAGATTGCCCCACATTAGTAATAATACAGTGGTTCTCAAACTTTTTTAGTCGAGCCCCCCTGTAATCAAACACACCCTAATTGCAGAACATGTTACTTACGTTTGTTATCTCGTATGTACATGTGTGAGATGTACCGTTGAGAGATGATTTGAGTTTGAGTTTATTAAAGAAGAGTTTCAGTCATTGAGAGCGTTTTGTTTACCTCACGCGAGCGCGAGCGCGCGCGCACGAGAGAGAGAGCGAGAGAGAGAGAGAGCGAGCGCTGGAAACAAGCGTATGCTTTTTGTTCTAATATAAATTCTTTTGAAATAACTCCATTAATAAAGGATCAAACTGTCCAAGATTGTGAAACTGTCCAAGTGAATGCTTAGTGGAAATAAAACCCTCACAGACTGAAGACGATGCTTATCGATCATCATCTTATCGTCAGGCTCAAAAAACATAGCAGACAAACTATTAGCTGTGCCCATTTCACAACATGAAATGTATTTTAGCGTGAGAAAACGGGTTTGTAGCGTGAGAGATCACTCAAGCGCAAGAGACTTACGTTGTGAGACACAGCAGTTGATCTCTGTAGTTTCGCTCGTGACGTAAGTATGGATGCGGATGCCAAAGGCATTGTGGGAAATGTAGTTTTCCCCCTCGTTTTCGTTATGTCCGAGCAATGGCAGAGATGGGCGATGACGTCAGCGCGCAGCGCTTGGTAAACAAATATGGCCGCGGCTTCGGCCTAGCTCCGGAGCTCCGGAGCTCTTACACCTCTCATACGGCCGTTACCGGACTTCGCGGCGGTTTGCATTCGCTTCATAAGACGCACCAACTTTTCCCCCTCAGTTTTGGGGAAGAAAAAGTGCGTCTTATGAGCCGAAAAATATGGTATTTATAATGTACAAACTCTAAATATGTTGAATTTTAAAGAAAACACAGTTTTCATCTACAGATTCATAACAAGATAAGACTCTTTATTCTAACAATAATTATATCTTAATACATGTAAAATTCTGCTAAATAAGAGATACAGCATGTTTAATTGATGTAGATCAGTAAAAGATTTCTTAGTTAAAAGCAGTATTATCAACAGCTCCATGGATTTGGTTCTTGACCTCTCATTATGGCATGGGCTTCTACATATTTCTGATATTCATACCACATTTTAAATGAAGGTGTACATAACAGTTCACAATATATGTGCTAAAAGAAGAGGGCAATGCAATCATCCCAGTGCCAGTCAAGCAGCAATGACAAAACTATGCATCTGAAAGTAAAGCATACAGCATAGGCAGCGACTGCATTGTGGATATGTTTCAGTCAAGGCTGAATAGGATTCTGGGAAGAAGAGTGTGCGATCTGACAGAGATATGGGTGAGCTATATGAAAGATGGTTTAGTTGGGTAGTCCTCAGCACGCATTCCCTACCTCAGAGAGACATTTCCTCTGATATATGAAAGCTTTTCTTGCTTCTCATATCTCATATCCCCTGCCACACAAAGGTCTTCCATGAGAACGATGGTCTGATGTTGTAAAGTATCGACTGTTACTTCTTTTCATACCATCTCGTCCTTCTAAAGATGATTAAAGGGTTTTCAGATATCAGATTTTTTTTTTAAATATACCCCAAAAAGCAACAGTTTTCAGTCTATGCCAATGAGATTCATAAGGAATCAGAGAACCCCTAAATATGATTCGCAAAAGGCACCGAACTGAGGGTGAGAAGAATTTCAAATTATGTATTTGTTATACATAATACATAACAAAACAATGCTGGAAATTAAATTGATCACGTAGCCAAGGTTATGAATGCATGAAAAGACAGCTACTGAAAGAACAAATAAACAAATGGATGCCAAAATATTAAGTAACTTTGGAAATACGCCTATATCAACCGATTCCCGATCTCCCCTCTCTGTAATCACTGTCCTCCCTCCTTTATAAAACAAATCCTGTTGCTGAGTAAACATAAATCTCAACCCCTCATAAAGTTTGAGTGAAGTAAAAAGAAATATTCCCAACAGTTTCCTGTCCAATTTCTTCTGGAGTATTCCTTCTCTAGCTTCTTTAGCTTTGTCATTATTTGACATGATTTGTATAGTTTCCACTGTTTCCCAAGCATTTTCTTCTATATCAAGTTTTTAAGTAGACTGTGCATAAATATATATATATATATATATATAATTTTGATCAACTCGCACGATTCTTTCGATTGCTTTTCACAAAAGTTTTAAGTACTGTCAACTTGTTAGCGTTTACAGTGTACATAGCGTCAATCTCAATTTTCTACATTTTTACAGTAAAAAAAATCCCTAATTTTAGTACAATTTCAGGATTGTTTTGTGATTATTGTGTAATATGCTGAAAAAATATTTGTTTAAAAAAAAGAAGCTGGGGTTGTGCTAAAAATAATTATACCACACATTGACACACACCCAAAAAACTATTTTAAAGATAATTTATTAGAACAAAAGTAGTAAAGTAGTAAAAAATGTCCTGAAAGACCCCAGACTTCTAAGGGTTGATTAAAAAGCCAAATCACACCTGGAGGATTTCTTTAAAAACAGCCAGGAGACTAAAATAAATCTGTTTGGATGACAGAAGGAAGGCCACCATAAATACGTATCTTGATCCTATATGACGATTTCTCTACAGGTTAACACAAAAGTCTTTGACGATGATTTTTAATTAGGTGGTGGACACAGTAATTAATGGACCCAGAGTTTCAAATCATTCAAAGTACTGTATGTGGGCAGATGACTGCAGAAAGTCCCTGATCTCTTATTAGCAACAGGCGGAATATTTTAGAAAGGAATATGCGGTTGTCAAACAAGCCTCTGCACTATAATTATTACCAACACCATCTCAATTATATCTTTAAATAAGAAATGATCAGCCGACTGAATCAAGTTTGTATAAGGGAATCATTAGTCATGTTGTGTGACACAGAAGTCATTTGCCAAACTGCCAAGCAGCGCTGGATGTCAGAGAGTAGTCTTGGCTTTAAATGAGTAAATGTCAGAGACGTTGTGAGGGATCAATGTGCTTTGTCTGTGATTTCCCTCAGACAGATTCAATATGGCAAGAAATGGATGTGCACTCAGAGATTAGCATACAGTTGGTTGAAAGACTGTCGCTCCGACTGTTTGGAAGGTTAACTGCATGTAGAGTATATTTCTTTTTTTGTTTTTTTTGGTTTTTGGTTGAGTCATATTGTACTGGGAATCATAATTTAAAAGAGATTATTAGATATAAGGTGTCCAGTTTATTTTACATAATTAAGTTAGTTTTTTTGAGCTACGTTTCCCATTGTACACCCATTTCTCTATTTTCTTTCTAAATCTACCTCTTAACAATGGCCTGTGGACCCACCTTGTCTGTGTTTGTGGCCAGAGCTGTCCAATTTTATAGCTTATTAAAGTGTATGAGACAAATAAAGGTATTGATTTGTTGATTAAACGAAATGCTTAGAACTAACTTATGAGACTTTGCAATCGGTTGCTCTTTCAGAGGTTTGATACCATGGGAAGAGGAACCACATCTGGCCACAACATGATTCGTAATTGCCTACTGCTTTAATTAAATTGCTTATCGTCAATGGCTAATTGGCAGAAATGTTCTCTGAATTTTATCAAGTTTTAAGAGGGGGGCACGGTCAACAGTCCTTTAACAGTTTAGAATGTCATAAAACCAAGAGTGACATATTCTTCTGGTATCTGGACAAGTTTGTGAAGGGAGGATGAAATCATTTTAGACACATTGTGATAACCTGTCAGGGAGCTTACGGTGCCTTGGAGAATGTGTCGGCTTCGGCCAGAGCTCTTGTCTGAACTCAACCTTCGTTTGTAGAAAAATATATACATTTAGTGATGCACTACAGACAAGTTTGGTACTAACCGAAGGTCATTTTGATAGAATGCTGAAGGAAGTTAAAGCCACATTTTGGCACATTTTAAATGAACGACTGGAATCTAATCAATGAGAATAAATACTGCTCAATGAATAATGCAGAAACTCCCTTAACACGAAAGTAAACAGTTTAACAGTGTGGGGTTGGGAAATGTTTCCCGTGACCAACAGGAGAGAACGAGAGAGTAAAAATGGATCAGTGGTTTTATGTGGCCTAAATAGATATTCCTGCTTTAGCTTTTCAAAGGCAATCCTCCCGAGGTGCTGGACTTAGTGAGCCAGGCTTCACCGATAGATGGGGGAGTGTTAGGCTTTCAGAAAATGCTCCTTCTAAACCTCTCAAGTATGTGATGGAACTAATCTACTCCTCTCCGTGGGGCTTGAACAGTAAACATCAGTCGCCTGACGTGAATAATAAACTGATTTTCAACGGTCCTTTGACTCTTTTTGTGTAGGTTTAGACTAATGGTCTGGTAAATTAACAGTGATTGAAGTTGATCTCTAAATTTTGGAGGTGAAGAAAGTACAAAGCAAGGAATTAAATGTTGATTTAACTGCCGCACAGTCGATTTCAACATTTTACAAAGATATCGCTCCGTACTCACTAGAGTTAATTCAACACATTCAAAATAGTTGGTGAAAACCAAACCTATGATGACTACAAAAGATAACAAGAAAATAGTCGCATCTCTGAATGAGTTCATAGAACACTTTTGAACCAACTCTTTGAAATACACGAGCACCACTTTAAAGGTTGAAAGCAATTTATCTTCTGTCAGGGTAATTGTTTAACACTCAAGTTTCATTTCTCCAAATTTTACTCTTTAAATTTCTTGCAAGGTTTAAGAAGGTACAATAGAAAATGCAGTGTTAACTTTAAAACACTTAAAAGTATCCCAAACCGCTTTGATGACAGAATTTTAGAACGACCATGAAATCAATCCGTCAGTTTGCCCATTAATGCCGCAACACTGTGCATACTGGGATTTCTTCTGTAAATACATTTTCATCATAGTTTATGCTGTTTTTTTAAGTTTATCCTACTCACTGTGCACTTATTTTTTTGTATGTGCATTTTCAAAACATCTTGGATTTTTTCATGTGGTATTCCTAAATGCACATAAAAATCAATGGATGGAAACGCAGCTATTGATTGTATGGTTTAAAGTTGTCGGTTTTTCAGAAATGCTACACTTCTGAGATGGTGATGGTGCTCGGTTGCAGGTGCAAGGAAATTACGTGTGAAAACTCGGAGTAACGTCACTAACAAAAAACAATCAATTTTTAAAATGGAGTACCTATGTTACTTTTTGGTAAACAATTAGTGCGTGAAACTAATTTGTCCTTTCAACAGCCTTTTTTATCATCTATTTTTTTGTACATATTTCAATTAATTTCTAGGGAATTTCTAGGGAAATACAGTGGGTTTTTGCACTCTTTAAAAGTGCATCTTAATAGACGTGTAACAGTAGCACGAACCCCATGGCCATCTTTGTGCAAACCACACCATTCTATCACTATTTGTTATGTTCTAGCTGCACATTTTACCGTAGAGAGTGAAGTCACAGGGGTGAAAAAATCCCTTGGAAAACCATGTTTGCTGTCCATCCTTTTTCACGGTTTACAGCTCCTTTCAAAACATGTCATTAATAGGAGCAGTAAATCAACTGGCCTCGAACGCTTACCTTCTTACATAGACTAAAATGATGAGTTTGTGTGATGCTGCCACGCTTGCAAGTTTGGTAAATGGAATTAGAAAGCTCAAAGATTAAAATATTACAATAATGTGATTTAAAGTTTAAAAACTGCTTGCTCTGTGTAGATTCTGCCAATATTTCCAGAAAAAAACAACATATTTATGGCTTTGGCTTTTGTTGTATTAAAATATGTATGTTGCGTTAAGCAATTAAATAGAATAATGTATTGTATAATGCATATCTTAGAATTAAATAATTGTCTAAATTATTTATCAAAATGATTCTCTCAAAATTGAGTAGACATCAGTTTCTGGTAAAGTTTCACAGCTCTTTGATGAACAGAATTCTAAATGATATGAGGAAACTGATTGAGTCGTGTGCTCAGACGCGTACAATCAATGAAATATCTCAGCAGGTCTTTGATCTCATCATGCATACAGAAGAACCAGAGGATGGAGAGAGGATTTGTGTCAATGTATAGTTTGATCCTCTGGGAGGCATTCATCTCTACCAAGGTGATGGAGAATCTCGGTGACCTGACTGTAATTTCAATGCATGACAGATGAGCTGGAGCTTTAAGTATCCCACTATCTGTTATACCTTTACTCTAGCGCTGATGCTATCTACCAGTAGTTTGTCTTGCAGTCTGCGATGAGGTTTCATATGTAGGCCAGAGTCTCAAGTGACCGGGTGTTGATAAACTGGCCTTGACACAACACATGCACAAACAAGAACACTGTGAACCACATATTGTTCTTTAATAAATGAATCAAGAAAAATAGCCTTAATGGTGTCACAGGAAAGACTATATAGTCTTTACTTGTTACCGAAGGTTGTTTGTAAAGGCGAGAGCTTGGTTAGCTAAACAATGTGACGTTTAAAGCCAAGCCACTGCAGCCCTGGGATTTCAGTTAAATCAATATTTTGAGTCTAAGCAAAATTGCTTTTAGAACACAAAGGACATGGATTTCACTTGGATTTCCTCAATTTCCCATGTGCTTTCATTTTCCTAGTTTGATAGGACACTATAAGCATAAAACATGATAACTTTTGTTTTTCCAAACCGGACACCCTCTACTCCTGGAAATCCTGTCCATAATAATTATCAACAGGACCGGTGAAAAGAGCAGCCATCCGGAGGCCAGTGTGCACTGGGAACAGGTCTGACTTATTGCCAGCTATGGGATACTCCCAGAGCAACCCCACTGGGCTCCACTCGGGATACAGTTCAATGTGATCTCTAAATTCACAAAACACATGATTCCATGAACCAAGGATGTTCCACGACCAAGGTTCAAATATCGGTTGGATTCTTCTCTCCAGGACCCTGGCATAAACCTTCCTTAGGAGTGTGATTCCCATGTAGTTGAAACACACCCCCAGTTTGCTAGTGTGGAGGAGCTGTTCAGGGGTGTCATGCAACGTTGATGAGTTCCATCCTGAATTTCTTGATACACCTCTACAACTCCTGGTGCCTTGCCCCCAAGGAGCTTACCAACTAGCCTGTTGACTTTGGCTCGGGTGACAAAAGGGAGAAAAGTCTACTCCTTAGCCCATAGTTTCTGCTTCATCAACGGAAGGCGTGTCAGAAGAATTGAGAAAACCCTCAAAATATTCCCAAGTTAAGCTCCAAACTTTCAAACCATAATTCGTACTGTGTTTTGCCACTTCCCTCTGTTCTCTGTCACACCTGTACCTAATATCCTTGTTTCACTCCTCTTCATAACCCTTCACTTCTCCTTAGATCTACAGTTCACTCCTGCTGACTCTCCAGTGTTATTATTTGTTTCTGGCTTCTGTCTTTCTTACCTGTTCCATGTTTGGAGTCTCTAGAAACCTCTGCGACACTTTCTCCGCACCTTCCTTCACTCTTCATCTCTGTCGTCTCCAGCTCCGGTAATTGCTCCTCGTTTCTTTCACTGTTTTCGAAGATACTGCAGATATCCGCCCCCACCGATTGACTTCCAGATCGACAAATATTATTCTTTTGTATCTTGGTTTTATCATAGCAAAACCTGTGTTAGCTAGCATTAATACAGCGTTCCCGATTCCAAACATAACCAATTAAATTCCTTTTCCTGAACTTACAATTACGTTCACTTTTGATTACGCTCCTAATTGCCAAATAATATTTTTTTGAAGGAAAATCTGAACAGCGTTTCTGTAAGCGTAAGTTTTCTATTCTACATCTTTAGTGAGAGATCTATAAAGAATTGTAGGTATGGAAAATGCCCCTCACTTTTACCCTTTAAACCCCATAATTGGAAATCCTCTAAAGTGGGTACTTTTGAGAATTGAACATGATTGATAGAAAAAGGCAGTTCACTGGGAAATGAACAAAACAAGCTTCTTTTTTATTAAGGAGTCATTAAATCATTCAATCAGTTGCTCTGTTCAGTGAAACAGTGATTCATTCATCAGCGAATGATTTTTAGGAGCTCTTGTCTTGGTCAGAAGTTTTAAATGGTTCTCTTCCTTTTATCTCTTTCTTTTCACCATTGTTCCTCAACTCTCAGAGTTCAGTAATTTACTATAAAATGTACTGCTGCAAATTATAGTATAGTGAAAATTACTCAATGTTCATTCTTTACATATAGCTACATTCCTTTATCTACATTCTTTTGGACTTTCGCTCAATGTAACCTGGAGATCTAACCTAAAAGGCATGAAAAGAAAATGGCTGAAATAATGTTATCCTTCAATTTGGCTGTGATTTTTGGATTCTGAGCTCGATCTGCAGTAAAGTACGCCGTTCAGAAAATTAGTTTTGATGTTGGTTTTGAGACAATGGTGCAGGCTTTATCACATCATGCCTGAACAATAATAATGCAGAATATTTTTTACTTATTATGTCTGTAATATTCAGGTTTCAGTTATTACTGGGAACAAAGAAGTTTCTTGCAGGTCCTGTATGGGGCTATTCTGCTTTCTTCGAGCTTAAGCCACTTTGCTCGATGGGGCGGTGAGAACACTTGATGTGCACAAACCCTCAGCAAGCAACAGGAAACTGAAGGGAAGATCTTTAATCTCACATAGCATTCTTAGAGCTATGGATTTATTTATTTTCTATCAAACAAAAGGCATATAAATAACACGAGAAAGATGAAAATGAAGAGCTTATCAGATCAACACAAAATACAGTTTCTCTTTTTTCTTCATCATTGTAATTCATTTTAGTTAACAGTACAATTAAATGACGTTTTTTTGTGTAATTAGGCTTCATTTGCTTAGTGATAATTCCCTGAATTTATCTTGAACATGAGCTGGACGAAAGTAGATTTATTGTGTTGTGTTCCTATCTTTCTCTCGTCCCATGATCAGAATAGATTATATTTTGTGATGTCGCTAGATGTAGAAAACAACAGGAACGTACAACATTACATTTTTTAAATATTTTTTCAATTCATGCAGAGTTCCCATTCCTACGTTTCGCCACACTGAAGTTTCTAAAATCCTTTGGGTGGGAGAAACAATTATCCAGGTGGATTCTGGGAAGTTTACTGGCATACGGAGGTGTTAATTACCTTTGTGGGTAGAGCTGAAGCTTTACGTTTTCTCTAGTGCCTTTATTAGCTTATTAATTATGAAACAATGCATAGGTTCTTTCCACATTAAAAACCCTACAACTCGTTTTGAAATCACGTTGCCCAGAGTTCTGCATTTTATAAGACATATCCGAGGAAATGCTTAAATCACAGAATGCAAAAAATTGATTTTGTAAATAAGTTATTAAATGAAAAGATTAGAATAGAAGGGCTTATATAAAGACATCAGTTCTGTGCAACAGATGCTCTAGAAAAACACTAATGTATTTCACTCATAAAGACATGCTTTTTGTCACTTTCAATAGATGAGAAGCCTGCAAAGCCTCAGTAAAAAGACGAGTCTCTGGAGAGTAATTCACCAGGGGAAGGATGTGGATCTTAATCATGAGGGACCCAGTTCCCTCAGCTTGTACATTGCATAGAATGCATTTCCATATTTGTAGATCTTTTAAAACTGGCATCCTACTGCTACACTTGAAAAATGTACTTGGCACTTCATGGAATCGCAAAATGTAATTTGGTCAGATTCATTTAAAAGAATCTTGCATTTTTTTGTTTATATAACATATTTAAATCAGTTCATGTTTGTATGCTTTGATCAAATGCATAGGAGGACAGGTCAAAATAAACCTTGTTCACTTCTTTAAACCAATTATGTTCTGAGCTTTACTTTTTTATGCTGCAGCATTGCGCACAGAGCTTATATCCGCAAGGCTGATTTGAAACTTTGATAAACGCGAGCAAATAATTTATCACATTTTGGGATTGTGCTAAATAATTTTTTTAAAATTAATAACATGCAAATGACGAATAAGAAGCAAACTCTACAAGTAACAGCAAATGTACAGAAGCTTAATCCACAAACACCTTTGCAGAGATTCATGGGGTTAATCCGAGAGCTCGATATGCTCTGTGTTAAATCGGTTTCTTTCTGATCCTATGTGAAATCTAATATTTTATATGTTGCATATTAATTAGCAGTAGATAAATTGAGGACATAAATTTGTTTCATTGCAAGTTTTAACAATTTCGGAAAGGTTATACACTGTTTAAAAAGAATTTCAGCCTGTGTCTACACAACAAATCACTACGATTCATTAAAAATATGATGTACGTCTGAAAAGCAACATCCACAGCTCTTAGCAGACTCTCCGGTGTAACATTAAACCTATGGTGCCATCGTTTGCACTGGTTAAGGTTCACACAAACAGTAGCTCAGTCAACAAAGACAAATATAACAATTGACATTTACTGACTTCTCGTAATTTCACTTAAGAATCATATCAACTTGTGCTTCATTTGTCTATTCGGTGATTTTGGCAGAGATTAAAGTGTTTCCCAGTCAGACGTCAATCAATTTTAAAGTGTAAAAAGTAAAGAAGCGATGTATTTTGCTGCAAATTTTGATTTCACTTCATGAATGTTAAAACATTTTTGTTGTTCATTGTATTTTCTGAATAGGGAGCATAGATTTATTTCAATATAACTGTTTCCTGCAAAAATGGATGTAATGCCTGCTCACTTTTGAGTGTCAAGCATGTTTACAATAATGAAAAAAGTCACCATCCCTCAATGAGCTGCAAGTTTTGATGAATGTTTTAGCGATGTTACGTTAAAAACTGATACAATAATTAAAATGACACCCATCAACTCGTACGATAACAATAAGTAAGTTCTGTATCGGTGATTAAGGCAATAATCGCATACATTATTTCTCTCTGCTGTGGCCAAATTCACACATTACGAGAGAGAGATTCTCTGTATCTTCTAGAGTGGCCTATGAAGACGTAAATCCTTGGGATGCTCACTCCAAAACATTGTGAAAATCAACTTTCTTTGTGTTTTAATCAATCTAATATAACCACGCTGAGAAAATCAAACCGATTACCTTAATTCATCTACAAACAGTCAGGCCTCAGAGAACAAAGAAGCAAAATCTGATGCAGGAGTTCTTGCAAAACAGTATATTCTTACTATGGCAAGGATGATCCAGCACCAGCAGTAGAGTAACCCATTACTTTGCAAAAAAGTAAAAAAAGGTTAGTAAAAGTGTCTGTTCTAAATACGACTATCTGTTCTAAAAAGTAGCTCTTCTAAAAATGATCTAAAAACTGACAGCTTTATTTTTTACATGAAACCGGAATTTAACAATGAATAATTATCATACAGTTTAGACTCAAAATAACTTTTTTAAGGATTTAGCTTTCTCACCAATCACCCAATCAGCACTCTTGAATCCAATTCACTTGAATCCAACCATACAAGCAGCCAATCACTAGCTTTATCACCACACCACTTCTCTATTCCCCAGTTTAAAGCCCTTTTCCACTTATACAATTACTGTTTCTACTACTCACATGTTACACATCTCCCAGACTCACCCGATCCACTACACTCGGATCTCCATCCATCTTTATTTATATAGCACTTTTTAAAAACAACAAGGTCAGCCAAAGTGCTGTACACAGCCTATGAGGTGTAGGGCTAATAAAAATAGTGATGTAACGTAACATAAAATAAATAAAAGTTTGATAAAGCATAGGAATATAAAACAACACAATAAAAACACCAGTCAGAGGTAAGAACAATAAAACAAGTAAAAGTAAACAATTCAGACAGAGTTAAAAGCCAGAGTAAAAAGATGTGTTTTTAAGGATGACTTAAAAACCATAAAAGAATCCATCTGTCTAAGGTGCAAAGGCAGTTTGTTCCACAGTTTTGCAACAGAGAAGGAGCGGTCCCCCCTGAGCTTTCTCTGTGTTCTTGGGACGACCAGGAGAGACTGGTCAGCTGACCTTAGAGAGCGAGCCGGGCAGTGGGGCTGGAGCATGTCAGACATGTATTGAGGGGCGAGACCATGAAGAGATTTAAAAACAAATAAGAGAATTTTAAAATCAATGCGAAAGCGAATCGGGAGCCAGTGCAATGACTTTAAAATCAGAGTAATGTGCTCTCGTTTCTTAGTCCCAGTTAAAAGCCGTGCAGCAGCATTTTGTACCAGTTGTAGTCATGTAAGTGAAGCCTGGCTGAGCCCATAATAAAGTGCATTGCAGTAATCTAAGCGATTCGTAATAAAAGCATGAATCTCCATGTCTCTGCTTTATCTTGTGCTTTCCTTCTTGGCTCTTTTCTTGGTTGTCTCCTGGTTTCCAATCTGCTCATTTCTTGTTTTAAGCTGGGAAATGAAACCCATAGTCTTGTGAATGCATCCAAATGATTGGGGAATGCCACCACTTCGTTTGCTAAACTGCTCATGCAAGACTTGATCGCATGAACTGTAAAAATGTCTATACTTTTTACGGAGGATAATGGTGATAACTGCTTCCAAATAAAGGCCAAGCTGTTTTCTCTGAAACAGCTTTTTCATATAAGCGAAGTGTTAACATTCTAAAGCTATTGGTAAATGAAACCATTATGCATCAAGCAAGCCTTCTAGAAAACATTGCATTTTGGGTGTGGGATTTCTGCAGGAGTTTTAGCCGTTCTGCTCAACTGTGCAGTGTCGAAGAAACTAATTTGTAATGTGTCAGTCAGTGGGCAGAGAACACCGCATAGATACTGGAAAGGTGTAAAAAAAACAAAGGAAGGTTTCTAACTCAAAGAGTGAGAAGAGTAACCCACGCTTGAGTGATGAAATTCTTTAATGCCGTTTTTCTTTTGGCTTGCATTTAAATGTTATAGGGAGCCAAGATAATGGACTCCTGTTGTAACTGGAACAATGTTGTTCAACACTAATGGCTGATGGTGTTAGCCTTCACAAATAGAATCATTCATTATTTAGGATCGTATTGCACTCAACAGTGTTTTTCATCCTGTGGTTTGAGCTAAAGGATGAATTTCACCCGACACTGTTCTGATTTACTCAATCAATCTTCCTGGCAAATGCAAGAGGTGCCATTCTTTGACCACAACATGTCAACTGTAATAAATCTTGATTATGAATTGTGGCTTTCCATTGACAATGTGGTTTTGATATGCCTCTTGAGGCCTAATGAGATGATTTGACTCACAAATCATAGTTAATGCTGCACGGAATAATGCTTGCAAATTGTTTGTAAGAATGGTTCAAAATTGTAAATATTCAAAACTCTTTAGCGTTGCACAGTTGGAGTGATGTCTGTCTTGGATTTGTGTATTTTCTCCAGATATTATCTTTGTTTTAAAACTGAAACAGCCTGCAAAATCAGTAGAGCCCTTTGAAAGTTTGTCAAAGAGAAAAACTAAGCACTAAGTAATGTTCTTATTTTGCTCTTGTTTTGCAGTGTTGAAAGATCCATTGAAAAAACTCCCCAAGGTAAAGTTCTTCTCTGTCAGTAAATAGAGAATTCAGGTGAGAGGGTGTGCTTTCATTGATCTGTTTTGCCCACACTAACAATGCTCAGAGGTATAGCATTTCTTAAATGGGCCTCTAGAAAACACCATCAGCTGCATTTGAAAGCGCTGAGAGGTTTGGAGCTTCATTGTTTCACCTTTTGACTTTTGTCACAGTTTTATCCTATCGTTTTCTCTTTTTTGCCTTTTCCCCAAAGCATTCTCCACCCGGACAGTTAATGGCTGTGAACTGTTTGATATCTCAGGGTTTTATAATAAATTACCAAAAGATTCTAGCCTTGCTAACAGCCTCTTATACAGTTAAAACCTCGGTAGCATATTAATAAAGCAGCCCTTAGATCAATAGTCACAGAGATAGTTCCAAATAACCGCCTTTGGAAAGAAACAGCACCCTGGAAGGGCATAGGTTGTACTTTCTTATTTTAAAATGATCAAATCAAAAATAAAATGTTTGTTTTTTGAGCAAGATCCTGAAATCTACAAATGATTTACAATCCTATTTTTGACAGGAGATCCAATTCTCTTGAAATGAGAATCCTCCTTTATTGCTTTATTTCTTTTCTGTCCTTCATATCAGATGGCACAATGACGACCCGAGGTGAAGGGAGTATTTAGCAACAGCAAACACAATAATTCCTACCCCACAAATGGTATTGGATGAATTTTCCCTCCCCTGTCAGGCATTATTGACCAAGCCCGCAGTAAAAGAGCCTTGAATAAAATGAGTTTCTAATCCCGACTGCCAAACGCCATGAAAAGACAGAATGTGCGGAGCAGAATTCACAGCCTGGTCAAATGTCAAGTTTGTAAAATTCCCATTGCCTCAAACTGGCCATACATATTCTTGAATGGAGTCAAAGGTTAGGATGGAGGTTTACCACGTGTGACTCACTGCCGCCATTTGCCCTGAGCGAATGATGCTGTAATGCCATCACACTGACAGACTCATTGCTTCTGTGAGTATATCTCAGTAACTGTTAAGCAATGGCTTTTTGCCAGTGCATCTTAAAGTCCTGGCTTTGTTGGTTGTGGAAAGACTGTGTTTCGATTTGGCCGTTTAGTGGACCTTGAAACCACAAAGTAATAATAGAACGGTTTGTGTTGAGTGCTGCACTTCTGTTCTCACGCGGTGAGGCCGCTGACTATTCATTCACCCTCTGATGGTTAATTTACAGTCAGTGCTATATGGAAAGAGCGGTTATTATGGCAAACACTGGTATGCTGTGGATCGGGTGTAAGTGGGATTTAGTTCCAAGCCTGCTCTCCAATAGACAAACATTGGCTCCAAACAAGGCATTAGAATTTTAATGTAAACTGTACAGAACTGCAACTATCCAGAACCCATAGGACCAAACACAGACATAAGAGAAATGATTCATATCTAATTTACAGTAAATACAGATGTTGATACACTCACTGGAAATTATTGAGCCGGGTTTATTTTCTAATTTAGTTGTTTGCAGTGTTGGTTACATGAAAAAACACAATTTTTATTTAATGGCACCACATTATCCTCATTTCATGCAGTTTTTCCCTGTCTAGTCAACAATTATCCCCTCTATCATTTAATTTCACTATTCAACTTAATATGATGTATCCGTTGAATCATCTTTGTATATGTTGTGTGTGTGCTTTTATTGTATTGTCTATTCTTTCATGTGCAGTAACTTGTTAAGTTTAAGCAGCACAGCATGCTAAATTCACAGTAATCAAATGAACGCCACTGGTGTAAATGTCCTTTGATTTGAACATTGACTGGGGATTTATACATTTTTATTCTGTAACAAACTGCTTATTTTTAGTCCTGAACTGTAAGTCACTTTGGATAAAAGTTTCTGCTAAATACATAAATGTAAATGTACATTTTCTCTCAACAGTTTAGATTTTCTTACAAAACGTAAAAACTGTTCATTCTCATATTTGAGATTTTTGAAGTGAAAAAATGAAGACAAAAATTCTATGAATTGTATTTTGATGTGGAAAAGATTTTTGTAAAAAAAAAAAAAAGTTACGGTTGTACTAAAAACATATCAAGCATTGCCACAAAAAAAGTCTTAAAGTTAAGTCTTTAGAGCAAAATGTAAAGTAGTACATTTGTTTTCCTTACTTTTGGTGGCATTTCCACTTTTAGGATTGTCTTCCAACCGTTCCACAATTCCACTCAACTATAAATTACTTGCAAATGTTGTAAATGTTCAGGATATAAAGGTACATTTCACCGGGAGCTCTCCAACAAACATACTCCATAAGCCACACCCCTAATATTTTGAGTTTTACTGTGTGTTGAAAACAACACTGTTATGCTAATCCTGCTACAAAGGTTTAAAAAGGTAATAAAATAAACATGAATAATTAAATATTTTCATTTGTGGTGAGTTACACAACTCCATGAGAGAGTGGAAGCTAACAAAGCACAACCAAAAGATTACATTTTGGAAATATTTACTGGAATTCAAATCATAAAATCATTCAACAAGACAATCTGAATGTGGTTAATTCGAATTGAATGTAAAAATTAAAAATCCTGTTTCCTAAAATACACATTCAACCTATTTTAAGTGTACATCGGTTCAGTTCCTACAGTGGCCTTTTTATTTTGCAAAGGGGATTCAGTATTTAGAACAATGAGTAACAATGAACTCTAGAATACGATAATGATTCATTTGATTCTTTTTAAGTTTGAAAGACAATGAATCCAGGAGAGTGGTATCGTGTAGCTAAGCAGCCATTGACATTTGGAATGATATAAGAGTCAGTAAACACGTTTTAACTCAAAGGTTAGGATTACCGTTTAATGTAGAATCCCAGAACTGACTTGATTTTCAGCGGAAACACTCTCAGGATGAACTCCAGCCTGCTGTCGAGGTAATGTGCTGATTCACTTACATACTGCTTAGGCATGCAAAGAGAAACTGGCCTAAGTTTCCAGGCCTCTGGTGGCTTTAGTTCACATTAAGTGATTCCGTGGAAGAGAGAAAGTGAGATAATGAGATGGATGGTTGTTGAGAGGTTGTAGGAGGTAACTGAACTCTTGACAGGACGAACTCAATGAATATCCAACTGCAGACTTACCGTCAATTATAGCCCACAGTTTCAATTCATGTATTTGATTTTTAACTTTGGATATGTTGAAATTATTCCAAACAAGTACATCTGAGCAGGTATCTGCAAACTGATCTATCGGCAGAGTGAGTATTGTCTCCTACAGAAGTCTGTAAGGAAAGACTGCTTTGATGAATCCTTTGTTTTAATAATTGAATTAAAATGCAGTGGATCAGCAAAAGAGAAAACCAAATAAAGTTTATGAACGAAACTAAATATGTTTTAGAGAACTGATCCTCTGTAGCTTTCTCACGTCGTTTTGTCTCTTTATGTTATCCCAGACAGTCGATGATGTTTGACTTTGGATATGTGTTTAGGGTCATTGTCCTGCTGGGACGAATCACACACCTCCCTGATGGTATTACATGATGGATAAGTATGTGCCTGCATTCCTAAGCATTAAGAACACCATTGATCCTCACCAAATCTCCAACCACTTTTGCAGAAATCCAGCGCCAAATATTCAAGGACACACCACCATGCTTCACTGTTGCCTGCAGACATTCATTATTACTGACCTACAAACTTTGCAGTATTTTTTTTTCTCAGTTTTTGTGGGACAGACCTGGTTAAAAAAGAATTTTAAGCCTCCTTTAAAGCTGTTTCTATTTCTGTTGATGCCTTTTTTTGTTTCTTTCACATGCCATTTTGTACATTTACACAAATACAAACATTGTTTATAATTATGAAAGCATTATTTGTTTACAGATTGGTTAATCTAAATTGGTGTGAAATGGCGAAAAACTGGTGGCCTGTCCTGGCTGTACCCACGCCTCTCGAATGAATGTTTTTATTGAAAAGAAACAGGAAGTGAAGCAGTTTGAGTCTGTCTCCCCTGCAGGTCTGCAAACCGGCACCTCTTAATCTCCATCATGGAGGAACGGAGGCTCATTAGTCATTAGTCTGGTATCTAATGCCAGCCTCGTCCCATGATCCCACGCTCATCTCCGGCTCCTTTCCTCAGAGGCTGCTTCCATTCTCGTATGTATCTTTCATTCATCCACCTCTCTCTCTCTCTCTCTCTCTCGCTTTCTCTCTCCCGGCCCACTAGGATGAAGACCAGCCAAGATGCTTTGCAAACCTCTGCCTCCAGCTAAACTGTTCATCCATGACCAGTCGATGGTAGGTGGGCCCACCGAGGAAGATTTGGAGTGTGACTGTGTGTGTACGTGCAGGCGACTGGTCACCCGTGAGTGCATAAGTGCAGATCAGAGAAAATAGCTTTAGGTTAAATTCCAGTTCCACTGAGCCTCATCTGTCCATCCCTTGAGCGTGGCAGCTCCCCTCTGGAGCTCAGCCAAGCTTTATTACTGCGCAAGGGAGGGAAACCGGCTTGTCACAGTCCGAGTGATAAAGCATCATTACCTCACTGCAGAGGAGGAATGAGGGCAGCATGCTTTCATGAAGAGCGTCACTCCAGTATATTGGACAGCCAGTCAAAGAGCTCCAGCAAAGAGCTAAACGACTCCAGTGTTACCAAATACTGTAGCGGTATTGACATATTCTCTTTCATTCACCTCTCCTGCATGCACCACATGCTCTTTCAGCACTCCAGTGTGACTGAGAGTGTTATTAGATGCAGTATTTTGTTTCATACAGGGACTCTTTCATTTCCCAGAGTGAGTGTTATGCAGAGATGATGAAATTAAAAGATGCTGATCAAAAGAATAACCCGACATATTATGCTGGATTTCTTGACTGTGTCATCTGGGCCTGTCTTGTATTGTCAGCATGTGTGGTGGGTATGAATCATAGACTGTAAAAAAAAAAAGATGGACGACGTGACTCCGCCTACTGCCATTGGGCTCAAATAAAGCCATTTCAGAGCTGGTGAGGAGGCTGCCATTGACGGCTATGCGCACCACCGACTTCCTGTTAAGTGTAGAACCGGTTTCAGACCTCTGCCTTGAGTCTGGCTCACACACAGCCTGTTATATACAATTTATTTCATAATTTTAAAGAAGAATTTGAAAGTGGCTTCTCTGAATTTGATCATCGGCAGCGTAAATGATCTTTCACGACATGATGACAGCAGTAAGTCAGCTCTGTTCTGTGTTGCTGTCAATCAAACGGTCTAGATTTTTTAGGGGAAAATTGAATCATCCTGAACCACACAAAAATAAACTTGAACAACTTAAGAAAATCTTTAAAACTATTTGTGTAAATGCCATACTTTCTAAGGAAATAATTTTCAAAGTTCAGCTTTTTCCCATACACTTATATTGGGTGGCAATCTGGAATAGTTGCAACCATGTTGTACCCACCTGATTGAGGTGTTGGGGAGGAGAAGCTTCAATGTAGTTAATAACAGAGGTTGGTTTGATAATTTTATGTATATACATGCCCTAATAACTCCTCCCAAAAGATTGTGCTACTTCCAATGATGTTTAGTGACAGGCGTCTCCAGTTTGAATTGGACAAAGCAGGGGTACACCATGGGCATCAGCTCTGCATTCTGCATTCTATGCATCCCTACACAAGCGTTTTCCAACCGCTGTAATCTGAACGGGCCATGAGTACAGCGCTTTTCATGGCAGCAGGAAAATGTTGGCTGTTGACTGCAGTGATCCCACCACCTTCTCTGACCCTACCCACTCCTGCAATGTTTTTTTCCTGTATTATGTCTATATGTCCTTGGTTGCAATGGCTTTTTTTTAACCTGCTCCACACTGCCCTCTGTGCGGAATAGGCTATTTTTTTTAGTTACCTTACCCAATCTATACCTATTTCTCTGTTTCTTTCTTAAATCCTACCTCTTAACATTGGCCTGTGCTCACCTTGTCTATGTTTGTGGCCAGAGGGGTCTTATTTCACTGCATATAACAGTGTATGTGACAAATAAAGGCTACTTACTACTATTACCAATACATAATCTTAACAAAAAAAAAACAATTCACCTTCAGATCCTGAAGCCTCAACGCAGAGTGTTCCTGTTGGTGTATGATCTCTACCATTTGCTTGATACCTGAGTTTAGCCCACCTCTGCGTGCCACTCAATTCTGAACACCCTCTAGTTCCTCCGAGTGATGCTATTGCTTCTGAATCCAGAGAACTTCCATTGGGAATTTCTAGCGGATTCCTGTCACAGCAGGAGCTTACCATCACTGCCCCCTTGCTTCATCATTCTAGGTCGATGCATGCATTGGTTTAATAAACCTTGTTTATATTACGTCGGTGGTCTGCCTCTTGTGTACAGTCAGTCTGATACCTGACAGTTAATAGATGTTTATTTCTCAAAATAACCTGATGAAAAGTCTCCAGACAAGATATTTTGGCTTGATGGATCCGTATTCCACATATTACTTTCAAGCTGTTCTCATAACAGCTCCATGGGATCCAGACAACTTTTTTTTTCTATTGGAACCCTTGCTGACCTCCCAATATTTATAATAACTCCCGTATTAAACTGAATTTGGCAAGAAATCATTGTCTCCAAGCTGCGTATAGTATCTCATATATTTCTTGGTTTTATTTTGTATTATATATTCTCTAATGCAATTTTACAGTGCATGCCCTGCTTTTCAGTGGCTCTTTGAAGAACATGATAAAAATAGTTTTTCTCTACATTTTATCTTACCTGAATGCACTTTAAAAGTCTTGGCTGAAATTAACCAGAAAACATTGGTTTGATTTATGTCTGTAATATCTTTGCCTGTGGTATTTGTATGCAGCAAGTAATGGCTCACGGTCATAGAGAAATACTACTGCCATGACTCTCTCCAGCCAACAGCAGAACCACGGTCTGCTCTTGAAATATAGTCTTTATTTTTTCCATCCATATTTGTCTTCTCATCGTTTCAAGGCCATGAAGAAATGCACATTACTTTCCTCTTTCAGTTCTGGAGTAATAAATGTTAAGAACTAGTGAGGTTTTTATGACACAATCCCCGGCTTTCTGTAGATGGCAGTATTAAGTCAGACATTTTTCAGTGCACCGTGATATTCCCCTCAAGACTGCCAGGAATGGGTGTGTGGACGCAGATTATACTCAGGAGCGCATGCATGTGTGTCTGTGTTTGTTTGCCCTCCCAGAAATCCTAGCTCAGGTTTAAAATAAATAGTTGCTGTGCCATGGGTTTTGTGAGTTTAAGATTGGGTGTGTAGTTTGGAATTGGGAGTTGTTCCTAGCCTATGCTTGGTGATATCATGAATAACCCTAATGATGTGTAGAGGTGGCACATTTTAATTCCTCAAATAATTAATAATTTTTAACTACTTCTCAAGAGATTATAGACATTATTCTGTTGCTGTAGTCGCATATGGATGTTGACAATCTAAGTCTGAATCAATGTTTGTTGTTTTTAGACCCATTTTAACAAAATCTTGTCCAAAACAAGACCTCGAGAAACAGAAATCAGTCATATCATCACTGACGGCTCCCTAGCTACCAATCAGTTTACCCTAGCAACAAAATGTTCTGAACTCTACCTCAGCTTTGGTAAATGTTAAAGAAATGGGTTTTTTTTTCTATAACTTATAGTGACAAAGATATCATTATATTGTCACTGACCCCTCCATAGCAACTTGACTATTTACCTTAGCAACCATTTTGCCATGTTACTATCGCAGTCAAGGAATATCATAGAGACATGGGGGATGATTTATATTGCTCATGTTAGCATGGAAAAACTTTATATGGCGTCACTTACTCCTCCATAGCAACCAAAAATTCTACCTTAGCAACCATTTAATTTTGCTGATAAAAATACTTAAAGTCTTAGTTAATGAAACGTCTTCTGTTTCGGATTTATATTAACAGAACACAAAGCTCTCCTCAACTTTGGCTTTTGGTTTTTACTTTGCATATGGTTGAATCTTTTTACTGTCATTTTATAAGGGCTAAATTCTAATTAATGTAACTGTGCATAATACGTAATGAATAAATATGACAAATAAGCTAAAAATATTCATTAATTTTCCAACCTGCTTATTCCCTTTTGGGGTCAGCCAGTATCTATCTCCAGGGTACATTGGGCGAGAGGTAGGGGTACACCCTGGACAGTTGACCAGTCCATCGCAGGCCAACAGTCACTCGCACATTCACACCAAAGGGGAATTTAGATTATTCAATTAACCTAACTACATGTTTTTGGGATTGTGGGGGAAACCAAAGCAAACATGGGGAGAACATGCAAACTACTTTCAGGAAGGTCATCAGCGAGCCTTGAACCGACAACCTTTTAACTGGAAGGTCACAGTGCTACTCACTGCGCCACTATACTGCCCAAGCTAAAAATATACTTATTTAAAATGATACAGTTTAATTCATAACAATTGAGGTAAATAACTACGGGGCATTGTATTTTGTCCTTTCACCACTAGACTAATTAAAACTGTTGCAAATGTATAAGAAGTTAAGAACAAAGAACATTTTGTTTGGCAGTTTTAAAATGTTTACTCCCCATCACTAATATTTTATTAAAAAAAGTTTTATGGTTTCAATCTGTTATGGTCTCAAAATTCCTTGAGTAAGTAGGATTTACTAAGAGTCAAAACTAATTTTGTACCTCCATCTGACCATTCACAAAGCCCTAAAGTACATGCTAAAAATGATTTAAATCAACCAACAACCTTCAAATTATTTCATTAAAATCATTATAAAGTGTAACTTTAACAGCCCCTGCAAATGTCTGCATGAGAGCCAAACTTCAGCCAGGGTCCTGATTAAACATGAGTGTGATGCCAGCAGGGCAGCGAGGTGTCGTGTTCACACATGTGCCAGTGGGCCTGGGGATCTTCAACAGGTCCAGGAGGTTCCCTCTGAAGATCACAGCTATTGACAGGGCCAAACCCTCCAAGGCAGCGCTAGAATAATTATTAGCACAAAGGCTTTGCATTTTTCCATTCTCTGCTCACTCTCTGTTCATGTCTTGCTAATTAAGGCTAAAGGTGAGAAGACAGGCCGAGAGAAAGTGGTTGGAATGGAGATGCAAACCCTAATAAGCTCAGACAATATTCATGATTTGCATGCAGACGTATCAGTTTAGCAGGAAAAAAAAACAGAGACTGGGATAATGTCTATAGCTTAAAAGTGACACTTTGTCTTGTCTTCATTATCAGATTGATTCTTTAACAAGCAATATCTATTCCTGTTAAAAGAGTGTATAACGATACACTCTCTCTCAGGATACGATACACACCTCGATATTATGTCTACGCTACGATATGCATCACGCTATTTTACACTATTTTTAACCAACTAGTGAAGTTGTTGCATAATGAACCATCAGTTCAAAAAAAAGTTTTGAAACCACAAGGTAAGAAGGTTAGAGTCTAGTTTGATTTGAATGGAAGCGTTTGATACCATCCATCCACTAGGGGGCATTGTTAATGTTTGCGTTAAGTCCTCTTTTTTATGGAGAGAACTAATTTTAGAATCTTTCTCATTCAAATGTGAGTAAAGGATAATTACCTCCTTGTAAATATTACATCAAAGAAGAAGACAAGGTAAAGAAGTTTCAGAAGTGACTAGAATCACTATCAGTCCTAGAGGCAAATACACTTCCACTCCTGGACGATATCTTCAAATAGCTCCAGGATATTGTATTGTTCCAATTTTATATTGTTACACCCCTACTCCTACTGTTTTGTTTGAAACAGTGAATTTGCAAAGTTGTAGAAAATTTGTCATAAACTGTAATATATTAAATGACAGTCAAATAATATATATATTGGTGAAAATTTAAAGTCCCACATTTGCAAATTATCTTCATTAATCTTCATCGACAATATTTATGTTCAGTGTCAAAAAATAATGAAAGATGTATTCGCCTAGTGCTGCATGAAGAGTTGCTTTACAGACAGTTTAGAATTCCATTTGGCAATATTTTGTTTTTGGTGAGAAGCAGATCACCAGAATCTTTTTAGCAGCTTGTGTGTCTTTAGAAGGCTTTCACTTCCTCCCCACAGACAAAAGTAGCACAATCACATCAAAAGAATTCATTTTATTTCATTCACAAAGATGAAAGCAGAGAAGACATGTTTATTTTGAAGGCACCATATTGTTAGTCATGTGATCAAAAAGTGTGCTGGAGATTGGTTGAATGGAAATGTTGTGGATGTCACCCTTTGCCATGATCTATAAAAAGTTCAAATTTTGGAACCTGCTGGACACACGTGTCCATGGATGATTTGTTTCAATGCATCTCAAAGTAAAGAAGTCATTTTAGAGTGATCTCTTTGGTAAAAGTAGTAAAAGTAAAATGGTTTACAGAATCTGAGCTGTGTAATACCACGGTAAGACAATTCTCCTGCAGAAGCTCCCCTTCCCTCAAAGTGACACCTTTGCTCCATTTCAGAATCTAAGTCCCAACACAAGAACCTTCATCCTCAACCTGTGAATGCGCAACAGATGATCAAGTGGTTGAGATTTGTTTTTGAAGATAAAGCGGTGTTGATGTGTACAAGGCACACCTCCTCTAACGCTTTTTAACCAAATGAACTTGCCTCAATTGTATTTTGAGCTTAAACTCCACTTAAAGCAAAAAAATCCTTTTCTGTTTCATGGATCACGATAATCATAACACAGTAATTGTTCTAATAATTCATATTGCTTTTAGTCTGATCATGTTTGTGCTTCAGAGTCGCGCTGAACTTGCACAGCAGGACTCTACGTCATCCCAATTAAAGCACTTTGTGGATTTGTGAGTCAGAAGTACTGCAACCTTCATTAAGAAGCCAGAGTTACTTTTCTAATAAGGTTTGCATCACTGGCATCCAATTATTTAATTAGTGATTGCAGGGATTTGGATACTTCTCCCCGCGGAGTCTTTACAATACAGCTGCTTGACACTGGGTCTTGTTTAACTTGGAGAGACTGCAAAGCTTTTAATTGCTGACCTTTCAAAGAGGTCCATGCATTTTGAGAGGAAATGCAGTTCCTCTACTGGACCACGCAGCTTTATTATGCCAACAGAAACAAAAAGAACACATGGGTTAGGCTGTGTATTCTACAGTAAATAAAATTTAGCTGTAAAACCCATGCAAATGTAGAGATTACATCTCTTTTAATTCTCACTGATTGGTTAACAGTGAACAAAAGTAAAACAATGTTTGGAAGGTACTGGTTAACAATATATGATCGTTAAAGTAGGCTCAATCTTTACATTTTGATTATAAAATTGCCACTTTATTGCTCTTACACCTTTATGTGGACTGATATATTTTTGTGGATGTCATGTGGTTACTTTTCCCTGTTTCTGGGTCTGTCTTTATGGCCTGGTATTTGGACACAGGCTAATTAGTGTTCAATTCAGCTGATGTAGAGCTAAGGCTTCACACCTGTTTCGCTCGTTAGCTCCTGATCAGCTCTTTATAGGCTCATGTTTGGTGTTGAGGCTCGTCTAGTCATGTCTGTTTCAGTTCTTTTGAATCTTGAGGTTCTTTTAAACCTGAGTGGTGAAGTGATGTTTGTGTAACTTTCAGGAAGAATAATTAAGGCAGGTCTCAAATCAATCCATTAAACCCTTAATGGTATTTAAGCCAGTCGTACCTTGTTTCATGTGACTGAGCTTCACCCTCTCATACACCCCACAAATCAGCTTGTCTTGTACGTTCATACCCGCCATTCAACTGCAAGGCACACCCTAGTGGTGACCACATGACAAAGCTATTCATACGCTTGCAAGATTGTGAATAACTGCTGAAAATGGGGAAAAGCTGTTTTCAAAGACTTCAACGACAGTACTCCAGAAATACAATGAAAGGAGATGCAAATGGATTTCTGTAATCTGAAGAAAGTATTCTGGAATCCAGGAGCTGAAACCGGTCGTCATTTCATATCTGGTGAGTCAGATTTAAAAAAAAAAATACTATATCCTCTTAACTATCAAAATTCAGTGTTTAGCATCTTACTTCCTGAAATCTTTAGTTGTAATCTAAGAGAATTTAATGTGGTATAGTGAGGAAAAACAGTACTTCACTCAAAGTTAATGCACCCACTATTTTGGTTGAACTGACTTTAAATATTATATTAAATTACATTTTTATTTTTTTTGTGTTTGAGACCACTATTGGAAATCTTTTTGGAGCTGTTAATAAAAGGTGGTAATGTTGTGCTCTTGGTCAGGGGTAGTGTTGTGTCATGCACCCATGCTATAAAAAGCACTCTTTGATGTTTTGAAGGCATAATAATAATAATAAAAAAAATATCATTTGAGAAACCCCTTCAAAAAAAAAAACTTGTTTTGGAAGTGATTTTTACGACAAAATAAAAGTTGTTTCATTGTTTTCAGAATAAAATAGATATTAGCCAAAACATTGAATAAATATTCAAATGAATGTTGTAAGAGTACTTTGAATTAACTGAAAGACCCTGAAGTGTGTAATTAATTATAATTAAAAATATGTATTTATACACTCAACATGCAATGATTATTTCCATAGATAAAACCACTATAATGCCCCTTGACAAATATAAAGTAACTTTTTTTTCTGCAACTTTTGTATTTTCCTGGTGTTGAAATCAGAAACATATATGTGTCAGGAAATCCAAGGCTGGTCGTATGGTAGCTTCTTTTTTGGTAATGAATCCCATATCATTAGTGTTAAATCATACCAAAATAATTATTGAATATTACATTAATATTCTGATATTAATATCCCAACTTTGTCTTAATATCAATCCTGTTATTCCTTCAGAGTAATGGTAAAGGTCACCAGTCCATTGTAGGGCCACAATATAAACATTGTTCCAATAAAAACACTGTATGTAAATACCTTATTTTTCTTCTGTAATGGCTCTTTAAAAAGCTTTTACGGTGCGGAGATCTATGTTATTTCATCTCTGGCACGGATTGAAGAACCAGACATTTGTAAAGTAAGATGATGTTTATTTGTGTAACGTGGATGCATCAGTACATTGTATCTAGGTAAACACTGGGGTTGGCAGCAGAGAAGCACTGCGTTCAGTTTAAGTGGATCTGAAATGGTTTATCCTGACACAGCTGTAACGATACGCTGTGTTCATAAAGGAAGAGTCACATTGAAAGCATTGGATCTGCCTGTTTTCTTTAAGGGTCATTTCTGGTCTGACATGAGTGGTTTTTCCTGGAGCAAGCTACTGGTGGAGAATTGGTGGGCGTCTATGCCTGACCTAATGTTTAGTATGCTGAAAACACACGCTTTAACATGCGCCTGCAGTATCGTCTACTCAAGCTCTGAACGCAACAGTGTGGTTTGTGACTAAATCATGATTCCTTTGAAAGTTGGTAAAATTGTATGTAATTGAATTAAATGAGATTTGTTTAGTGCATTATTAATGAAAATGGTTTCATGGTAAACAAAGTGTTCTACTATGTTGCAATGTGGTTTAATGGTTGCATCCTGAATTCCACCACTGGCCCAAGAATTTGCATATTTGAGTCTGTTTTGATGGTGTCTGTTCATGTAACCCTTAAACCAGATTAGAATAGGGATTAGCTCCAGAAGATCCACATGAATCTATTAATGACTAAGTTTATGCAACTTGAGGATTGATGGAGATCTGCTACATTAAATATTACTGTTTCCAGTAGAAACTAATGAATAATTTTCAGCATTGTTGAGGGATTCAGTGAGAAGTTGATTGGGGTGAGCTGTTATCGCTTAGCGTAGACCTACACTGGAGAGCTTGAGTAAATATCTCAGCCGTGTTAAAGGGCAACTCATTAATATGCAGTTTCAATGACCTTAAACATTGTTTATTGATTCCTCTGGTCAATCATGCCTTTTTTGTGAAGGGAATATAAATTGAATTACCAGTTTGATCGTTGTATTCATATTTACATGCATTGTTTCGTACATTTATGCTCTATGCAAATGCCATCTGAGCTGCCTTTTGCCATTTAATTTCAGCATTTTCCATCTTTATTACCACGAGGAATTCACACTCAATGCAAATGTTTGCTTTAAAGGGTCTTGTATATGCTTTACAATTTTTTTTTTAGCACAGATGAATGTTATGTTTACAAGATGGATATTTTTAAATGTGTTAATCATGATTCTACTAAAGCCACTTCTCAATTAAATATCAAGGTAAATAACACTCTTTATCAGTGGATTAGTTGGCTCTCCAGGACAGAAAGATAATTATTATTCCTGAATACAATATATTGATCTACATAAAACATTTCTTGTCACAGTTAGAAATGTTGTGCTGCAAAATAAAAAAAGCAAGTAAATGAATTTAATTAATTAAAATTTTATAGCACAGTATTCCACAATCGCAAAATTTTTTTGCATTAAATTTGTCAGTTTAATGCAGACCCTAGGGCAGGGGTGTGGAAAGTCGTTCCTGGAGGCCAGTGTCCGTCCTGGTTATTTTTCCAGCCCTGCTTCAGTACAAACACTGGCAGCTTTAAACAAAACTAGGTAGAGCTTAATTAGTAGAATCTGTTGTGTTTTATGAAGGTTACAACAAAACCGTCCATGGCTGCGGCCCTCTGCCCTAGGGGAACAAGGTTGGGGGGGAAATGTTTTTTTTTGTTTGTTTGTTTTAGTTCCCACACAAAGATTGTGTCTCTTGCAATACATTTTTATGTGCCCTGAAAAACTTGTTTTGCATTCTCTCTTAAAGATAAGCAGGAATTAGTTCGGCCGACTACATCATGTTTTCTCTGTAGATTAAGTTCTACAGGCTCCAATTCACATGACTTTTTTTTTTTTTAATTTGGGCTTGTATATAAATACCTGCAGGGTCTATTTCTTTCAGCAAATAGTCTAGACCTTCTCTAGATCTTACATGATTTTTTTGCAGTCTGTGATTTAATATCTGTGAAGGTAACAAGACCACTCCAAATGCACTACATTGAGAGCCTTTTCCCCAATAATATCCTTTTCAAGTACCTTTCACTTTCATCAAAAACATACCTTAAACTAAATATGATTTGGAATCTGTTCTTAGTTTAAGTAAAAAAAAAAAAAGGTATCGTGCTGTTTGAGTATGAAATGCATTAACAGCTCAGGAAAAATAAACACTAAAAAGGAAGTTCTCAAGGAACCCCTGAAGGAATAAAATTTTCCACCAATCCTGATAATCCCCACCAACATGTCCCTTTCGGTGCTCCGTAGTCCAGTCCTGCTCCTTCTGCACTTGCACTTAATATGGTTGCAAACATTCATGTAGTTTTGCCATTTTTTACCTTCTCGTGTACCCTTGTGGTGTGGCAAGAGGTGGCGTTAGTCACCCTAGTACCGTAAAGTTCAAGGGGCTACGGAATGGCAGCTACATTCCATCCGACCGCTCCAGGGAGGCTGAGGGCTACTAAGGTAGCTTATCCCCACCATGTGTGAATTTGGATTGACAGAATAATGCTCTGGAAATTGAAAAGCGTTATACAAATATAAGGCATTTATCTGTATAATATCTGTGCAGCTTGTAGTTGTTCCATCACAGATAAACGAAAAGTGAAGGGAGATTTGAGAGGGGAGGCCTGACATTTCATTGGACAAGCCCAAAGTCGTCCAAGACTATGTTAAATATGGGCTACAATTTGTGTTGTACAATCCTTACCAGCCGAATAGTAAAATACCCCCCCCCCCCCCAATTATTTAAAATGGACCATGGCCAGCTAAATTATGTGTCTGCACTCTTATTGGCCAGTCCATGCGTGCTACAAGAAGTAAATTTGGCAGTGTCAATCCAACACCACTCAGATCATATATGGTCCCAATCTATTGCATGTAAAAAGTTGAATTATTTTGCACTTTCAGTTGTAAAACCATATATAATTTTACACCCATATTCTACACTAGCAAAGAGTACTTTTTTTACACTGTGTATCCAACACTTTGGGAGTTATTTACAGTGTACACCCCCTATTTTACATCCAATAGATTAGGACCATGTATGATCTGAGCGGTGTTGGGGTGACACTGCTAAATGTACTGTGGCTGTACCAGTTTGTTTGCAAACCAGTGTCACACCCTTTGATGTGAGGTCTGTTGCCAAGTTGAAGCGTTGAATTATATTTCTAGGATATGTAGTTTATCAGCTTTATTAGAGAATTATCTTGCAGAACTAGAACCAATGGGCACTACAGCAAAACATAAAATGCCACTAATTCATCGCATCACCATTCAGAACCATGGGTACCTTTGAAACGCAATGGGATTATTTTTTTAATTATGACTTCTACATTCTGTCATAGTTAAGTTACGTCAGTCCTGGAAACTGATCAAAGTAAATCTCTCACTCTCAGTGCATTATTGCTGTCCCCATTTATCTGCGTTCTCTCTCTCTCTCTTTTCCTCTCTCTCCCTCTCTCTCACACTCCCTCTCTGTCGCTCGCACGCGCCTGGAAACCCATCTGGATGCGAGGAGTGAAAGAGGTTCGTTGCGCTCTGCAGACGAATATCACTTTGTCATTCCAGAATAACGGTGCTCTACCGGAGGGCTGGAATCGGACTTCGGGAACAGAAGTGCGGTGGCCTTCGCCCTCACTCAGCAACGATGTCCGAATATATCCTCACCTTTCTAGTCATACTGGGATTCGGGGATGTATTCTCAAATGTTCAGACACCGCGGGAGGCTGATTCCGAGCGAGGTAAGACGGACGCAGAAACCCACGATCAAACTTGCGCCCGCGGAGCATCCTGGCATCTGTCACGCGCTTGCAGAACGCCACTGAATTGGGATGCGAGGCGAGCGGTGCGAATGTGGCTTTGGGTTGAATTGAGACATTGTCAGGTTGATGTTGGAATGTTTGACGCGCGTGTTGTGCTTGTGGATGGTGCGACTCAGTTCCCGGAGCTTGTGTGAAGAGAGTCCTGATCCATTCAAGGAGATCATAAGCTCATTTTCATTAGAATTTTGGATCAGATACGTCCCAAATGGGTTGAGATGTCTGAGGGAATTTGCTCATTTTATATAATTGGCCGAGTTTGAGATTTCTGTATTGATTGAGGCAACTTATTCTTGAAGATCCACCAAGATATCGCTCTTTAATATTTTGAGAATCCACCTGATCAGGAGTTGATCATTGTTCTGTTTTAAGCATAAATTGTTCTGAATCACATGACAGTCATGTGGTGTTCGATTGAACCCTCTTTATGAATTATACATTGAACAACATATTTGAATACTTTAAGAAGTCATACTTCAAGAGATTTTAAAATGCATAGAACTGTCCTCCATCTCTTGAATTGAAACGTGGCTTTTGAAATCACAACCGACTTCGTTGGGGAGATTGATTAAAAATGGGCAGGTTTTATAATAATTATCACGTTCCAATCAAAGAAGAGGCGTCTAGTTACACGGGGATTTGTTAAAACACTTCTCCCATATCCATTAGATTGAAATAAAGCAGATATTTTCAAAGTTTAACACTGACAAATCTGTCAAGATTGTTATTCCCTTCTATTCTAGGAGAATATGCAACGTCTTTTTCATCTCTTAGTCATCCGATGTGAATGAACAGAATGACTTGACAGCTTTTGTAAGATTCTCTTGAACAGAATAATCAAATACTGTATCTGCAAAGATCTCTGAAGCAATGCATGCTATTACACTTTCTATGCAATGTAACTTTTATGATTTGTTCTTGAGCTGAGTTTGCATGCACTCGTTTGAAAACATGTTCCAGAAGCTCAAAAAAATTGGCATCAGGAATGAAAGTTAATGGCCAGTGAACACGGCCCTGTGTTGAGCTGGTGACCGGTCAAATAAAAATGGATGTTTGTTCCATTTTACAGTTCTACCTTTAGGTTATTCCTGACATACCAGTGTTCTTTTATATATCGAATCGAACACCCAACACTCAGAAATACTTTTTTGTGGTGTCATGAATAATTTATGCATGAAAGACTATTCTCATCACACGTTCACTGGAACCTTTGAATGTCTTCAGGTGTGTTTGTGAAGAGGAAATGCTAGTTTCAAAAGCTGCATATTCATATCAGATGAATGTAAATGTCACAGTGCCCTGCAAAGAGATTATCTGAATAGCTGTACTCTGAAGCTTGTGTTCCCTTGCTAAATGTCTACGCTCATATCTCCATCACACCTGATTCATAACACCACCCATTCACTTTTCTTTATTGGCAAAATAATGACCCCGTCATTGGGCACATCAGTCTCTGAGAGACATTTTTATGTTCAGTGGAAGCCTAAAAAAGTCTTTCTGCTGTCCGTTTGGTGACTTTTTATTTTTTTCTATTTATTTATTTTTTATTTATTTATTTTTAAATCATCGTACAACATCTAATCTAGAATAGTGCAGGCTAGAGTTCACAGCACTGGTCCAGGCAGACAGAAGGGCATCATTGAAAAGTAGTTTACTCAAACAACATTTTATTATATCTAACCCTCTTTTATCTTACCCCCGACTCTCGCTTCAGATATTTATCAGCTATTAGACACAGTTCAAGGTTGTAGGAAATGGCTTCTGCATTTAAAATGAATGGCATGCCCCAAAAAGCAGGTTAAGCACTATTCTTTCATAATGAAATCGGAAGGTTGCCCCAAGAGCCTAATTAAACAAGATTATATCTGGGCATGCTGTGCCGGCTTATTGTCCAGCTGTGATTTTACCTGGGATTGGTGGAAAGTCAATAAAGGCCTAGACAGTCCTTGTATAAATGACCCCAGTCATGGAAATACAGTACTGATCTGCTACAAACCAAGTGGAAACCTTACATTAAATCCAGAGGATAAATAATAGGCTAGATCACCCATGTACATTTTGTTATCACACCATTCAAATGAGCTTGTAGGTACATGCTCCACCAACTAGTAGCTCAAATATATGCAGTTTGGGGAATAAGTGTTGTTTATTGTAGAGGTTTGATAAAAAGTTTAACATTATTGAGATTTTATAATACTGAGAAATAGACATAACTAGTCAAGCGCCCAACACATCACCTCTTGTGAGGTTCATTGTTGCTGTCTAGGTTAAAAATAATGATTAGGACCTACTGAAGATTGCCAGTTGGGGATGTAGGCACCAATTAAACCATATAAATGGTGTTTATAATGACTAGTAACCCATGATGGCATATGTAGAAACTCCATAAGCACATTTATATTCACCATTTTTAATCGTAGGCTTAAACTTTATGATTTTGTTTTTCAAGAAGTACATGTTTTCTTCCAGAGCAGTGTCCTGCAAGCAATGTCTTAAATGCACAATTCACACATTCATTTGAATTGTATTCACACCTATCTTGTTTGCCCAAAAGCTGACAACACTGATTTGTTTCACAAGGAAAAACACGCGCAAAAAAATTATAACATTCATTATTGTAATGGCAACAGGTGGAAATAAGCAGTTGAAGCACTTTACAAGTTCATTGGTATTTTGTTAAGTCATGTTTTTGCTCTTAGCTTCAAATTGCTTTCACTAAATGAAATGTATGACTGTTAGCTAGCCTCTTTAAGACAAATGTACAGATTAGCACACACTGTTTCTGCTGAATCAGTGTGCTACTGTCATCTGTTTTCATTAGTCATGGCTTGTTTTAGCCACTTAACTCCTTCATTTGGTGTTTGTCAGGTCACAGAATTTCTGAGATGCTGCATGCTATAATCTGGTGATTGTTGGTGACTGTTGATGGAGTGTGAAATGGCCTTTAGAGGGCAGCTGCTGTGTAGGCATTACTCAGCAAGCCAAACCATCACATTTTGGAAGAGTTGTAGTTTTTCTCTTCCACATGACAGGCCTGGTAAATTTCACATTTGTTTTTATTTAAAAAAAAAAAGCTGCTTACTTTGCATACATCTCACCTGGAACTAATTTACAATGTTTTTGGAGGCTTTTAAAAGCAGCAATCTCAGCTTCAGGTGTTTCCTCCATTCCAACCGCATCGAGAGGTCTCGCCCTCCAAAGAACAGAACTGTCACCACTTTGTGGTTAACTTATTCATGCGAAACTCTATAATTGAGAAACTTGCTGACATTTGGACGGCCTTGCTTCTGGAAGTCTTTCGTTGTACAGCTGTGTGTCTGACTTCATTGTTTTCGTTGGCATTCTATTGCTCACCACATTTGCTACGATTGAAGTTGAGTTGAATTTGGCCACACTTTCAGCTGAGTCATTAAGTGTTCTGACCTTTGACGGATCGAGTGCTTGTGGCTGAGCTTTGCAGTTGGAGGCTTGGAGCTAATCCTGCAATGCACAGGTAATGCTTTGGCCTATGACTTCATGGGCATCTGTATTCCATGTTGACATGCTGGAAACGGCTTTGTGAGAGATCATAGAGAAGGTCAATGTGTTCTATGGTACAAGATAATTTTCCATCTGGACTGCAAGGTCCAGAATCCTTGGTTAGACCGATTGGCAATCAATTTTTTTTTTAACCCTTCTTCAGGAATAGTTATGAACAAAATATACTCTAAAGCTGTATTTTCACAGATTTGTTTTGTATTCCTTTCGGAGTCTTTTTCTTTAAGTTTATACATTTTAGCATTTATCATGTTAGTAAATGATTGTCCGGAAAGAATGATGACTGCACACATAATGGCAGTGTGCTACAGAAAAACAGCTAGTAATCCATCTTTTCAACTGAGACTTTCATTTTAAAATTATAAACTAACAAATCTATAGCAAAAAAAAAAAAAAAAACACATCACTCCTTAGACATTATCCATTGTTGGGGTCAGCGTTGTGCATTTCTTCTTTTCGTTTTGTGCTAAGGTCTGTCTCATTTTTTTCACATTTGCTGTGTGCAAACGGAACAATTGTGAAGTGGTGTATTTTCTGGGGGGCTTTCTCACCTGACTTGTTTAGTTCAATTCAATCGTGCTTGAGTTTGGTTCATTTGGAAAGGTGAAAAACACCAAAGTTATTAAAAAAAGCAGTTCGAGACCTGCTTGTGGAAGTGGTCTTGGTATGATTTACATTCTCGTTTGTAATGAGAACCTGATCAAACAAAAAACAGATGATTAATTTTTTTTTCAATGTCAGCCACTGTACTCGCTTGCACATAGTTTAGTTTACAAGGACGTGTTTATGATGGCAGTTTGTAATCCGAGCATCTTTTGCAATGTGCACCATAAACGACTCACACAAATAATTTAGCAGCGAAATCTGTCCATTTTGTCATCCCAGTCATCTGCCTTTCTGTCGTCTGTTAACTCCATGTGCACGTTCATTCTAACCAAAAGAACACCCATATGAATACTTAGTGGTTTTTTTCAACTAGTACGAACTAGAGTGGTCTGTGTGGTGTGAATGATGACAAAATCTGCAGACGATTGCAACAATGTATCAGTTGTTCCTCTTGATCCAGACCAAACTAAACGGACTAGAGGTGTGAAGGCGCCCAAAAACATGCCCACTCTGAGTTGATGGAAACACAAAGGTTAAGGGAGACAAACTATAATCTTCCAATAAAAGCATTGCTTGTTTTGATGTGGACACTGAAAGTCTTGCATTTGGGTCATAAGCGTATAAGGCTGATCTTAGTTAAGTTGTGTACTTCTTAACTATAGTTGGGGTTCTTGGTATCTGGTCATTTCTTGGACTAGGAGCCCTGCCATAGACTCCTACTTTGCCTTACCATACTCCTCAAATTGTGATACTAGGCTAATTTGTGCTTACCCTGGAGTCTACCCTGGTGTTAATTTTATGGGTTGCGTCTTAGTAATAAAAAACAAGTGAATAAATCAGTGCGCCTTTAAACGTCTTAGCATCACAGTGACCACTGGCAGAGAAAAGCAGCTTGGAAAGCTTTTAATAACGCAGCCAACCCAATCCACTTTTGTTTTAATTTGAGCATTTATGCAGCCTTCAAAACTGGATTCTGGTGACTGCATTCACAAACTCGTAAATGTGGACGAACTGTTATTGTAGACAAGTTTGTGTGTGTTTCATTAATTATTCAGAGGGTTAAGATTAAGCTTTGTGAAAGATTTGTGCATGTGCAGCATAAGTAACGTGATTGATGAAGCAGGGGATTGACTCTCTCTCTTGTTCTCTTTCTCTGCATTGTCCTTAGTGTTTAGCTATTGTAAAACCGAATATATTTAACAAATTCAATTAAACAAATTCTTAAAGCGCAAAACAGCCTCATTTAAGATAAGTAGCGGAAATTCAGATTGCATCTCTGCCTGGTAGTATGCATAATTGAGAGTCTTTACCGAGGTCTAGACTTAACCATGCAGCAGTAATGATGAGACAGACTCAGAGACTCTCAGAGGTCTTCAGTGTTCTGCTCAAATGAAGACTCAGGGGTTTAGTTGGAACACCATGGTAATTCTATGAACGGAACAATACTGTGTGAAAATAATTGTAACATGTTGTCTATATTCGTTTAAATAGTCATTTTTGGAACTAAAGGGTTGGAAAACTGAGAAGCCAAAAAAATTTGTGGAATAAGCTTCAGAATAAAAAAAAAGTTTTGTTTATTAAAAAAAATGGCTTTAATCGTAGCCAGCTTCAGAAAATAACAAGTGTAAAATGTTCTGATTCTAGAAACAGAAAGGTAGTATTTGTCTTCTGAAGATGGCTATATGAAAATGCTGAATGTCAGTATAGCTTAGCCTTTATCAGCGATATAAAAAAATGGTAAATAATTGCTTTTTATTTAATGCATTGCAGTTGTTCGTATATAACTGTTTCTAGATACTCAACTTTCGTTGTCATTCTATGTTAAAGTCTTCTTACGTATGTATGTATGTATGTATGTATGATTATAGAATGTTATCGAGCTTATCTGTGCATTTTATCAATGCTATTGTTTGAACAAGTTGCACCACTGAAATGGAATACTGTGAATATGTTAAACGCTTACATTTTAGTCACTTTTTAGTACCTTACTTGTATCAGAAGGTTTGATGCCTAATTTCGCTTCCACAAGCAGTCAGTGCATGGAGCAGTGAGTCCAAAAGAGCAGAACACTCTTTGTAAAAACACGACTTTCTTAAAAATGATTGCTTTTAATGTAAAAATAAAGGAAGATACAATATGATTACAATATTTAACAAAATCCATGTAATTTGAACTGATATATATTGTAAAACATTCTACAATATAACTTGTATGTATCTGAGCTATTTCTAATAGCGCGAGTGTTTTGGAGAATTATATATCGAAAGCAGTCTGAGAGACTTCACTCCAGCTCTAAGCAATTCCCTTTAGTCCTCCAGTTTGAATCCTGTACTACAAGCTGTAGTTGTTGCATTATTTCAGTTTGCATGTAACTTTGGAATTCCCAAATATGAGCTTTCAACACAAAGAAAATATTGTTAAGCTTGAAACACCATACTTATGGATTTAAGTGGTTCTTTCTCTTGGCCCGTGGAAAACAAGGCAACACACCTAGAGAGAGACAGAGAAAGGGGGAGTCCAGCACATGGCTAGAGGATATTTTAAGAGAATGCGTCTTCCAAACTCCTCTTCATCATGTCTGCAGTTATGGCATTGATTTAGGAACCGGATTAAATAGAAAATGTCCCAGCTGCCACCTGGCATCCAACTGTATATGACTGAGTGGTTGATTGTAGAATGATTAAAAAACACAGATTACAGTTCAACAATTGTTTCAAACTGAGCAAACGTTTTAAATGCTGCTTGTTTATTCAAAGCACCTTGAATAACAGCAAATCTTGTCAGTTTTGGTATTTTTAATCTCATGTCTTCAATGATTTTATAGGCTGCATTAGGCTTCTCCATTATGTTGTTTTGTTTCCTTTTAACTTTGTGGTGATTTCTGGATACACAGTTATTTGTAAAAGTTTGAGTTTTGTAACATTTCATTGATATTATTAGTCATTGCATTACACAACAATTGGCCAACAATGAAACAAAAATTACAATTATGTTTTTTTTTTATGTTCTATAAGAAAAAGCTAACTTTTTTTAGGAAAAGAAACACAAATCTCACAAAAAAGACAAGACATGTTTCAAACAATGTGAAATTTGTAAAACAGGCAAACCTTGTACACTGTACAAAAAGTACTTTTTATTTCATCATGCTTTTTTTTGTGCCAGAGCTTTTGAAAAACACAAGCCATATCACAGGTCTTGTACTTACAAGGGTTGTCCCTTATTTTCACCACTAGATGGCACCGATTAGAGTTCTGTAAAATGAAACTGAAAGGCATTTTTAATTTGATTTACTTTGTAAAGATGTAACACTTGTAATGTTTTTAAAACAAAAAAGAAAAAAAAAGAAAAACCTTTTTGAAACAAATTATATTTGATAAACAAATTATACAATATCTGGGTCGCATCATTCTTACTTAACTCAAAAGTAAAGAGATGTCGAAGGATTAAAATCATGAATATCAGTCGCATCTGTGACTGTTGTCCGCAAATTGAGTTTTGGTGTGAATGTAGCCCAATGAGAGCTTGATATAAACCTCAGGAGATCCATCAAAGAAGGGATGGAGTGAGTAAATAGTTTTAAAACTCCAAGGTCCAACCTGCAAATATGTTTACAACTACTGAATTATTACTCTGTAAATTAAAAAAAAAAACATTTGTAAAATTAAAATCCTGTTACTGCTATTCAGGAGCCATTTATTACCCGTTCCTCACTCGAAATGCATCGTGTGTTAATCAAATGCAGTTCCATGCATGTCGTTAACTTCCCTTCTGTTATGATTTCAATCTATTCAGCACAGCAGTTTTACCCTCTGCATCTCCGCTCTGTATGCTTCTACTCTGACACAGCTGACTTCTTTCACTGTCTGACTCTTTTTGTTCTAATTAGATACATGCGTGCTTGTTTTTGTTTCTTTCCGAGCTGCAGAAGTGCATTCACTCTCTGCATCTGCGATTCGCCTCAGCGCTCTGTGAAAGCACAGGAGATAAACCACTCAGCCTCCCAATCCCTGACTGTCTTTCACTTCCAGGGCTCGCTGTTGGAGAAATAACAGCCTTCTCAAATCTTCCTCTGCACTCACTCATAATGTACACCGCAGAATCGAAGGAAACGAAAACATGAAAAGCACCAAAGCGCTGCAACTTCTCTTTAGATGCTAATAGGAGTGTGAACATGTTGGTTATGTCTGTTTGATTTGAGAACTTCATTGAGCTACTGTGAATCTGATGGGGGAATTCAAGGATTTGAGATCCTTTATTTTAAACTGGCCTTTAGCATCTCAATATTTGCTTACATACAGTGCATTGCATTCTTATTACATCACCTATTTATTCTTCAATGGCTTTATGAAATACTTTTTGGTACAACAACAATTTTATTTAAGTGCATATAAAACCGACTCCAGCATTTGATTCTGCCAATTTCCTTTCCTCCTGCTGATGTGTCAGAAGTCGTCTGTGTTGTATAATCAGGGAACAGAAAACAGGAGTTTCTTACTTCCTGCACGTAACTGCACACCAGTGAAAATACCCTTTCTTTGTGGAGCTTTTCAAATCCACTGCCACTGGGGTCCTTGCTTTTGGCTGCGATGGTTGTCACTTGCTATTTATCTCACCTAAAGGCAATTAATTTCCCTGAAACAAAGAAGTCAAAGCCCCCTGATGTAACAAGCCATCGCAGGTGAAGGAAACCAAGCAAGAAAGCCTCAGCAAGGCAGCTTGTGATTGCACTTTGCTTCTAAAGAAACAAAAACTCTTCAATGAGGATTAATTATCATCAAGTAGCCCTTGAAATCAATTGTAATGACGGAATTTAAGATTGAGGTTGATTAGGAAATGCAGTCTATTGGAAACTACAGATTGGCTTAGCTAATAAAGCCTGCCGGGTCTTTCGCTGGCGTACTGTGGCTTTTAAAGCATCTCTTTCAGAGTGGCTTGTTATGAAGTCAGTGCTCAGATTATAGTGCAGTTACGGTTTGATCATTTTGGGAGTCGTTCTCCATGAGATTTTTCTGGAGCACTTTGTTTTCAAAGCGAAATTAAATGGAGAATGAGAGTTTGTTTGAAAAAACGGATTGTATCATTTGTTCGTCATTGATTGAACAAATTATTGTGTAAATTGTGGTATGAGGTGTCTTTATTTATTTTAATAAATATATATTTTTTCTAATGTTTCTGGCTACTAAATCCCGCAGTCTTCCAGAAGGGAACTGTGACTCTTGGAGAGTGATAACAATGCCTAAAACTTTGATGTTTCAAAACGTGCTCGACTATGAGTGATATAAACTTTACTCATTAAATATGATTTTTCCTGAGCTATAGGTCTTAAAAATCAGTTGCTAGGTTAAATAATCCAGTTGCTATGGAGGAATCGATGATGTCATTGAAAGGTTCCGTTCTCACGATGAGTAATTTATACCAAGTTCTATGTTGGTAGCTTTTTCTGAAGTTGAGATCTGGATCTGCTGATTTGGTTGCTGGGCTAAAAAGTTTAGTTGCTAAAACTACAATCTAATGTCCTCGTGTCACTGCGACTGAAATAAACTAACCCACTTGTCTCTGTCATTCACCAAAGCTGATATATTGGTTGCTATGGAGCTGACCCCCCTCCCCCCACCAATTTCTTTATGATGTATTTTCCTTACCATTTTTTTGACCAGTATTTTAATGGTCATTGACCGTTTCTATAAGATTTTCAATTTTACAAAGTTTGACCCCATGTTGCGTCAATGGAAAATTTGCAACATTAGGGAGCAGTAAAAGTACCGTACAGTAAGTTTGGAGCCACTCACAGGTTTTATCCGCTCCAGTACTCCAGCAACATTACAGCCCAGCTTCTCACACATACTTTCAAAACCCAATGAACATTTTCCACTGTTTATTTTCCCCATCAAGTCTTCAGTAAAACAGAGATGAAAAACAAACCTGCTCTTTCAAACACTGGCTTGCTCCAATTAAAAATGACTTTGAATTTCTTTTTTTTCAGAATATATTTCACTGCTCAACTTTATTTGTTTATCACTTTCAAAACATTAACAGTTGAAAACAAAGTGCTATACAACATTACAAAACACTTAACATTTTAAAATAGTATTTCACTCAAAGACAATAAAACAATCAAATAAAATCAAAGCATGTTAAAACACAAGAAATGAAGGGTGTGCAAGTGCAGTGTGGGTTAGTGTCTAGATCCAATATTTCCCAGACCAATCAGAATGGTTCCAGACACAGAAAGCCAGCAGTGTAGCGCAGTGATCAGACTTGGACCAGTAGTTTCTTTGTCCAGCTGAGAGGTATGGCCTTCACAGGGGAAAACACCTCTCCACTTGACAACAGCTTCCTCAGGGGTAACGAGGGCAGAATAGCTTTTGCAGAGCAATGTCCCTCTTCTGTGAGCCTTTTTATCTTCTGCTTCGTCCAATAAATAAATATAAATCATATAAATATTTCTATATTTAAAGTAATTTCCTTAATTTTTAAACCTTTTAACCCCTACAAAATCTTCATTTATTTCAGTACAATTAAGACTTGTATTTTGTAAACATTAAAAGAAACCTCTCCAAGTAAATAATGACACAATTGTCTTTTTTTTATAAAATGCCTCCTTCATACAAACGTTTAGAGAGAATTCTAGAAATATATCTTAAACGAAACGTCTTGCCTCATTTGATGTATGAAGGGTGACACAGCCCATGCTCCCTGGGGACAGGACAGTACAGGACGAGAGAGAGAGCTGAACTCAATCAGATGGAATATGCTGGAGTCCGAGCACTCCTCCAGCTGTGTTTTTGATGGCTCAGCTGCCATTCTGACTTGTCTGACATGGGGTAGAGGGGTCAGCCTTTGACTTTTCTTCACAACGTGATCTGGATCCAAGATTTTAGGCTCATCGTTCAGCTGCTTAACAATGAGTTTGCTGGCGTTTCTAGCGGGACATGTCAATGAGATACAAATGAGCTTAACAAATTCTCCACATGGCAGGATTCTAGACCATTTCCTTCATGCGTGAAGTGCAAGTGCTGCATGTGGTGTATGTGGATGGTTTGTTAATCCAAATATTGTAATGCAATTATGTTCGTCGTTTTAAAGCCGCATCAGAGAGTTTAATGATCACATTTCAGCAATTTATCATTTGAATTAGTTTAAATAAAAAAAAAAATCTTTTCATCTACAGGATTTATAACTTACACATTTCAGGTATGGTATTTTTGAATTTATTAGAATTCTTGCTATAAAAGGATTTCAAGGCGTACGCCCCCTTCACTAAAAGTGACAGATAGGCAAAATGGTAAAGCTTAATATGAAAACCTGAGAGATATTCTGTGATCTCCACGACTTACCAAATGATCAGTTTTCTGTGTACATAGATATTTTGTCAGAAATTGGATTCCTGACATATGTTGCCGTTTACAACAGTAACATAGTTTTAAACCAGCATCAGTGCTTTAAATTATTACATATCGGTAAAACTTCATTTAAAAAGGTCCCTTTTCATGTATAGTATTTATGAATCAAACATAGTTTTATTTGTCTTGAATTGGATTCCTTACATTTATATATGTTACTGATTATTACACATCGTTTAAAACCCAAAGTTTAAAGGTTTACAAAAATATCTGGTCTTGCTTAGCAGCAGGAATCTACGAAAAATTCTGGTTTGTGAAGCAATGTGTACAAAAAGTTTGATTTGCAAAACTTTTAGCTAGCTAAGATATTAGTAGTTCATTTTGTGACACAATCAGGGTCACATGTTTGTGACCGTCTCATATTATAATGCCAAAAAAAAAATACTTGTCAATGTTAAAAGTTCTTGTGATGTATAAAGTTCCTCTGCATTTAACACTGTTTAGTCCATTTAACTTTCAGTTTGACTTACAACCGACAATTACATTTTTAAGTAAATCGCACATAACATGTGTACGAAATATTGTGTTTCAGGCAAAAGCTTGTCTTACCAGAAATATAATAATGTAGAACCCAAATCCAGATATCAGCCCCAGGATTCCTGTTATTTTCCTTATGATTGCAGCGATACATTTTCTTCTTGCATTTCGCCAGTCCGTATAGAATTCCGTCCATGAATTCACCTTCATGCTAGCTCATTTTTAGGATTTTTGCGACTCACTCAATCACTTGCAAACCCTCTGTAATGACAAATTCTAAATTAGTAAACAAATACTTGGATATTTTCAAGTATTTTTTTATATATATTTTTTTCTCTGTACTCAAACTTAAATGTAAACTTAAAAGGAAAGTGTAGAATGGTGACCGAATCTGGTTTTATTCTAGAATGTTGAAAACACAGCAAAGCTTTACTGTTTGTATACTGCGTACTGCCACATAGTAACTGATTTATTAAAAATATTAAGACCATGATCCTATGAACAAAACATTACTTTGCATTCCACGAATGTTGTTTTCCACGAATGTGTTCCACGAATGTTGTTTCAAAACCAAACTAAAAGCATCATAACTGAACGAAACATTAGTGTAGCGTCATGTCTCTGAAGGTCTTCTGCTGGTTCTCTTCGAAGGTACCTACGTCGTTCAGGGACGTGGTTTTTTTTTTTTTCAGAAAGTGCCTTGAAAATATTTCCTTCAGTGAATACCCAGTTTTCCAGTGGTAAAGGTCTGTTTCTCTGTGAAGCCTCCTGAAGTGGATAATTTGCTGTAACTGTCAAAGCACAGTTTCACAGTGAATTGTAAGATATGAGGGAGAGCCGAGGGCCAAGAAACACTCCTCGCCTTTTTTAGAATGCAGTTTATCAAGCAGCAGCTCTTCAAGTTAACTTTTCCAGGACAGGAGCTTCTCTCTTTCGAAGTTGTTCCACTTAAACATTCTTTCAAGTGGCTCGGTGACATTCAAAGCTAGACTCTTTGCTTTCCCTCCGGATGGCCCTAAACAGGTCTTGTCACAGGATCTCGTCACCAGGTGCCAAAATGTGACTGAATGATTTAGCACATCCTGCCTGTCAGCTCCATTATATCTCCTAGACAAGCTGATGCATAGATTCCGTCTGACAGTCTGGCTGTAATCAAAATGCCTTTGTGCCATTTGGGCACCTTTTCGCGGAGAGATATGCCAGCTAGCAGGTGCCCTGAGGGACCCTTCTCAGATAGCGCTGCAAAACATTAATTTTCAGATCTGCCGAATGCAAGTGCCGGCCCCCGGCATTGTTTCCCCCAGGAGCCCAGGCGCTTCATTATATAAAAAAAGAGTCTTCTCTCAGCATCCTACACAATATTCTGACCTAATGACTTCTGAAGATTCAGAAAGGGATTAAAAGAGCCTTAATACTTCTTATTTCAAGTAGTCTTTCACAGCGTTCAATTGTTACGTTTGTTTTGGCTAAATATTGAATGATAATTTACTGTTTTTAAGCAACAATTTGTCAAGAAATTATTCAGCTATAGTAGTTTAAAATGTTTCATTTGATTGAAATATTGGTTAATATTCAGTGTAGTACTTGCTTTCTTGAAGAATATGCTTGCAAGACTTCAAAAGCTTTTTTATTTGTAGTAATCTTTTTTTCTTTCTTTTCCTTTTAAATTTTTTTTTATCAGGACCATATTAAGGTGGGCACGAGGTGTAATACAAATTTGTCATGCAGGATTGGCTACGCCTCCCTTTCTGGTGGCTGAATGTTTACTCGGGTTTACATTTGTTCCAAAACTTGTTAATTAGTTTTCTAAATTAGCTTTTTTTATTTTTTTTTACTTGTAAGGGTTTTACATATGAAAATGTGTATTGCACCTCTCGGCCACTATACCATATACAAGTGAGAGCGGTAAATGGAAAAAAGAGCCATTTAGATCACCTATACAGGGCATCTTGTACCTTCACAAAGATTGTTTAGGAAAAACATTATTGCAATCACCCAATAAATGGAAAAATCGGAATAATAAATGTACGGTTAAATCTTTAATGCATTTACAGCCTTCAATTGCAGACATTAACATAAAAATGTATAAAGGTTGTATAAATTTTTGATAAAACTAAATCATAGCTAATTTGAAATAGGTGTGTCTGATAAATTGTACAAATGAGAGGAAAAATGCCCAATGAAAACATTTTAAATACTCATATAACAAGCACAGTTTAAATTTGTTTAGTACGATATTTGACAGTGTAATTTTTTTTTTTTATATCTATATTTTTTTGGTACAGGGTCTTTTACATCTGACTTCAGTTAGATTCAATCAAACTACAGTTGGCTTACTCTTTTAATTCGGTTTGCTTAGGCAGGTGAGAAAGCAACAATCGAACTATAAATCGTGGCAAAAGTGGTCTGAGACCTGCTCGAAGAAGTGCTATTGGTACGGTTCCAAGCAAACTCTTCCAAGCGGTTCCATGTGGTGAGAACATAATTGAGCTCTGATCTGAACAAAGGATGACAAACCATGATTTTTAAACGAATACAGCCACCGTACTCCCTTGCGTGTGGCATTATGGGTTGGAATGTGTTCACAATGCACTGTTCAACATGGCAGCTTGTGGTCAAACTTGGAGAAGTTTGCAATCCGACAATGCATCAGTTGTTTCTCTCGGTCTGGACCAAACTAATAAACTAGAGGTGTGAAAACATCCTAAGAGAATGTAATTATGTTATTAGATGGCCTGTATGAGAAGATTGCTGTTGAACTTTGTCTATGTCTACTTTTCTCGGACTGATTCCAAAAGCTTAAAAGACTGAGATTTTCTGTAGTTGCGGTGTCTTAACTCTCAAACTTGTGAAAGCGGGATGCTGTAAAATATTGCACTATATCATTGTATAACACTAGTGTTCCCATGCATTAATATGCATTAAGTGCGCTCCTAGTCTCTCAGCACGCAATATTCTCCTATAAGGAAAATTTGTGATGGAATGCTGCGGGATCATTAGTGCTATTTGAATCATTTATCAATGCGAGTAACATGTTGAGGTTGCTATTTATTCAATGCTTGTTGAGTGTGAATGCGGGAGTGGAAAGCCCATTAATAAAGCGCCGTCACATTTTTTGCTACAAATGAGTTGCTATAGCAGAGGGAGGGCTGGTAATTTTGAAGACATTGTGGAAAGGGAAGAATAATTGAAATCTGGAATGTGATATGAACAAGTTACCTTCGCTCTATATAACTATTTCAACATGGTTCAGTGAATGTATTCACAACTGTAATACCCGTGCTAAGTCATGCGTGCCAACCTGCTGACAGGCCAAAAATGCCTTGCTGGTAGCAGTGATTGATACAACCTGAATTGAAACATTTCTTCTCATTAAGAACATAAAGGATTGTGGGAGATCACGTTAGTTGTCTAATAAAACAAGTGTTTGTGGTCTGCTTGTGCTGTGAAAGTGAGACGATGTCCGCTGGGTCATTGATTGGCTGATGTGTTTGGTGTGAAGGATTCAAGGATTTCATTTCTAAATCACTGTGTAGGGTGTAATTACCGAGCATGCAATAGTTCTCTTGAGCTGTTTAAATATATTGGGTTTAGTCGATGCACTTTCTTTTTATTTTACTTTGATTATGATTGTGTGCAAATAAAGGGCTTCTGGAAAGTAGACACAGTGCTACAGTTGTTCCACATAGTTACTACTTACATTAAAATAGCATTAAAATTGTTAGTTTCATGCATTTTTGGCATCAATTACAGAATGTATTAATATGAAAATGACCCTACAATTTTGGCACTTGTTTTCCTGCCTGTTTCACATATTTTTTTGTGTAATATATTTTTTTTCAATGCAGTACCTCTTAAATTTTGGCATATTGGAAGGGCAGCATACGATTCAAGTTTAATATTTGAAATCTGATATTTTTGTTCTGTGCTTTGGGCCATTTCCTGCTGAAATATGAACCCACCACATAATGCTGCGTTCACCTAATGTAAAAATTCTATTGACTTAAAAGGAATTGTATCCGGCAGTGCAAAAGTGGAAGCTCCTGGCTGCGTGGTGCGGTTCTGAATAGAAACACACGAATGGAGAGCTCAGATGCACATCACACATTGCTCTCACAGATGGTGAGGACAGCACAAGTTGTCAATCTGAGAAGGGTTTATCAGAGAAACAGACTGAATAAATCTAAAAAGACCCAAAAGGGGGAAGACCTCACATAAACAGGCTTGCACAGGAACTAATTAGAAACAAAAACAGACAAAAACTGGAGCTAAGAAATATTGAGGAAGGAATTGAAATTGTGAAAAAGTTGCTCAACAAACTTTTCAGACTTTTTTTTTAATCCATAGTTCTTCATCCTGTTTCCCAACCCAAATTTTAGAAATAATTTGGTAGTTAAATGAATGCAAGTTAGCAATACCAAGTTAATTAACTATTTCAAAACCTGTGCAATAAAGAATGTTTTTAATTTTTTTGTTGAATATGGTGTTTTACAGTATTTTATTTTTTCAAATTGTGGCTGCTACCTAATGGATCGGTTTGTTTTCTTCCTGTAAAAATGTTAAACACAATCTGGTATCGCTTTCAGCTTTTCCACTTCAACAAATTCTCCAACTTAACACATGTATCACTATCTTTATTTAAACATATACATATGAAGTAAGAAACTTTTTATGTTACTTTTCAGCTTCCAATTTTTTGAAAGAACAAGCTAATGACTAGCTGAGTTTGGAATATGTGCTTAAGACTTTTCTGTGATACACAGGACGTGCATCTAAAACTGAATTGTAAGTTTGCTTTATGTAATGATGATTGTCTGCACCAGCTTTTTAAGATTTACTGTTCCAAACACTGACTGCTGCCTGAGGTTTTGATTGAGAGTAAAGGTAATCCACCTCTTGACCAACATCACACTTGAGAAAAGCAATTTAGAAATGTATAGATGACATTAAGATCGCCTGCCAATCACAGCATTCGAGAGCACCGTTAATTAAACATTGAATCTCAGATATAATACCCCACTGCCCTTCGGGAAATGCAGCAGCTCAGATTTCATTTATCAGAGCGTTTTATTTGGTGTCGCCGCTTCTCTTTTGCTACCTGATCATGGACCCTGATCACTTCTCCCGTGGAGAAAATTGAATTTTCACTTTTTTATATCAGTCCGGCTTTATCGAGGTTGATTACAAAAAGAGAAACTTCCTTTATATGCCACTCTGGATTAATTTGATTTTTCCTGTCGCTTTCAGGATCCTTTGCAGTTGTCGCTTAATTGAAATTCGCCCTGTGTTATGATCTGCTGATTTATTCCATTTGAATCAAACTCGAATTAACTCAACTGCAGCTTTTTGATTTAATGCATGTGTCTTGTTCTTTATCTACAAGGGCTCTCGATTTTTCGTGTGTCCTTTACAGGCTTTTATGCAGAATTAAAAGAATGATCATTGCATTCAACAAGGTGCAAAATGAAACATTTTTTTTGCAATTCTGATGGCTTCTACTCCATGCTTTTGGATGCATCCACCATTTAAATGATCGATTTCCTTAATAGAATCTAAAAATCCAGCAGAACTCTGCATTTCCCCCTATTATTTTGATGGCAAGTGTGGCACTAGCAGTGTACGCCTGGCAAGCACGAGCCTAATGAATTTGTTTACTTCCAAGCACAATTAGTCCATGCTACGTTTCATAATTGTTTTTTAGGATGTGCGCATGTCTTTGTCCATTCACCAAGAGAACAAGATGTTACCAAGTGACTTGATGAAAGCAGAGGGTTTGAACATGAGGACTGGAATTGGGAATTTGTATTCTTCAACACAGCTAGCAAAATGAGGCTTAATGTGTAGACTTTGCTAATTTGATTCTGTCGGGCAGAGCATATTGTGATCAACCTGTTCAAATCTACATGTCTTCAAATCAGCAAGTTGGTGTTGTTGGTACGGATAGTTGCAGGTTTCTGAATAAAGCTGCTTTTTAGGTTTGAAGTAGTTTCCACCTCGCGTTTGGTAAAAGGCTGAGGTACTCCATGCACAAGTTGCCAATCCTGGGGGAAAAAATAAAAAATATATTCACCAGTTAAAAAAATCAAATGTAGATCCATGAATAGTTTTTTTTTTTTTTTTTTTGTTTGTTTTTTTAAACACTCTGACCTTCCAGTGTAGCTTTGGCAGCATCTACCAAGCTCATGGTGTTCCCCAAGTCACTGATTTTACACGATGAAACAGTCATTAGACCTCAGAACAGAATGTTAAGAGATGAACGCAGCACCACACTCAAATATCCAGCTGCTGTGAACCAGTTTGAATTTAAGAGTGGAATACAGCAGCATCTCAAATGTGCACGTGTGAATTTCCAGTAAATCTCAGAAGAACATCTGCTCGTGATGGGTTCACAGCAGTCTTTGTCTTGTGTACAGTTTGTTATTGATTAGGATTAATAATTTGGTTTACTGTGATTATTAAAGTCCTCCTTGCATTCCTGGCTACAAAGGCCTAGTAGAATTCCGGTAGTTACCTTTTCAAAAACAGAGTAAAAAGAAAACATTCAGCAATTAATTTGCTGATGGTGAAATAGAACTATGTGCAATAAATACTGAAACTATTTTGTTTGTATTAAATCCAGGAGTTAAATGATTGTTGGAAAATTATTTATAAACTTAATAAACTCAATGTAATCTTTATAATAATAATAATAATAATAATTAAAAAAAAACACTTTTCCAGACGCTTTACAATCCATTCACTCCACATTCACACGCTGGTGGTGACGAAACCTGGCTGCCATTTCGTGCCTCTTGCCCACCACCAAACACACGCCATAAGAAAATATTAATTTGATGGGCTTTTGATTTAGTGGCTTAAACAGGAAAGGGGCAGTGAAATTGATCAATTCACAAGGGATATCAAACTTTATTTGAAAAAAAAAGGAAAAAAAATGGTCGTGGAGGTTGTAAAATGGTTTAAAAATATTTTTCTTTAAAAATCACAAAAATCGACGACTTGTTTCCCATTTGTAGTATCTTTCATGGATAAAAAATATATCTAACTCATTGATTTATTAGTAGCCATTAAAAATTACTGATAATGGAGAGTTATTTTGTGATGCTCCTCATTAGTTTTGAAAAGCATCTTGGGAAGTTGTCTAAAGGACTAATGAGTGAACACATCATGGATATTATTTAGCTTTTTTGTTCCCCCATGGTTGGTAGGTTGTTCCAAACATCTTGGAGATCTACCTACAGACCTTTTGTGGGTGTATGCTTTCATGCTGTGTGCAATCTTGCCATGTGAAGACACTGACATGGCCGTATCAGTCTGTTTTAGTTCAAACACTTGTGGATCATACACCCAACTATAATCCCAGAAAATACTTGAATTTGTGCAAGTGTATTTATAAGAACTGGTTGTGGCCTTGTGGATAAGTGGATTGACGGGTTATCAGAAGGTTACTGGTTCAATCTCCATTGGGAGTTGAAGGCGGGGTGAGTGATCAGACCTCACTCTTTACCTTCTGTGGTTTCCCAAGCGCCGGAGCAATGGCTGCCCACTGCTCCAGGTGTTTGTTCACAGGTAAGGGTTGCGCTTGAATGGGTTAAATGCAGAGCACATAATCCTAGTATGGGTTAATCCATAAGTGCTCTTAATGTTATTTTCACTGATGCTGGTTTGAAGAAAAAAGGCATCAACACATCAAATTGTACAAAAATAAACAGTCATTATTAAAGAACGCATTCTTTGTTTACAGACTATTTCCCACACCTGCCTAAAACTTTTGTGCAGTGCTTAGTTTGATGTTTATCTTCAAATAGTGCAATCCACGACTCCAAGTTTCACAGCTTTCCATTTGGGAAATTACAACTGTCGAGCTTTAGCTAGAGGTGAAAAATGTCCCAGAAGACAGGAGAGCTGAAGCTTAGTGGCACGTTTCAATCAGAGGAAAACAGCAGGGGAGCCGTCTTCCATGCGTGCAATCTTTAGTTCTGCTCAACATGACCAAAAGCCATAGAAACGAGACTGAAAACAAGAAGAAGCAGCAGCAGCAGCATTACTATTCTGACTAGATTTAGTCTGGGCACAGGTTCAGCCGTTTCATGTACCGATGTCATTTTCTCTATGCTGCCAGTGTCTCAAATGGAAATGATGAGTGTGTGTGATCTTTTCTCGACTTTCTGCAGCTTATTCAGCATCAGGGTGTATTTTAAGCTTTCATAGCGGTCCATGCTTTCTTTTGATTCTCACAGGAGCAGGCAACCTGATGGAAGAGTCAGGTAGACATGCTGTGTATTTCAGTTTCAAAAAGCCTTGCAATGGAACGACATGGACTGCTTTGTGTTTAAAGGTCCAGAGCAGATTGGTCACGGCCTGAAGGCAACCCCCAAAGCAGACCTAGAAAACCCTTGCATAAACGCCAACAGAGAACAATTTTGTAGTATTGTTGTTTTATTTGACCTGTTCTCAAGACATTTCTTTAAGAACTTACTCAATGATTTAGTGAAATGAACTTTTTCCCCTTTATTTATTGCATTTCGTTATTTAGCTTTAGTTATTAATTGCAGATAAACTGCACACAGTATGTGAAACTACTATAAATAAACTTTTTGAAATATAGGGAAAAAAGTTACAAAATAGACAAAAAAATAAAACGATAAAATCATTTAATAGTATTAATTTTATAGTCATGACTACATTATTAGCATTTTCAATGCTTTTTTGCAAATGGTCAGATTCTGCAAAAAAATTAAAAAACAACCCCCCCCCCCACAAAAAAAACACTTTAATCTCCAGCATGGAAATATTTATGGTTCTAGTGGAAATTATCTGATAAGAGATTAAATGGCAGCTAGGTATAGAACCCATTTGCACTGGTTTAGAAAAATCTTGGTGCCGTCGATAATTTCTAATAATATTTGTAATGTAGAGGGGCATTGCGAAAGAACCGTCGCTTTGGATAAAGTTGCAAAATGCATAAATGTAAAGTAAATGACTTACTAAATTTTGCCAAATCCTTACTGGTGTAGAGATGGTTTGTGTACAAATTTTCTGTGAGCTTTTTCATTTTTCATTCATTCTTTAAGTCTGAGTATTCTGAAGCTTTTCCGACATTGCCAAACACCTTGCAGACATATACAACCACCATATGAGATGAAATGATATAAGAGAACATTAATTGACAAAGCTAGCAACATGTAAAATTATCCGCTGGTCACAACAAATGTACATCGCGTTGAGACCTAGATCTAAAGCGTTGGCATTAGTTCCGTTTGTTTGTTTTGTCAGGTAATAAAGCAGTTTTCTGAACTTTTCAACCTCAAATGCAAATAACTAGTTTTTGATTGTTAATCAGCGCATGGCCCTTTGAAAGTGTTTATTGAAGACTAAGTGTAATTTATATTATAATTTACATTCAATGTTAAAATGATATTTGTTTAGTATGTTTGTGACTTTGATTCTCTTCCTCTAGTCAAGATCACTAAACATGATGAATAGACTGCTTGTGAAAGATGCCTAATTTGAATGATTTTAAAAACATTATTTTATGCTGCTGTATTGTGTTTTTCACATATTCAGCCGAACTTCCCTCAGTGCTACGTTATCAGACTTCTTATTTGTGCTGACTGCAGAGAGTTTGGCTTTAGACGCTCCTCTTTGATCAAATCTAAATTACAGTATTCCCAAATCCTCTAATGCAAGAGAGAGCGAGCGATTTGATTTCTTTAAAACACTTTATTATAAGTTTGTACACAATATTACACCACAATTTGAATAGCCACTGAATTACACAACGGAATGTTTTGCACCATTTATTTTAAAATGTACAAAGATCACTCTTCTTTTAACCTGCTCTACAGTGCTCTTTTTTTTGAAGGACAATGCGGAAAGGCTCTTTTTTTAAAGCTAATTTACCTAATGTATATCCATTTTCTCTGTTTCTCTCTAAATATGCTACCTCTCAACACTGGCCTGTCCCCACCCTGTTTATGTCTGTGGCCAGAGGGGTCCCATTGCGCTACATGTAACAGTGTATGTGACAAATAAAGGCTACCTATCTAAAAGATCGGAATATTCTCAATTTCAAGTATGGTTCCAGTTTTGCTCGTCTGATATGCATTTAAATTGTAGATACAAAATTGAGCTAAAAAATATCAAAACAACCCCACATCCCTTGTATCATTATAATCATCATAAACAAAGGTTTTAGTCTGTAACATGAAGACATGATAGACAATCTCCAGAGAGTGGTGTGTGGGGGGGGGGGATTGGCAGCTTTGGACTCCAACATGCTTGCCAATACACCAAGCCAAATAAAGGTGTGAAACCGAGTGTTTGATATACCTTTCCAATATACCTCTGTAGCGTGCCATATATCACTGCCTCTACAGCAGCTGTCAACGGCAGCTTCCAGATTTGTAAACCACAGTGGATTTGTTCTTGTTGCATCACTATGTTGCACCTCATTTCAAAGAGCTCTGGATATATTTTACCAAATACAGTACTTGCTTCTTTTTTAAATCATAGGGTTGAATCTGTGGTGTGTTGAATTCTTCCTTCTTTTTAAAAAAAAAGTTGAATTGAGATACAGATGAATGTGTGCTTTTGCTGATACACAGCTCCTTGTTTTATTATTTTTGACATCCTGCATGCAACTTTTTGTGACCAATTTGTTATTGGCCGTTTTTGAGAGTACTACACTCAGAAGAATCTAGTTTATTGAATAATCATTTTAAGTTTACTTGAGAGGTTTTCCCCACCGTGGGCTTTTATGTTGCGCATATTGAGTTATGTTTAATAAAGACTCTTCGTCACTTTGTCATAAGATCTTTAATGAAGGTTCACAGTAACAGTGAATGAATGCAAAATAAAGTGTTTGTTTTCTATCCTTTTATTCTTTCTTATAATGAGGTTTCCTATTATGGTAATGTTTTTAAAAGTTGATGCATTGTTGGCACATAATTTATCAGAGGTGTGGACCTGACTTGAAATTATAGTAAAAGTCTTGAATCCTAATGACTCACGACTTGACACTGAGTTGACCCCTCGGAAAGCATTGAATTTATATTCCGTTCACATTTTGCTCTGTGTGAGTTTGCATCGTGCATGCTTCTAAAGCTTCTTTAAGATCTAAGTTCATCTATTGTTTTCTGGCAGTATTGCTGACGTGTGATTGTCCATCTATTCACTTCATTTGTGTAACGTGTACGACAGCGAATTTTATTTCCTAAAAGAAAATGTTCAAACACCACAAACAGAATTTGGTTACTGTGAAGTTTCTGCTTTTTCGATATTTGTTTTGCCTGAATCTTGTTGGCGTAACAGATTTTACCAGCAGACACTTAATTTACATCAACATTTAAATCTCTGTTTTTAGTCAATTTTCTTTTGAGATTTAATGCTTAGGTTTTTGCTATTTTGGAATTAAAATACATTTGGATGCAGTTGGTATTTACAATGTAAAACAACGGACACATTTAATCCGTTCTTGCATTCCTGGGGGTTTGAACCCACGACCTTTGCGCTGCTAGCAGATTGTTATACTAACTGAACCACAGGAAATATATCTACTATTGCTTTGTTTTTTTTAGACTTAAACTGACTGTGATTAATCAATAAATGTTTTTTTTTTATGTACATAAAAATATAGGTTGACAAATGTGCATTTAAAGAGAGCATCAGAATAAATAAACCCTCTGCAGTTTACATTAAATTGTAATATCGCCTCTTCCTCAGTTGTTTGTGAATATAGCTCAAGCTTTGCCACATTTTACAGAAGGCTCCAATAAATCGGTTTATTGCTTAAAATAAAAAGTAATCTTTCTCTCTGACACATTTGTTACCATTTCTTTTAGCTGCTATCATATATTGGACGAACGCATACTTTTAAAGATAAATCTTTCAGAGTCCAGATGCCCATGTGCACGGTCTAATAGACTCTACATAGAGTTACTGCTTTTATTTACTACCGGACACTGTGTTTCTGAGTAGAGACAAAGACGGAGCACTTTGACTGGTTTAAAAACGTGAGTGTAGATGATCATCGCGCTATCGACACACCGCTGATCATGGTGTTCTATTACTGTTAAAGTAATTACAGTATTTCATAGATGTGTAGAGAAAGCTTTTGAATCTTTTATCCCTTCTCTCTTTGTGATTTGTTGAGTCTGTTTGTGTTTTTTCAGAGCAAGCAGCAAATCATTTGTTGAGGTCTGTGGGTTTTCAAAAGAACTGATAAAAGACACAAATTCAATTGCTGGATATATGCTGAATATGCTATTAAATATCTATACACATTAAACAGGGGTGGTGTTCGGGAGGAATCACAGGTCATTTTTCTACTCTTTGCTCATTTATTTATGGTGCAGTTTTGCAGCATAAGCAGAATGCATCTGTGGGATCATCAGTCAGTTGGGTTTGGCTCTGTGGAAATGTGGGAATCAGCAGACTGCTTCACTCCTGATGTGAATCTTCACCTTCACTCCTGCTGCACATTAATACAACAGTACGCACCGATCAAGTCCTCATCCATCACTGCTCCTCTATGATAAAATGATGCAGCTATTTACAAGTGATACATTTTAAAAGTGTGACATATTCACAGCTAATATCACCCGTTTTCATTCAATGTAGAATCTTTCATTCATCTTCTATACCTGCTTTGAATACAAGGATGAGTCTAGCTGGTCCACCATAAAAGTAGATTCACTCAACAATCACAAATATATCTATTCCTGTTGGCAGCATAGTCACAAATCCACTTGACACACTTTTTTCTACATTAAAAGAACACAGACTGCTGTGTATTCACAACTAAACACCTTTTGTGATGCTGTGTGCACTTTTAAACATAGTGTAAGAAATTGCTGATCAGTTACCCATCCCCATTACATAGCATTGGCAATAGGCTGGGGATATGCAGCATTTTAAGGGTGGTATAACATTTGTAGCTATGCTGTGTTGTTTTTTTATTTGCATTGATTTTTTTTATTATTATTATTAGTAATACATTCTTTATGCTGTTTTTGTTTATTCATCTGAAATATTGGATGCACAACTCTGTTACTCTCTCCCTTTGACTGGCTGAACTAGGTATTTGATTAATCCATGTTATGGTGTGGCTGAATGGCAGGCAGCTAAAGAGAAAGCTTTGCTCATGGAATGTAGCGTAACCTCATCTACCATTAAATGGCTCCTGCCATGGCAACCACTTTCAAATTGTTTCATTTACCAATGTTTTATTATAAGAGCTAACTCTGTCCAATTAGAGAGACTCGTCAATGGTAGTTGAGTAAGTTGCCCACCCCAAAAAAAGTTATTCAAATCAACAACGTTTTTATGATGTCAAACATAATGGATATAGCAAATTTACATGCATCCATGAACAGTGGAAAGTTACAAAAAATCTGTTCATGAATGAGTTATTTCCCCACAATAAATGTTATTTTGATTATATCTGCAATACCAATTCATCATATGCTAAAGAAAAATACTTGATTGAAACTGTAATGGTCATGTGTGGGTTTATTATTGTAGATCTTGACAGTGTCCACAAATGGAAGCTCAGTGTAGTGCGTCTAATGGCATATTGCTTTTTGATGGGACCACTAACGCTGTTAATGAGGTTCAGATGCTGTGCTCTACACGTAGCGTGTGGTTCTGCTTGTGATATCATACGGCCCCCGATGTGACTAAACTCATTCTTTGAGGTCATCTCAAACCATGTGGGCTAAGAACTGATTTTTATCGGTTTTAATATATCATTAAAGGACATTGTTTCCATCATTTAACCCAAAACCCCACTGCTTTTTAAACTTAGAATGAAGCTATTATTTATATACTATGTATAGTCGATTTCAGATTTCACCCCACATAAAATGTAAAAAAGGTTACCCCCCTCCCACCCTTTGGGCTAACTTCATTGATTCTTGTAGATTGGGTATGTGGTATTGGTGGGATGCTGTAAAATGTCAATGAATGTAGAGCATGATTTGACCACCTGAGATACAAAAAAATAAATTATTGTATCTATAAGATGTGAACTATTTGCAAGTAGAATGTGCACAGTTTGCTTTCTTGTTATTTGAGAGAAAACCAAGAAAGTCAAATGCTTTTTTTTTATAATTTAATTCTATAATTATAATTGTTAATAATTTAAGTCCGAAGCATAGTGCGCTATGATTAAATCATTTGTATTTAGCATTTTTAGTGCTTCTTGTGATTAGCTTAGTTGATTTGCATGAAAGAAATTAGCAAGAGAAATTGATTTGAAAGTATGTTGATCAAAGAATTTGTAATAAGACATTTTATTAAAGTTTTTTTTTTTTAATCAACTTTTAGGCACTGATAAGTGAGGAGTGTTTTCTATCTTTTCTATTTGCCCATTAAAGCTTGTCCATCCATGTGTGATGTGCAACAGTCAATACATTTCATTATTGGATGGCACGTACCAGCTTTCAAATATTCTTTTGTTTAATGTGTCAAGCCAGAATGGTTGAGCTTCTGTTTGTGTTTGCTGATAAATATTTAAATTGAACAAAGGATTAAATGAATATTGCTTCATCTTATCATGCAGTCGTGAGGATATTGATTTAGCAGCATTAATATTATAAATCTAGTTCTTATCTCTTTGCAAATATTTTGAAACCGAGTTCTTTGGTTGAATGAACTTTGTAGAAGGGCATAGTCCAGCTTCATTTCTGAAAAAGTCTAGATATATGTTAAGTCTTTTCGCTTTGCTCCATGGAACGCTTTACATTTTAAGACATGGATTCATTAAGGCTGATTTTTATTTCCAATGGTTCCAATTGGTTTTGGTTAACATTCCATGACATTTGGCAGTGTTTTGGAAGTCCAAATGATAAAATATTTCCTTACCGATTAGACAGATGGTTTAATCTTTTTAATACTGCCACGTGTAACATTTAATGTCAGTTTCTTTCTGTAAAGTACTGTTGGATTTCTGGACGGAGCTAAACAGCAGACAGCAAACATAGTGGTGGCCTTTCTAACTCCAGGTCTCTCTCTCAGTGCATGACCTTATTCCCCCTGACATTCTCCACCATTAATCTTTGGACGTGCAGTGATGGAGTACCCTTCCAAGTCACAATGTAACAGTGTCACACTGTTTTATGTGTTTCTGATGGGGCGCTCGACCTAGTTGTGAGTCACTCTAGTCAACCATGAGGTGGCTGTAATTTAATCAGCTCTACCTGGAGGACCACCACCACAGGGGTTTGTTTTTGTTGAAAGCGATTCATATTTCATCCGTGACATAGTTTCATCTAATTATGACTCATTGACTACTTTTTCAGTGTTTTTAGAATTGCTAACAATTTTCACACCGTTTTTCAACTGTGCTTGATTACTTAATAGTTGTTCTTCATTGCCTTTTTTTCATTCTGTAGTGAATAATTTGCATGATTAATTAAGCCTAAACGTTTATTTTGTGCGCTCATAAAAAAAGAATTACTATTGCTTTCTTTGTTTCAGAGATTAGCTGTCTTCTGTCACTAGATCTGTTCATTATTTTTATAAACAGATTTTCTTGGCAAAGTCAGAGTCCCATTAATTTTGGGTAAAACCGATTTGTTCACTACAGCTCCATCCAGCCGGGACCTGCTCAGGTACTGAGGAAGAGTGTGATCCTTCCAGATTGATTACGTACTTTAGGTTCTGGAAAGGTGAGAACACATTAAAACACTTGGTTTGTTTATTGCAATTGGTGGGGCATTGGCCATGCCTGTTTTTTTTCTGGAAAAACACAAGCAAAATTATGTTGCAGACAGTTTGTTTTTCCTGGATTAACGCTGGAATGCTTTGCTTTGATGTCTGTGTGCCATTTGACGGTGAGCGTGAAGCCCAGGGAAAGCCTCAAGCATTGCAGACAGATATTACAGCGGTGACCCTGGCCTTTTATCAGCCTCGCTCCACCACAGCCTTTAATAAGACTTTATGGATCTAGTGATAGGCAGGTGTGTGCATGGACTTTATAGATCTGTTGACCAACAATATCGCCATACTCCCGTCCTCTTATCACTGTGGGGAAATACAAAATTAAAGCTTTTTTTTTTCTTTTTTTTGCCAGAGGCTTCACAACAACTGCTGTGATTCTTGGTGATATGTTCTCATGATGAATTGTAGACTGTTTGTCCCAATGTCAAAGATGCGCCTGTGTATGGAACATTTATTTTAGTGAGGACAGCTGTTGCTTCGATCCCCTACAGCCCTCTTTGGTGCCAGCCACCTTGGCATCCCTTAAAAAATGATGTAGATAAAAGGGCTGCATTTGAGGCCATATCTCAGAGCATGCAGCATATTGTCAACCCTGAATACACAAAATTAACCTCGCGGCTTGGAATAGATTTCTGCAAGCTGTGTGATTTCACTGCATTGGTATTTTTTTTTTAAAATAAGGCTCTTTTACATGCTTTGGCTGTAAAATGAGAACACATGGGGCAAGTGCAAAGTGTTATTTTTCATAAATGGAGGTCACAGGCTTTCAAAATATACCCGTAAACAATGTTTATGTGTAGCTAGTTTGTAACATAAATAGTCATAAAAATAAAGACACTATGTAATAAAAAAGAACAGATTTATATATATATATATATCACTGACTAAATATTCAAAGTGACAAAAATGCCAAAATCTACCAAGGCATACATTTGTACTCGGAGGGTTTGAGAATTTTCCCTTAGGAGCTTTTATGTATAGGTTATTGAAGCAGATTAGCATTAATTATGTTCACAGGGGGGATGCATAGAAACATTAATAGATGAAGTAAATTGAAAACGGAGCTTGTTTTGCTGCTACACATTAATCAGCATGCAGAACTTTCACCCTCCATTATTTGCATTTCTTTGAGGCCATTTCTCACGCAACCTCTGCTCTTTCAATAAAATGTACAAAATGTTTGAGTAGAAGAAAATACCTGGGAAAACTTACTTTTAGAAATCTCAGATTTTCAAAAAACTTCAAATGTGTTTAGCAATATTTTTCTTTTTAAGGTTTTGTTTAAATAAATGCATTCTGAAATTTTTCCGTAAGTGAGATTTTCTTTGATTCAGTTTCCCATCCCACTATTACGACGGAATGCTCTTTTTTTGCATGCTACAATTAGTGTATTCATGAAAATTCTGTAACAAATCATGGTTATAATTGTTAAAAACGTGACTTGGTTTGGCTTCAGCAGATGGACATGCATTTCCTTCATGAATAAAAGGTGTATACTGCTTTACCATTCCTGTCCTTGACAGGAGGATTTTAGCACAGTTATTTTAGACCCGAGGACATCACACAGACTTTTGAATCCATTGCTGCTCAAGAGCTAAATGATTACTTATGAGACATTATAAGCATTTGCAGATGTGGACATTACAGATATTCATAGACCATTATAGTATACAGCGACAGTTAATGGCACAATTCAGTGTGTTAACCATTAAAAGTGTGTCCCCCCCCCCCATCTGTGGTACACGTAAAGTTTTAGTTATGACTATAATGAATCATCCCTTATACAATTATAATGGTCCTTGGATGAGATTTGATATTTAACATGATTCAGATGATTCTCAGTAGAACCTGGCACTAGTAGTGGTAAGCAAACATTGTGGGTTTGATGCTTTAAAAAAGCTTTAACTGTTAAACTCCTTTTGACGAGTGGACAGCCTGACTATATGTGCACAAACGACAATAGATCCAGCAGACCAATGAACTCTGTAATGAATTGAGGAACGAGTAGATAACTCAATTTGTTTAAATGGCAAACATGATAAATACAAGCCATTCTAATCCATGCAAACATTACGGATGCAGAACATATGTAAAAAGTGCTCACAACAGAATGATGAAGGTCGTTCTATTTGAAAGGCTTCATTTTGTTGAGAAATGACTTGTCTTAACACATGGTCAGTGTTTTTCATGACTGCAGAGATCACCAACCCAGTGCATTTAGAATTTAAATTGAAATTACGTACTCTTGAACATTTGAGCAGATTTCGCAGAGCACCAGCAAGCTTTGATTGGCCAGAAGCACGGACTTGTTGCCAGCCCCATCCCCACTCCCTTTCCCTCTGATGTGACCAGCAGGATAGAGCCATTTAACTTTAAAAATTAAAATTACAACTTTATAAAACATATTATAAAAATATTATTTGAATTTTTTTTTGTGTGTAGTAACTCTCTACAAAAAACCTTACTGTCGACTTGTGTTAAGTCATTGTGTCAAAAGTCAAATGTTTTTATATAGCGCCATAATGAAATGCTTCAAAGCAGCTTCACAGGAGGATGACTTTAATTTATGTTAGTTCTAGTTTTCCTCTGAAAAAAAGAATCAAGTATTTGTTAGTAGAAGTGTTCCTGTTCCTCCTTTTTTAACCGATAACTTGTTTGTAGAAGTGTGCATGTTCCTTTTAGCCGATAACTTGTTTGTAGAAGTGTTTCTGTTCTTCCTTTTATAACCGATAACTTATTTGTAGAAGTGTTCCTGTTCCATTATTCTTTAGCCAACGAGTGCAATCTCTGAGTTTACCAGTGCTTCTAGCATGATGCAGGTGAGCTGCTTGTCTCTCTCTTTACAGGCATTGTTATGATTGTGTGGCACTTAAAACACGTGTCACACACAGTTGTTGATATGACAGAGTAATCATATACATCAGCTAAATTATGCTTTCAGTGACCAAAGGCGCTTTCTTGTCGCCCACTCCCTTTCCCCCTGATATGTGGCCAGATTCAGGTTGGAAAGCAAAAGTTTTACTCCCCTTTCTCCTCAATTCTCATCTCAGTCTTTGAAATGATACTGAGGCACCCATGAGCCAGAGACTGAATTAATAATGAACAGTCAAGAGACACCCAATGTCCAATCCAGCCAGATATCACCTTGGAGTGACTTTGCTCTGGTATTGAATCCCGATGGGGGAACGATATTTGCAGGAAGGTTTCCTCCTTTAACCCTGTGAGGAGATGAATATTCTTTGCTCTCTGCCGTTGGCCTTGGCTCACATTTGGAGCTCTGGCATCATTGTCACAGGACATAAGCTTCAGTGCAGGGAGTGCGGTGTGATTTTTCAGGGTAATTAAACCCATGTCCACCTGCAGTGTCCTTCGCTTTATTTTCAAACAGAAAAGAGCTCGCTGTGCCTCATCTGAGCTTGTTTTCCTTCTTTTTGTTTCACTAATCTCTGAGAGCAGCTTCAATTGTACTGGGCTGCCATCAAGAAATGGGATTATTCCACATTTCCTATTGCGCAAATGAATGAATTATGCATCAAGAAACTAGCATTTAGAGCTAACGATCAAAACATGCCAGTGAATTTTTTAAAATTGCTTTTTGTCTTTTTTTTTTTTTTTAAACCTTTTCAACAAGAGATGATGGATTTTGACCATTCACTGGATTTGAATGAAAGTCGAGGACATTTTATTACAGGTTTCAATTACTTTGGTGAGCAGGCAGCAGTTCCATTTGTCGCCTCATTGGTAATGCATGATATAAATATTTTTATAGTATAAGTCATTTTTAATTTTTTTCTTTTTTGTATTTGTTTTTTACTAAGATTATGCTTCAAACAAGCTAAGGTTACAAAGATATACAAATATTTGTAATGGAATACTCGGAACATTCCTGATATTATGAAACCCACAGAAGGCTTCCCTATATATTTTCTTGTAATGGTGGTTAGCGCTCACATTGAGCTAACTTTTTAATGATAAAAATGCAATTTAACACAACAAAATACTAAAAAACTTGTTTTAAATAAAAAAATACATTGTGAAATGATATGATTGTTTGACTGTGTAGTAATTGTTATCTAAACAAAAAAAAGTTTTTAAGTCATCAATTTTGTTTTTCATTTCTTAATACAGATGCTTCAAAGCAGATTCAGTGAAGCCTAATATAGATTATTCATTCATCCTAAATCCCCTTTTGGGGTCACAGGAGTGCAAGCTCAGGAGTTCAGGCAAGAGGCCTAATATAGGTCAGATTATGGAAAAAAGAATTAATGACATGTTTGTAGAAGTATTCCTGTTTTTTCTTTGAGCCGATAACCTGTTTGTAGAAGTGTTCATGTTTTCTCTTTTTAACTGATAGCTTGTTTGTAGAAGTGTTCATGTTCTATCATTCTTTAGCCAGGCATACTCAATCCTTGGGGTTTCCCTTTGCAGGTGTTTTTATGATTGCTTGGCAATCCTAAATACAAAAAATGGACCTCAATAGACATATGTTTATACTTTAATACTTAATATTTTAATGATTTATATAATTATTCTTTTCCTTTTTCTTTCCATAATGACAGGTTAGGCATGGCTGATAGATTATAATGTCATTGAAAATATATTATGATAGATTTTAAAAATGTGTTAGTAACTTGACACTGTAAACAGCTTAACATCCGTCCCTCTGCTTTCTCTTTGTTTGCTAATGTCAACAAGCTTTCTGAGTCCATTTATACAGATGCAACCTTTTTTCACTGGTACTTGCTAGTATAAACACACAATGGAGTGCTTTGAGGATCATTTGAGTCGCATCTGTTGTGCTTTAGCCATTGCCACAACTGAAAAAGAATGGCTCTATACTTCAGGAATTCTGAAACTGCTGTTCATCAAAATAGTCTCATCTGGAAACCAAACCTGAGAGGTGCCACTCCAGCCTGATGAATCTTTTGTACAGATGCTTCACACAGTTTTTCCACCTCCACACTTCATATACTCACTTTGAAAAGTGTAGGCGCAGTGCACAATAGCCATTTTTCGTCTCCCTGTTGTGAAATGGGAATAAGCTTGTGTGAAGGGGTCAAAGATAGCAAATGGTCAGCAGGTCAGTTCCATTACACACTGGGTGATTGTCTTCTCACTCTTGGAGGTTGAGAACTCTTCATGGTAACTCCCACATCATTCTATTTCTCTCCTTTATCCCACCCCATAAAGTTCTCTGTATGAGAGGTCAGGTCTCTGGGAACAAACAGGACAATTTGGATAAATAAGAATCTATACTGGAGCAAAGATGAGTTAACTTTGGCATCACAGGACAATCTTTATTTTCTCCACTAATGTGCTTGTTAAATAAATGATCGAATGGGATAAGGTTCTTGGCAAAGGTTCATGTAACAGTTCTGCATCTAAACATAGATTATTCACTTCCACTCTGAACTGAGTGGTAATTTCTGCGTGGCACTTTAGCCTTGATTGGAGACTGCGCTCTGAAAAGTGAGTTCAAATATTGTGCCAATAGTAATTTGCATTAAATGGGATTGATTATTTGAAGATGTATATACCTATGTATAATTGATAAACACAGCAAAAAAATATTTTAATAATATCTTTTTTTGCTCTTTGCAAGCCATGGTTCAGTGCATAGATGATGATCTTGGTTTTCCGGTTGGTCACTGTAGCTTCTCCCATTTCTTACATTTTGCCAGTCATTTGTCATATTACGCTGTCAAGACATGAACAGCTGGGTATGCCAATTTTATTTTATTTTTTACAAATATCTTGTGTGATCTATGTGTGACCAGTATCCCCCATGGTGTGTAGGGATGGTCTGCTCTAAAGATGTGTGACGCCATTTTGTTTTCTTGGACTCATTGGATGGAACCACTGTTTTATTCGCAAATATTTTCTATTCCAGTTTTTTGCGAATTTAATTCACACGAAACATAGCTACTGTCTTTGATTCACATTTAACAGCATTTCTTTTTTTTCTTTTAAATTTTTTAATTTATTATTATTATTTTTATTAAAAAAAGCAACATTTTTTGACCCCCTGTTGATTATCCAAATGGTCCTTTGTTGTGTTGGTGACGCGAGCTTTGCTGGTGACATTAGTTTGTATTTTTACCAGCACTGAAATTCAGTATCAAATAGCTTCATGTGAAAAGTGCAAGATACATCCTGATTAGTGAGTACTTTATTAGCATTAACAAATTTCTTGTAGAATTGTACTCTAAAGATGCTAAAAAAGGAGAATGTTTCATGATGTGATGACATTTGTGATGTGTTGTTAACAGCAAGGCTTGTTCTGGCTCCTGTTATTGAGACATCTTCTCCTGCCGAGGCAATCTGCAGTTGTCCCAGGGAAGGCGGTATAAAGGGAGTCGATGGTCATCAGAGATAGGTGGAATGAGGCGTGCAGCAGCTAGGCGCAGGGGCGGACAACCAGGCCTTTTTGATGGAGAGCACTGTCATTTAATGATGACTTATCAAAACGAGAGCGCGGCTGGCTGGGCGACTGCCTAGTAGAATGAGCTTTGTCCCTAGAGATGCTATCCGGGAGAGGACAAATTCCAGCACTTAGGTTGAAATTCATCTCGCTAATCGTGGTCGGAGAGACCAACGAAAGGGCCATCCACAGCCCCTGAGAGTGACTGAGAGGAATCACTGACTATGTCTCGAAGATTGGATTTAGAGTGAGAACTGATGCTGCTGGTTAACTCAGAGGCATGCCGACACTTGACTCTTACTTCCAAAGGGCATGCATGCATCCATCAGCAATTAGAGCTGAAGTTATTATGACAAGCTTTTAAACGAGAGCGACTTAATTTATATACAGTACACCGATGTTCCACATATCAAAGACCTCTGTTTTTAGATCTTAATGAAATCTCCTGTCATTGTAATTGACTGAATGTGCAATTGTTGAGCTTTGTAAGAATGAAAACGGACATCCATCAACCGTTTTAGTTCCTTAAAGTACTGTTAAATATACACTCACTGGCCGCTTTATTAGGTACACCTTGCTAGTACTAGGTTGGTACAGTTACTGCAGGTTTGTCAGCTGCACATCCATGGTGTGAATCTCCCACTTCATCCCAAAGGAGATTTATTGGGTTGAGATCTGGTTAATGTGGAGGCCTTTTGAGTACAGTGAGCTCATTGCCATGTTCAAGAAACCCGTCAGAGACTATTTGTAGTTTATGCTGATTACATCGCGGTCAGCAAAAATACTCAGAGAGGGTATATTGTTGACACAATGCTCAGTTGGTACTAACTGGCTCAAAGTGTGCCAAGTAAATACCCCACACAATTACACAACCACCACTAGCATGAGCCATTGATGCAAGGTAGGATGGATCCATGCTTTCATGCTGTACCCTTGAATGTCAGTTTCCTGTTATTGGCTGATAGAAGTGACACCCAATGTGGTGTTTGCTGTTGTAGCCCATCCACCTCTTACAGCTTCAACCAGTCTGGCCTTTGGCATCAACAAAGAATTTCACTTGTTCTTTTCCCCTTTTTTTGGAATATTGGCAATTTCTGAAATACCCACACCTAAGTTCGCCATGCGATTGACTGATTGGAAATTTGCTTTTAGCAGTTGTACAGGTGTACCTAATAAAGTGACCGGTGAGTGTCTGTATATTGGAAATTATGAAAAAAAGATAACTCAACACAAAAATAAACTAAAAAAAAAAAAAGTCAGTAAAATCCCTCATACACAGGATTCTGATGATTGCTTCAAAGAGAGTTTCCGTATTTGATCCTTTTGAGCACATTTGATTCCTCACTCCAGTTTGTCATGCTGGTAGTGTTCCTATACGGCAAGCACAGCTTTATTCTTGTTTCTTAATTGAAGGAACCGAAAGCCATTTCATAAGGGATGAGCAGAATAGATGTTTCACCTGCCTTTAGCACACCGAGAATAGAAACAGAATGAAAGAGAATCTCCTGGTGCTTGCTAATGTAATATAACCCCCGGGCAAATATTTTAATAGCCAGGTCGAGGTTTTGTAGTGAGTTTGCATTCATTTCTGATGCCGTATCTCGTCCTTGTGCCACACCACTGGGGTGAAAGGATTTGTTAAACCTTGTCATTAATTTTGAGGTTTTTAATTGGCTCAATCCCCAGATAAGTGTCAGGTTTGGAATTCGACATTTCTTTAAATCTTATGCGGTTGCAGCCATATTGTGTGATGTATTTTCTTCTCAGTTTCAAGCAATAATGGCAGAAAGGAAGAATGATTTATGAACAGGAAATGTGAGTATCTGAAAAAAGAGCCTCCTGCTAAATGAAAATCTTCACACCTGAGCACCGATCACACAGCATTTGATTCCACTGGCAAATTACATTTTAAATTATGCATTACTTTTTAATTTGTTGGGCTTGCAGTGGACATTGACTCGCTGTGCGGATGTTATAATGAAGGTAAATTAAAAATAAAAAGGGAACTGCTTTACCACACTGGGTAGCGGTTAACACTTTAAGGGCTTTTCGCAGGCACCACACTTGTGGAGGTTATCAGTTTGTACAAGAACTTAAGAGACACTGTGTAAAAGTGTTTGAACCCCAGGCTTTAGAAGTAATTAAATATTTACCTTTAGCCAATAAATGGGGAACGGGAAGCTAAATGTCTTCAAGATGAAATATAAGTAAAAACAATTGGGGTTTGTTTATGCTAATTATAGTAACAGATATGTGACTTCACTGATGGCCCCCTGGCAACCAAAACGTTTCCTAGCAACCAAATTTTCTACACTCTTATCTGAGCTTTGGTAAATGATAAAAAACTTGTTTTAGGTTTATTTAACTTATTGTGACATTATATTATGTTATTATTATATTATGTCACTGACCCCAGCAACTTGACGGTTTACCATAGCAACCATTTTGGCATATCTGAGCTACGGAAAAGCCTAGATCTATGGGTGTTGGTTTATTTTACTCATATTGGCATGGGTAACTTTGTATGATGTCAATAACTTTTCTATAGTAACCACAAATTTTACCTTGGCAACCATTTAATTTTGCTAAAGAAAAAAAAAATCATATTAAATGGAGCTTTTAAAAGCCAACAAGTTTGTGCATTTTTTTTGAATAATCGGTCCGAGCTTCTGGGTTGCTTTTGCACACGTCATTGCTAAAATTTATCTGCCTTTCCCAAAACTAACGAGGAAAAAAATCCTGCAAGAACTCATTGTTTGCTATGCACATAGGAAATGAAAATTTGAAACTGCAGATCCTGCTCTGAGGTAACCATGTACCAGAGGCTTTATCACATTTCTCCAAACTACTGCACCCTGTGTCCTTACCCCCCATTGACCTTGGGGACAGAAGTGATGAAAACCTCCTCCTAAACCCACTGGATTAAACCAGTATCCTAGTTGTGTAGTAAATCACTTCACCTTGGCTCCATAAAGCTCTCAGCATGCTTTTTTTTTTTTTTTTTTTTTTAAAAGCACAGTGCCTCACTAATGCCAACTGCATCGCCTAGCACTTACTATCCATACGAAAAATGACCTAGACTCACACTAATGCATCATTAACATTCCTGGATGCATAAATTGCGAAAGTGCAGTGTGTGGAGAGAGACAGGATATTTGATGTTACACGGATAAAGTGACTTGGAACATTTCATAAAGGGAACAATTGTATGTCCTCAACCTGTTAAAATGCCATTAACAAGGGTGCTGCAGTCGAGCGGGCTTTCATAAATTTTAATTTTATCATTTATATTTCATGGATGTATTTGATTCCTCAAACCTGGCTACCAATCAACTTTTTTCAATGATGTATATTCTTAATTTGCTGTTACTTTGGATCGCAACCAGACTGCATTGTATCCCTTTGAATGACAGACGAATAGCTATAAAAAACATTTGATTTTGTGCCAAATGTCATTGATGTTTTGTGATCCTGCCACATAATGAGCTCTTTCCGTATTTTAGGCTACATCCCTGTGACTTCTCTAAAGACTTGACCTTTGATTTCCACAATGGATACTTGTTCATTATGCCTTCCATACAAGACCAGAATGGCCCACCTGTGGATATTGCCAGGCGCTGGCAATACCCAATGAGTTGCCATCTGACAGGCCTGGCACTACCTCGTCCCCACTCAAACCCGCTTAAGCCTTGTAAAGGCTCTGCCATTGCAGCTCTCTCCTGGGAGTGTGCATGGCCATCTGGGCCTGTGCAGAGGCTTCAGGGAGAAACATCAATTTCAGCGACTGCCTCGGAACTCAGGGGTTTTCCTGACGGCTGTTTATACATTTTAATGTCTGAATGTCAGAAAATCCACTGGGCTTCCACTTAGTTGATGCTAATAGGCCCATGTATGTAGGTATACATCACACACTCTAATACAATATTAGACCACCTTCATCTTTGATTCTGATACATGTTTACTGTAGCATTGTTTTATTCGCCAAGATCTTGGATTGTTGAGGTGGAGTCTGACCACTTTGCAAAGCCTTCCCCAGCACATCCTAAAGATTCTCAAAAGGGGACTTGGTGGGGGCCAATCCATGTGTGAAAATGTCTAATGCTCCCCGGACCACTTTTAACAACTTGAAGATGGTGTTTGAAGTACAACAGATGTACTTCGTGCTACACGGGGAACAGAAATGAAGAAATCATCAGTGTGTAGAGACCTTTATCCTGATGCGCCAATCACTCTGGATCAGGGTAAATCTGGACTCATCAGAGCACATGATCAAACCTTTAAATGCCCTACCAACCTTAGTGGTGTTTTTAAGGCTACACAGCCACCCAATCCCTTGAGTTTCCTTCACGGCAATGCTTCCAGTCTATCCACACTGTTCAATCTAAAATACAGGACGCACAAATAAACCTCGTTTAATAAAAGTCAATTTAATGTTCAATGCATCTGTCTACCCCCATCCATACCTCTGTCCATCCACCCCCTTTCTGTTGAGTTTCAATAGCGTATTGAAAAGTAACACCCAGGTTTCACAATAAATAAATCAAGTTCTCAGCTATATCTCTTTTTTTTTCTTACTCTGCAGTTGGATCATGCTTCATTCTAGAATTTGTCATTATCTGATGTTGTAATGGGATGCAAACAGTGCTGCATGCTGACTCTCAGCAGCAGTAGGCTTTTGTTCACCACAAAAGACCCTTTTTTAAAGCCTCGGAGCAGGAGAAGAAAATATGACACATTAATGGCATCATTAAAGTTAATAGAGGAAAAAGTCTAATCTATGATTGGTAAACACATCACTGTCAGACTCTGTGTACTATAATTGAAATGAGAGAGAATCATTCATAACAGCCGTATTTTACTTCTAGTTTTCAGCAGCACACTCATAAGATCAGAGGAAGGGCTGGATTTCTGTCAGAACGTAACAGTTTGTTTCAGCCTCTTTTATCAAGTGAATGTTCCCCAGAACTGACAAGCTGCAAAGAGCGCATTTCTTTGAATCGTTCTACACGTTTTATATATATATATGTAAAAAAAACAAGTAATCTACATTTAGATATCATACACATGTCTGGTTTCTGACATGTCTGAAAATTGTTTGAAATTTACAATCAGTTACGTGTCTTAAGCCTAATACTCTATGTATTCCCAGTTAATACGTAAAGCAAAGACGTGCATTGGTTGAAAATAGGATTGGATGATATTTCAAAGAAGATCAACTTTCAGTGGTGATTTCTTCTAAGAACCTTCAAAAACAATACAATAATACAGTAGAACCACGGATGATAGTTGTTTATCCCATTTATGCCAGGATCACTTGACAATGTAAACATAATATTATTAAGTTAATATTATCTGTGGTGCATACAATTCACTGAAATGAGAAAAGCAGAGGTGGTTTTGTCAGTTAACCCACAACTCTGTTACAAGCTAGAAAAATAGTGCTCACAATTCAGCGCTTCAATGTAATAAATGTCAGCGTACGTCTATGAAAAGGCTAAAATGATCAATAAATCAATTTTCAGAGAATCTGAAAATGTTTGCTCCTGCCCTAATAGCAGAGTTATAATGTAGGCAGTGAGTTGCTATGGTAACCAATAAAGGTGAATTGATATAAAGTGACCAAACAAATCCGGATTACCCGTGCGGCCTTACGAAGTTAATCAACACCTGTCAGCCAATCAGAATCGAGTATTCGGGATTTCTGCAGTGAAGTGTAGGTATATCATTGTATGTCTTCTCTTGAATGACTAGCAAGGCTATTTTCTTGGCTCATTTTTAGGAAGCGTCTAAGATCCCTCCCCTTTGCATTATTTAGAGGTTTTTTATGAAAAGTGGAGTGCTCGTTGCCTTTTGGTCAGATTTCATCCAGTAGCTTTTTAAATTCAGATGAGCCATTTGTTCCCAGTTGAAAGACTTGCAAGCTGATCTTAAAATCATTCTGTTTTATGATTACTCCATCACTGAGAGCTCATATCAGATGAAACAAAGGCGTCTGCATCTCTCAGTGATGGCGCCAAACAAGACGTCCCCTAAGAGACTTGCATTAAGAGATCTATTAAGAGTGTCAGGAAGCTTTGAATATGTGTGGATGATTGTTACTCGAAACCTTATACAGCCATTAAGATTCTTGTATGAACAGTGATACTATATAATAGCTTTCATGAGTGCGAACAAATATCAGTTAATAATTCTAGTGTTGCGTTTATTGACTTTCTGAGTTATTTTATTCTTTGGATTGAAAACCTCTCTCTGTATATAAAAAAGCACATAAAATGTGAGTCATATTTTTGTTATCTGGTTAGATTATGATGGAAAAGCTGATGTACTTAAAACAATGCTATGGTAGTGGAACTGAACAGCCTGGGCTATAACTGGCATAGTGCATCATTTCTCCACCCTGTCATCCTCGAGTGCCATACATTTTCAGTCCTATGTAAATTTTTCAAGTAATGCTGAAGTTCTGTTTTTGCAACCTGTGTTTATCTTATACACTGGGTCACAAACTCTGGCAGTTTAAATGAGGAGAAGACTACCGTTCGTGTCTTCCACACCTCTACTTGAGATGAAGGCATTTTTGTCACTGGGTCATGATGAATTTTGAGGGGATGGATGTGGGGCACAGTCTTGGCAGACTTCTTTAAAGATGCTAGGGTCACTAGCAAGATTTATCATTGATAAGAGCTTTGGGAAAGGCTGGATTAGTGAATGTGGAGGACACCAATGAGACCAGGAATAGTCATCTGCCCTGATTTCCACCTCAACTTCACATGAATAAATCTCTGGTCTGCGCTGATATATTACCTCCAGGCTTGCATTGTTTACAACATGCTGGCTGTCCAAATGACTTGTTTATGCCAAAGAAAAGAGGCAACAGCTATAAATCTGTTGTTTGGGACGGCCTGCACAAGGTTGCTACATAGTGAACACCTGTTGCACAAGACAGAGAGGATAGCCTGAGGTATGAAAACAGTTGCAGCCGGTGGTCATTGCATCGCGGCTAATGCTTGTGAAGGAAATTGGATTTTATACATCATTACAACAGCATGTGCGCAAGCAGGCTATTAGTTGTTGTCACCATCATTAGCAAACCTCACATTTATGTTTGGTTGGCCGGTGAAAATCACCTACGTTGTGCTTGTCACCTTCCGAAAAAATCAAGCTGTAAATAACAATCCACACGTCAAAGTACAAATGATAACGGTAGCTCACGGGTAGATAGTGTCAGCAGAATGGTGAATACTAAACAAAGCCTGACACATTGTTTACAACGGAGTTTGTCTGTGGTGCCTATTAACTGTGTAAATATGTTTTTAGAGGCCGTATTCACATCCAAATTAATTTCCTCAAGGAAATCTGAGCAGCAAGTGCTAATTGGTTTGATTTCAAACGAAAACAAAGGGTTAAGTTCCTTTTGTGCATAGAAGTCTCTGTCTTTGTGCGTTTCGATAGTTGGCAACAATTCAGCTTTTGAGGGCTCTTGTAATAATTTAGTTCTTTCATTTTTTTTTTTTTTTTTGATTCGGCCTCCTTTAATCGCTCTTTGAGAGCCTTTGTCAAAAGAACTCATTCCATTGCCTGGCCTGAAAGTGGATTGATTTTACAGGGAGGGAGGACGTTCTATTGCAAAGACAAATGTAGGTTTTGGGGTTGGAAAGATCCAAATATGTCCACTAGACAGTTTGTGTATAAACCTAGTTTTAGACTTGTTAAAGTGGCATTTAATTTTTTCTTTTTTATGATTTCCCAGAATTCCTTTGCCAGTCTGAAAAGATATAGCACCCCAAGTCAGATTTATTTGGATGGCTTGGCAAAGTCTGGTAGCTGTAGCTTGAACGGTCTATAGACGAATAACTTAATATCATTTTTTTAATTAAATGCAGATTTTATGCATCAACTACATGTGCCTGTCCATTATATTTTTGCTAATCTTTTGACTATTCTAGTGATTAAATAATGTATTACAAAGGCTTGGTCAGTTGTCAACAGACAAAGCCGTATACAATCTGTATAAACTCGAGTCTGACAGATCTGCATGATCTGTTATAGAATAAATCTATAACCTAATTTTGTGCATTTGTTATTTTGCTCAACTGCTGAGTATCCCTTGAGTTTGTTGAATTTCAGTGTTTCTGTCAGGCTTGGCAGACGGAGTTTCATTCATCCAGATGGAGAGACAGAGAGAGTGAGAAGTAAGGGCCCAGCAGATGGTGGAATTAAGTGGTGAGGAACGGATGGGTCAGCGTTGTAAAAAAGGAAAGACAATAAGCATAATCCCCATTGCTTTACTACTAAGGTTTCCTTGTAAAATATATTTAATAGGTTTTTGTTTGAATAATTCTTATGAATATAATCCCATCTTAATTTAAGATCTGAGTACAAGTTTAGGTACAAAACAGACAATTCTATATGGTCTAACTCTATAAAACATGCCTTTAATATTGCAAACCTAAAATTTCTCCTTTGATATTACATATGTGAGTCTTTTCTGTAACGCTGATGCTAATAAAGTCGCAATACCTACTCTAAAACTAGCATTTTTGTGTTTTTTAATATATGTGTATAATACATGTATTGATTTTAGATTTGCATATTTAATTTATTTACTTTGGTCATGCAGGCAGCAATCTGAGCACTTTGTTCTCAGTGTGCCTGATAATACTAGTAATAAAAAAAGTCCTATTGTCTGAGATAGAACAGGAAGTTACATCACAACAGGAAGTTACAAAGTGCTTCACAGGCTCTGGCCTTTTGCTCTGCAGATCTTGAGACACATCTTGTTCCCATTCCCCCTCCACCAATCTTCCTTTGTTCTCAATGCAGCGTGTGTTTTAGTTAAATAAAGCAGCATTTTCTGTTAAATCTTTAAAACTTGCTTCCAGAGTCTCCTGTATTGGGTTCTGAATTAATTGTCAATAACACTACAGAGATCCCTCAGAACTGAGCGCCACACTTTGTTTTAAATGTTCACCTTTTATTTAAAAAATAATTAACCTGACGTGAAAAACCAAATGTAGGGGTAGAGTTAAGGTGTAGAAATGAAACTCTGTATAAATATGCAATTAACCCGAAGTCTGTCTATAAATGATGGCTTTTGTGGTCTGCCCAAAAATTAGATGGGGTTAGGCACCCTCCTCTGTAGAATATGTGACTTTACATGTAATATTTCAAATGCTATGTTTACAATGTCTGGGTTTTTCGATGTCTTCTTTCTGGCAAAACGGAGTAATCTAGACTCCAATTATCGAGAAGTTTTTGACAAGAGCTCACATATCCCCCCGACCTTAACCCATAAAAGATTTAATGCTCTTTGAATCTACATGTATGAGTCTCCAGGGTGTTTTTAACATTTCTATTGATGTTCTACTTACTACAGTATTCCAGCCTTACATTGGTCGTCGAATCAGTTGCGAATCACTGGGCTTTCATTTGGGCCCTTGCAATTATGGATCGTAATTGCTAAATTAGCATGTATTATTAATATTTCAACTGAGGTTTGATTAATGGAGTGCCCTTCCATCACTGAACTCAGTAATTAGTTGCCTAGAAGAAGTACGAGGGAGCGATGTAGAGTTTAAAATGTATGAGAGAGCATCAATGTCTACGAAAGAAGAGTATCCAGCCCTACGACACACGTCCACATTTTTCAATGTTTCTGGGAAATTGTCCCTAAAGTTTGGCAAATTGATTAATATGGTCTTTATCATCAGACACAAAAAGCAATTTGAGGCATAGGAATGTGTTAAAAAAGGATTATGGGCTGTGAAATCTGAAATGGGATCAATATTTTGAGACACAGCTATGTCAATATTTACTCAAGTCAGTATTGGCAGGTCGTCTTGGTAAATGATTCTAATTTAACACAACATTTAGTTCCAATGGGTTTTCTAATAGATATAATATTGACCATGTCTGAACATTAGTTTAGATGAAAATGATAAGAAGCAAACTGCAATTTTTTGAGGAATACTGCACAGTCCACCAAAGAGGCTCAATTGCTCTTCAGAAGAAATGACCAAAGTGCCCTTATTTTATAGCCCTAGAACAAAGCATTTATACAATTACATTTAAAATGCCCATTCATTCAGCATCAACCAATGAATTCTTGGAACCAATTTAGATTCAACGATCAAATCTATAGCGTCTTCAGGAAATCCAGTACAAAATGTTCTGTCTTTTCACCAAAAACCTTTAATTTAACTCAAGCTCAACCATATTCTGACTCCAATTCTATGACTGTTACATTTCGCAATATCTGCTTTTCCATCCACCTATTTTTTTTAATGCACATTTTGGGATATTGCAGAAAAAAACCATGGCTGAAAACGACAAGATTTGCATAAATTGTGGAAATACAGAAAAAACTAATAATGTGTACAACTGAGTAGGAACAAAAATCGACCAGAAAGTTCAATGGAAATGCATTTTCCAAATAAATCCCAATGCAATGCAATGGCGCAGCATTTTTTTCTGTCAGAAATCTGAAATCCTTAACCATTCCAAGTGGCTTGGGATTATCACCGCCCAGAACTATCTTGACTGGCTGCGTTTGATGTGTGTGTTCTGAGATGCAAGTATGTTTTTTTTTTTCTATATGAAAAAGGCACCAGTTTATCAGGAAGTGACAATTGTGTTCTCTTAGACTCGTTGGATAAAACGAGTTGGATAGTGGTTTATTCGCATATATCTAATACAAAATTCCAGTTTTGCGCATAAATTTAATTTGCATCTTGGATGAAAACATTGCTAAAGACACTCTTTACACCAAGGGTTGCCCAATCATGATCTACCGGTCAATCACAAAGCGGGTAGATTTCAAATGAAGACGTCAACCAATCACTTGTCACTCGATTGACATACAAAACAGCCAGTCACTGTGCATGAATTCTAGCAAGTAGTGCAAAACTCAAGCAAGTCAGTGAAAGCCTCTTTATTTATTTTAAACTCATTCCATTCAGTGCAAGTTATCAGTTTTGTCCAATATGGGTTTGTGTTATGAAAGCATTTAAAGAATTCTCAATATGTTCATAAATAAATCCAAGTTTTGTATTTTAGAGCATTTTGGTCATTTTTTTGAGAGCGACATCCTCAGCACAACCTCATGAAGGAGTTCCCCACCTCATAAAATTGCCACTCTGATTTGGGCTTGTTTGCAGTATGTTGTGTAATTAGTTGAGGGCATGAAGGGCACAGGAAAACGGAGGGACATCTCTTGATTGCTTCCATTAATCATGTGTCAGGGAGACCGGCGTAGGAGGATTTGGAAACTCAAATGGTCTGTGTCATTTTCTTAATGGTCCATTTCAGGTTTCTTCTTCAAACCTCTGATTCCTGGAAGAATAAAAAAAAAAATCGTATGTACCACAGAATCTGAGTTGCTTCTATTAGGAAAATTGCAGACATCATGTGCACGCTGTTTGTTAAGTGTATGCATGCAGCTTGGTGGATAATATGAAGGTGATGGAACATTTTCGTGCAGCAAAATAATGTTCCCTTCCTTTATGAGAGAAAGGCCAGGAACCTGCATTTCTCAAAGCAGGCCTGAGAGATCGCCCAGAGCCATTTTGGACCATGAGGTGTGTTTCTCGTCTATGGGCTTAAGGGTTTTTTTTCGCTCTCTCTCTCTCTCTCTCTCTCCCTCTCTTCTTTCATTAGTCTGTTTTCAGAGTGAATGTGAATGTAGTACCTGACCAGAATGAAGAGCCAAATCTAAAGCTGGAGGCTTTTTCCCCTATAAATAGAACACAAAAATAATTTCTTGCATGAGCAACACACTTACACAAAATCAACAGCTACCTTCTTGTGGGGAAATGCTGGCGTTTTAAAAAGAGTTTAGATGGAATGGGTCTAGGATTCCTCTGATGTTAAAAATGCTGAATATAGTGGTAAAATAGAATTGGCCATAAAAACCTGTAGGAAAGTATTGATAAGTAAAGCAGGCTTTGTTCTTAACCATGTATTACAACTCAGAAAGACTAATTAAATATGAAGACTGCTTGTTCTTCATGTCAGTGTGAATTAATGGTGTGGTGTTGTTTACTACACCCATATCCAAGCATGTGTGACGCTGATGTGTTTTATGGTGTGGTTGGTGTTTTATGGAGTACCATCTCAATATTTATGGATTTATGGACACTAAAACAATGTGAAAATCACCCTTTAAAACACAACAGAGCTCTCCTTTGAATGTTATCTATAATTAAAAACTGAATGTAATGGTATGTTAAACTGGAGACCAACCATTGGGAAAAAAAAAAGCTCCAGGACAATTTTTAATTTAACTGTTGATGCCACACACAATGTACAACAATGGAGTTAGTCTTTGTGAGCTTCTGAAGAGGTACTTTGAAGTTAATAGTGGGTCGAGGCAGCCATTGTAATCTTAACAGCTATTCTGTGTTTCAGTCAGTGGAGCATGGTGCTTGCAACACAGGTCACGGGTTCATGAGCATGAATTGACTTAAAATGTGTTTCAGTCGCTTTTGATAAAAGTATAAGCTAAATGCATGAATTCAGAAGTGCATCAGTCCTAAATGACCAAAAAGTGGAGGTACAGAAGAAGTATTTGACCCCCACCCGTTGCCCACAGCGTCAGGCCATAAATGTAATAATGCAAAGGTTAGATACATGTCACAAATCCAGAAAACAAAGGTTTACTTAGGCCCCTAGTGATACAGGAGATGTCTGTTTTGCTCTTAAGTGTGTTTTAATTGGTAATATGTGATTTGTATCTACATACAGTTAAAAACAGTCTATCAAAAGGTATCGATAGACAAAATTGTAGACATGGGCTGCATGTCATTTACCCCCAAATGACCCAATGGGGTTATGGTTTTTCTGTTAAGCAAAGAACACTACCTGGTTGTGGCAAATTGTGATGCCGTGTACCTTGAAGTATTCTATAAAAGGAAAGGACACTAGATATGGAATGCGCTTTGTGTATTACAGCATGAAAATGGTCAAAACTTATGGTCTTCGACGCCATTTTCATATTATGGCCCTAGATTAAATGCGTATGCCTGCATTTTTAAAATATAACTTGTATTTTAGTGGGACTTGTACAACCATTCAGACACCTTTCCTCACAGATATGGACGCCGGAGAAGACAGTTTCCAGTAAAATCAATACAAGAAGGCAGTCAGAGGTTATTTAAAGAATTAGAAAGACGTTTGTGACGTTAAATATTTTGTTATTGCTTCCGCCATTATTCTACAAACATACAAATTGTCCTAGTCTCTTTTGTCTTAATTGTCTTACTAATATTGTTTGATAATAATCTTAAAACAAAGCCAAATAAAAACTATAGGAGCACTCTTGTCATAATTTACATCCGTAAACGGCACTTTGCGAGTGACGTCAAGTCCTCTTCTGTGCAAGCATGTACAATTTCATTAAAAAAAAGAAATTGGATAGAGTTAAGGGTTAAAATTCATGTTAAAAAAAATATGTTTCTATATATTTTTAATGCGTTTATGGAATCTTTCCCCATGAGTTTGCTTTAAGCAAATTACATGTTTACCTTGGTTTTGTTGCTGCTTTTAACACCAGCCATTTCTGTCATTTGTAGCCACATTAACAAAACTATCTCTGTGCATTAAAATATTCTAGTCTGCTAGAAATATAATGTGCGGGAAGCCAGTGCTGCTTTATGTTGTTTGTTTCCTATAACAGGTTATCTATTTTCACCCTTGCACTCAGCAAGAATCAAGCTCCATTTTAGCAGCTCAGCTAAAAACCCTTTAAATACCCGAGTGCATTATACAAAGAACAGGCCTTTTGTGATTAAATGTATGTTCACCTTGAATCTAGGTGGAAAGTCTTGCTTCTTTTTTTTCTTCTCTGAAGCTTTTGACATACAGGAGCTAAATTCAATGACTCATGGCCTCACAAGAGCACAATACCTTGCACATTAATCACAAACTCTCACAAGACGCTTTCTCCAGTGTTCCTCGAAATGTTCCGACACATGGTGTTTCACCAGAGCATGCCAGAAGCACTGTCAGTTATGTTTTTAATTAGGCTTCTAATTGTACACCGTGTCTTATCTGGACTGTCCATATATATCATGCAGACAGTGAGCCATGGCAGATGAGATGCGTGGAGTGAGAGCATTTATGCATATTCTAGATCAACCCTACCCATGTGCTGGGGATGACAGTCCTGCCAGGTGGAGTGGGACTTAGATTTTTGTTTACTATTCACGCTACAATCGCCAAAGAGTGAATGTTTTGTTACTACTGATCTGAAAAGATCTCACTGCATATCAAACATGGCCAGGCCTAAGCAAAAAAAGTCATAGTGTTAAATCAACTCAACTGGTGTCAATGATGTAGACCTACCCAGTGTTACTATTTAAATAAACATTGCCCGTTGTTAATATAACACTATTCCAGCTGTATTAACACCTCAGTCAGTGTTAAAATAGTGTTGCATTTAACATCAAGGCAGTGTTTTATATATGTACACCAGTGGTGTTGATTCAACACTTGCTTTGCTTGTGTAGAAAGATGTGATTTCATGGTTATTCCTTTTAGTCCAAAGGTGTTTTACCTTCAATAAATTTATCAATGAAACCTAAAATAAAAGTCCCTCAGTTTTCTTTAATTCAGGAAAAGATTGAGAGTTTTTTTTTAGGTAAAATGAATATGAGTAACTAAATGTTCTAAAAAAAAAAAATCCAGTTAAGTCTTTATTGTTAATTAATTGATCTTGTCAATTCGTTGTGGATATCTCTTGCCGCATATACTTTCAGATTTATTTTTTCGCACTTTTCACCTTACCTTTTAAAATAGCATGAACTGTGTCAGGAAGCAAGTGTACGTCTTTCTGACTGTATTTCTGGATTGATATATACATGCCCGTGTTTCTCCGCATTAATCCTGACCAAATCTCCAACTAGATTTGCGAAAATTGAGACCCAAACATTGAAGGAACCTCTACCATGCTTCACTTTCCTGCAGACATCATTTTTGTATCATTCTCCAGCCCTTCAGTGAACAGACTGCTTCATGCCACAGTCAAATATTTCAGCCCAGTCCAGAGCACCTGCTGCCCATTTTATGCACCTTATTCATGTGCTCTTTGCACATACTTAAGTGTCTGGACCTTGTTTCCACGTCGGAAGTTTGACCTTTTCACTGCACCTCTTTTCATTTCACCTCTTTCTTTCTAGCCAGACTTAAACTGGAGTCCCACTGGTTTCATCACTGTTGCTTGTTTCCATGAGCTTCTTCTGTACAACTTGAAGCAAAGTCTGCTCTGAAATCTTTTTTCTGGAAAAGACCTTGTTGTTGAAGTATAAATACCAAGGGTTTTTGTTGCCGTGCTCAGTCTTTCCATGACATAAACTGTCATCGCCTTGGAAGCAGTTTGTCTGCTCCTTACCTTGTTTTAAAGCTCCTACACAGCTGTGTCTGTTTCAGATCATGACTGGATTACAAGCTAAGTTTGACATTCATGATCTTTAGCACCTGTAGGCATTGGTTTATGGTCCACAATAATGTAATCTTACAAATACCTGAATTTGGAAAATAAAAACTGCTTACCTAGTATTGTGGAAATTTACAGAAAAGTCAGCTTTAACTTGGATATGTTTTTTTTTTTCAGAGGATTATTGCAGATGTCCTTGTTACAGCTGGATGGAGGACAGACAGGTTATAAGAACTGAACAGACTTTTATATAAATAACAGGCAGGAGTGTGATTATATTCCTTTTATAAGAAAGAATATGTAGATGATGCGGTGAAGTGAGTGGCTAATTGGGAAGGGCTGGGGGGCTGGAATGATTGTGATTGGCCGATCCTGTTCAGGTGTGATGTCATGTCTGCTGATTCAGGTGGCTCAGGCTCTGTGGCTGTGATTGAATTCCTGACAGTCCTATTTGTATAAGAATTACGATTTTAAACAACGAGAGGCAACTTTGTGGTGTTTCAGTGGAGGAATGTTGGAAGTGGATGTGGAAGAATAGTTTAAATAAGGGTTGTGGTCTCAGTGGACTATGTTCTTTGAAAAGATGATGACCAAGCTTGGAGGATCTCTAAGGTAATGCCGGCATGTTTTATTACACATTATCTTTGGTCTTTTCCAACTGAGAATACCTAGAATAATTTTATATAAAAATAGTTTTAAAAAGAACTAAGGAATAGTTTAAACTTGATTGAATAACAGCGTATCTACTTTTTTTATTATTGAATTAAATATTTGTATTTTTTTTTTACGTAGTTTCTTATTTTGTTTGATTAATGTCCTTCACGATAAATTTCATACAAGCAAAATGATTTTGAGTGAGCTTTCCTTTGAAGCAACTTTTTCACTGGAAGTGTCTTAATAAGCTCACGATCGATACAGTTTTAGTTTTCATATAAGAATATATGGTTATGGGTTTGGGATGCTAATGGGATATTTCTGCAGACTAATTTATCCAACTTATCTGAGCACTTAAAGCTGCATACATTTATATCAACTTGGAAGGTTCTGTCAGATCGCAGAGAACCCATTGAAATTCACGGACGTGAAATGTTATGTCTAGACAGTGCAGAAGCACTTTATGTACCAGTACTAGTAGAAGTGCTGGTTGTCATTAGCTAATTGACTATAGTCACAGAAACATAGATGAGAGGCATTTCACTGAATAAGCTTTTTCAGTGGGGAAGCAAAAATATATTTTCATCTTGAATTTGATTATCTTTTTCTGAGAGAGCTAACATGTTTAGATACCTCTCCAGGGCATTGCGCAGCTTGAGGGAAGAAAACAAGTGGAAGATGGATTTTTTTACTATTTTGCATTTAAATTCAGAACTTTTAAATGCTGTATTTTCAGTTAAGCAGAAGTAAGTGTATTTCAGTTTTAATAGACACGAAGTTGAAGTTGGATGTTCGACTTTACTTGATGCATTGACTTGCTTTGTTAACCATCTAAAAAGAGATAAATGTCATTACACACGTTTGTTGATTCATGTTTCCTGTCCCACGGAGTTGATTTTAACACTGTGGATTATTTAGTTCTTTTTCAGTTGTTGCCTAATGTATTGACTGTTGATCAGATTCTTCAGCCGGTTTGGATGTCTCTTATTTTCTTTCTAGATAATTGCTGTAAAAACCCATATGGATGATGGGAGGAGTATAATCACATCTCTATACAAGTTAGATTTACAGCATAAAATAAACAACTTTACTTTGTGTTTTATATATCTCAGTGTTTGAATCAACTTAATATGGTTTCAAACCTATATTTCAACCACCTTTTATGCTATGGCTCTCAACTAAAATAAAATAATTATTTTGAAGAAACCTTAGAAACAACATAGTTTTCAGGAACATTTTATGGTTTCCTGAAATGTTTTTTCACAATAACGTTAGTGGGCTCTTTTTTGTATTAATAGCATTGGATGCTGTGTGAAAGAGGAATGATTCACATATCTTCGTACTATTCTTCTGAAAATGAATTCTGAAACTAATTCTACATATTACCACTATTCCTTGTTTTTATTATCATAAGCCACAACCTCAGATTAATTTTCCCGACCTCCTGAGAACAAAGAGTAAAATCACAACATGTGAATCTCCATGAGATGGTGATTAATTCTCATTTCAGACCCTTTAAAGTGCAGATTAGTATTCAACATGAGTCTGTTTGAGTTTTACATGCGAGTTTGTGCTGCGCAAAGACAGAAATTGACAACAACGGTCACTAAAATTCTCCAAGAACTTGAAAAAGTTACTAGATTTGTTATTATATTAAAGATAGATGGATCATTAGTTAGAAATGCTGAAGGGTCTGAAAAGACACTAAATCTAGGGACCTAAACTTAAAATAATGACAGGGAGTGTTTTTGCAATAGTGTTTGTAATATTAATGAAATGATACATGAATATTCTGTATCAGATTTAGCAACTTAATGGATTACCAATGATTTAAAATGTAGCTTTGAATTGTGCTTTGTCTGTTTTAGACTGGATTTGTACAGCTGGAGGATTCATAAAATGTAAAAAGTCACACAGATTTGTCTGTAATCTCGATGTCTTACATCTCTCTGTTTCTCGTTGCCAGGCCAACAGTTTCTGTTTCTCTGCAGGAGTATATAGAGATTACTGATGTTTGTGTACAGTGTTTGCCTTGAGGTGAACTGAGAGAGAAGATGTGTGTTTGCTGTGTCATACAGAGAGGTTCTCCATCAGGCTTCAAGTGAAACAAATTTAAAGCGTCAAAAGCGATTGATTTTTTTAACTTTTAAACTTTTATTTAACTCTTAATTGTGTTTACTGGCGATTCAGTGGACATTATGAGGTTTCAACAAATTATTTTAGTTAAACTTGCCCCAAAGGAATTTTCTTAATATATTTAACAGAATATGTGCAGCAAGAAAAAAAAAAAAAAGACTGAAAACAGCAACAACACTAGAAGCCTGTTTGCCTGTTATTGTGTCTTCCATGAGTGTTTTTATATTTCACTCATTAAAATGTATTTTGTTTCAGTATTATTTAGTTTATTTATTATAACTATGCAGATTTTGAATCCATTTTAAAATACTATATATATTATAGTACTATACCAATGGCAAAAAATGTCAATTAATCCAGTGTGCTTAACAGTAAAGAGCAGGTCTGTGATTGGTCGGCTTGGTACTGTTTCTTTAGTGATGTCATACATATCCGAGTGTCCCTGCCATGAATGCAACAAACACCAATGTGAATGAAATTGCTGAAAAATTGATCGAAGAAATATAACCATCTGTATAACTGTTCCCTCAGCGGACTACAAAGCCAACGTAGCAGAAGTAAAACGAGCGAAACACCGCTCACTGTGTTTATTTAAAGCTACATCTATAAATTGGGTTATAGGTTGCTAAAAATAACTACTAGTACTAATACCGATTAGTATGGTGAGTATAATGATGATAAAAATAATCCTTGGCACAAATTCTGCATGGTATTGCAAGAAAATTTCATGTTGAATTTGTGTCTTTGTGGAACCCAAATGACCTCACTCACAAACAAACTTTGGATTGGATCAGCTTGTCCTTCAGGATTTAATCTTCCTTCTTGTTTAGCTCCGGTTAAACCATAACATAAGGCATACAACTTTGTAATTTATTTTGATTAAGCACAATCGCTGTAAATTTTATTAGTCTTGGAGTTTGGTCACATGAAAGGCTGAGAGAGTTGAATTTAAATGGCATCATTAGCTTTGAACATATCTCATTCTAACAATCAAGCACCATTGTTCCGTGAACACTTTCCAAAGGCCAACATTTTAGTCGCTGCATTGACCCCAAGTCTTTGCTTTTTCTCCAGCAAGAGTGGCCATTATTGAGCTTGCCCTCCACACAAACCCACTCCGACAGACCCTTATATCACACAGCCACTGAATGTCTGAGTCTGCGGTTCAAAGAGGGAGCGATGAGGTGTAATTCAGCTTTTACCTGTCAGGGAGGGGAGAAAGTAAAAGCTCTCTGAGCCTTTTAGGATGGAAAAAGTGAACAACATTATTTGTGTCTTGAATCTAGCCGAAGCAACGTGAGTGTCTCCAACAGGCTTGTCATTGGGATTTTTTATTATTGCTTCCACTAAAATCTTAGATCTCTTTTTTTGGCATTTGTGCAATGTATTGTATATGAAATATTGTTCCTTCCTGCACCTACTGCAAACAAAAAACTTTAGTTGTGCTCATACGTTTTTACTGATTTCGGAATTTCTTGGCTATTGTTCACAAGATACAAATGTTTGGTATCAAATGGATTTTGTGTTCAAAATCAGTGTTTTTGAATTCTACTAACAGAAACTATTCAAATGACCCTGATGAAACTTTTACGTATCCTTGTGATTTGGGCGTGATGACATGCAAAAAAAAAGGGTTTAAGTAGCTGGTAAAAGTATCCACCATCATCTAGAATCTGTTAGAGGAACCTGAGGTTCAAAAGGCACAAACGGTTCCTGGGCTCCTGATAGACCCTTGCCTCATTCATCCAGTGACGCACGGACATTTCTGAACTCTGAGAAATAGAGAAAGCAAAAGAGCTGTCGAAGGATCTACGAGAAAAGGTATTAATCTGCACAAAACAGGAAAGGGCCAAAAATCTCAGAGACAAGCCTTCAGACTTTTGGAACAGGAGTTTAACAGGACCAATGAGGCCAGAATTGAACATTTTGCCTGTGATCTTTAATGCTATATTTGGAGAGGAGTCAACAAGGCAGGTCACTGATGTTTTGGGAATGAGTGAGCTCCAAAGGCACAGGAAACTTGGTGAAAATGTATGGGAAGATGAATGCAGCATGTATCAAAGAATACTGAACGAAAATGTGCACTCATCAGTCCAGAAATTACTGCATATTCCAAAACGATATTGTGCCAAAACACAGGAATATTTCCATTTGTCATGTGTTACGACAAACAGAAGGTTCAGGAGTGACCATCTCCGTCTCCTGACCTCAATATCATTGAGTCACTCTGGGGAGAACTACAACATGGAGTTAATGCAGGATAGTCCAAGAATTTATAAGAGCTAGTCAAGAAAAATGGGCTGTTTTACCAACAGAGAAGGTAAAGAACCTCATCAAAATCTTAAGAGCTGGTGCATTTAAACTTTTGATCAGGGTCATTTGGAAATTTTCTGTTCAGTTGTTTCTGAAATTTTCTATTATGATTTTAAAAAGTGTAGAGACCATCATTTGACACTAAATGACTTTAGCAAAACCACTAACTATGAGTGAGAAAGATGTTTTTGTGCCATCATTCATATTTTCTGAAAAATGTTCAAGAAATCAAAACCGTTGCCATGGTGTTTAAACTTAAGAGCACAACTCATAGTTCAATTAACTAGTTACTTATAATAATAATGCCCCAAGTAAATGTGTACTATAAATGTGAAACTTTTAAGGCATGTGAACTGGATTCCTCTGATCTCAAAAGCCATATTGATACATGATCAATGCCAACCATAAAAGCAAACAAAAGATTGAAATAAATATGGAAATGGGGCAAAATGGAAGCACAATGAGATTATAAACACACAATGAGAAAACAGTGGTGAGCGGAATGAAAAACGCCTTGGCTCCTGACACTAGATGAAAAGGACATACATTATATCCTTTCCTGTGTACAGCTTTATCCACACTTCTAAGGGTTTCCCAGGAGATTTCCAACCCTTTCCTTGGCCTTTAATGAGTACACCATCACTGTACCACCCAGACTGTCACCAGTTCCTGCATTGCTTTGAATACAGATGCAGTTGAAGGCACCAGGCAGTCGAAGACAAATAGAAGAAACTGAGTTTTAAATTGTATTTTACATCTGTAGCTTTATATTATATCCAGCATTTGTTGGCATTATAGATATATTTAATATTAATGCTAGCAAAGGTGAAAGCTGTATAAAACCACAAAACAATGTAAATGTGGTAAACATTTAAACAAATCTCATTTGTAAACTTTACATCTTAAAAAAAAATGCATTGCTATTTTCCAGCTTTGCATACATCAGCCACCAATATGTAGTTCCCGAGGCACTCATGATTCAAAATTTGCGTTGGTTTGGCTCAGAATGTGCTGAGCTCTTCTAGGATTATTGCAATCTCCTGTGGTGCAAATGCAATATGATTAGCCGATTTATGTGGCAACAAAAATTAATTAAATTATAAAGCTCTTTATGTCAGTCAGATATGAATCATCTTTCAGTGAAACTCTGCCTTTCTGACAGCGGAGATATTTTTTACATGTGTCTGCTGTTGCTGCACTGAATGCTAAATACTCTCCATTATCATAATTATGATAAAGTGACTTGTTTGTATTCGGTTCACTTTAACAATGCATTGCTTTGCTAGCTTCCTTGTTAAATGGATTCATGAATAAGGTCAAGTGTTAAACAGTGAGTATGACCTCTTTAATTAGATGCAATGTCTGCTTAAAGCAAATAGCCATTTTACAATTTAGAGCCCAATATTGTTTGTTCGGTGCTTTTCTAATTTGCTAGAGTTTATGCATGCATTTGATGTTTTGGTCTGCATGGGTTTGTCATACCCCGGGTTGTTGAAGGATAATTTGAAATGGGCTGTTGTGTGAGTGTTCATGGTGTGCGAGAATCAAAAGCCAACAGAATCGATACAGAGCCCTGAGGTTCAAGATTGTGCGAAATCAATTCAGCCAATTGCCATTCAGCTTCAAAGAGCCTTTGTGACCCTTAACCCTTGCATGCTTCATGGCTCAACTGTTTTGACGTAACATGCTTGTGCATATAGGCAACTTATCTTAATACAACCCCTCCCGCCCATATCACCTTATTTCCCCAAGAGGTCAAACTGTACTGCTCTCTTGGGGTCCTTGACGGCACACAGTTTCATTTTTCACCACTTTTCCACCTGTAGAACAAAATGCAGCTAATTGATTAAATCATTTACAGCTTCAAATGTGCCCTGTACTACTTGGCCTGTTGCAATTTATACGGCTTTTAAAGTGGTGATCGACTCACATGATGGATTTAAATGAAGCGTTTAGTCCCCATTTTGCTTCTCCGACATTTATCACAGTCTTTCCAAGCCAATATTCTATGATAAAGCTAATATTGATTTTGTCAATGCAGTGTAGCCATCAAAGCTTTCAGAGTCCGAAAATCCCCCTTCAATGTATTTTTTTTTTGCCTGTCCTTGATGATCCCCTTTTACAGTTGTTATTAAAGCTAAAAACATGTTCTCGGGATTTATGTGACATACATTACAACTGTTCAAAATGTACAATAAAAAGTTTATTTTTGTCTGAAACATATGTTATTTGCTACGGTCGTTCTAAGTTTAAATACCCTGAAAATCTATTTCTTGGTCAAAACCAAAATTTTTCGCACTCATGGTAAATGGTTGGATGAAGTAATTTACCGTTAAACGACTTTCTAAAATCATAATTACAACAGCAGTTTTCCAAATGTCCCTGATCAAAACTTTACAGCTCTTAATATTTTGTATTCTTTTGAGGTAGTTGTCGATGAGGTTCTTTCTTTTCTGTTGGTAAAGCGGCCCATTCTTATTGCAAAAAACCTCCAACTCTTGTAAATTCGAGTGCTGTCTTGCATGAAATACACATTTTAATTTTCCACAGAGTTGTTCTGCTGTAACCAATGACAAGTAGACTTAGTTTCTTGTTTTGGATTGTTGCCAGAGTGTGTACACAATATTCACTATTGATGTATAGAGTTATGTGGACTCTATTTCCCACAATGCTCTTGACCCAGCATCCTGTCTCTATCATTTGAGCTTCCTGTGTCTTGTTCATTCATTCATTTTCATTCCCGCTTATTCCCTTTCGGGGTCACTTATTCAATAAACCTATCCACATGTTTTTTTGGGGATTGTGGGGGAAACCGGAGTACCCGGAGGAAACCCATGTAAGCACAGGGAGAACATGCAAACTCCTTCCAGGAAGGTCACATGCGAGCCTCTAACTGACAACCTTCTACCTGGAAGGCCACAGTGCTACCCACTGCGCCACTGTGCTGCCATCCTGTGTCTTGTTATTAGTCCTATATATAAGTCCTGTTTCGGTGTCTCGTGTTAATCACTGTATAATGGTTTTGAATATCCGGTTAAATTCCTTCTAATCAGATCTACCCTTGCATTCGACTTGGAATGGATGTGACTAGTGCACTTTTACTGGAACACAATCAGCCACCTTACTTCAGGATTTTGGAATATCCGACTGCCCTGATAAGAACTGCTAGAAGTGTATACAATGTCTTCACTTCTGATTCTTGTCAGAAATAGTAAGTTATCCAGGCACATCTTGATTGCTGCTTTTCAATTTACTGCTTGACTTACCTACTGACCAGTATGATATTTCAAGCCCACCACTTGTTTCTTAATATCTTTTTTCTTTATTTTGACTTTACCAGTTATGGATTTACACTGAATAACCCCTGAACTTGTTTACCTGTGATCAGATCTATCATTAGTGTGATCAGCACAACACACTGAAACAGAGTTAAAGATCTGGACGAACAACTGGGCCAGAGTGACGTTGGGTGAGATTGATTGTGGGAAATTGAGTTCTGAGATTTTCATGGTTTACTTAAATTCTGAGTGTGTATATACCCTTTTACGAGGGGTGTAATAATGCAGAATTGTCACAGTACGTATAGTGGAGCTATACGTATGGGAGATATTGTTGGAGAGCTGAAGTATATTTGCTTCTTGGAGTGACTATGATGATAGTCACTTCTGAAACTTCCTTACCTTGTCGTCTTGTTTTATGCAATGTTTTTTGAAAGACCATTATTTTTTATTCACATTTTGAACACGAAAGATTATTAAGTTGGCTATCTCTGTAAAACAAGTTGTGTAATGTAAACATTAACACCGCCCCCTAGTGGATTGATGCCATCAAAGGCTTAAACTAGACACTAGCCTCCATAGCTTTGTGCTTTGAAAACATTTTAAATTCCATTTGTTCCAATGATGGTCAGTTATATAAACTGTTTCAATAGTTGGTTAAAATAGAATTAGAAAATATTGTGATGTATATCGTTATCATAGACATAATATCGAGGTATGCATCATATCATGAGCAAATTGTTACACCCCTAGCTTTTACCCAAAGTGGCTCATATTTCTAGTAATAAATATAATCTAAGTTATTGCTTTACCTACTCTCAATACCACAGAAAATAATGCAGTACCCTCATTAGAATTGTCTTTGGAAGTAAGTCTAACCAAAAACCCATTTGACCAAAAATTAACAGCTCCAACTTCTATTGCTACAAACTGTACCACATGGTATTTTGTGACCGTATCGAAACTGAACTAATCAGATCTTGAGCAGGAGAATCTTTCACACTAATTTTATCAGCAGATCAGCTGCAAAGCTTAGATTTTTTAATATTTTGTGCATCCTAATTACGACTCATTTCACACAGCAGGGGGCTTATACTAGAAATAACCGACCACAGTGGATGAAAAGTCTTTGTAAAGTGTTTGTGAGTTAAATGCCTGCAATCTGTTCCTTGAAGCTGTGTTAAAAGGATTCAAAAGACTTAAAGGAACACATCCTTCCGGTTTGTGAATTGAACAAGACACATCTGCACCTGAAGGGTATTGTTTGAATGTTCTTTTCTCTTATCAGCGCTTCAGAGCCAATCTTTTCCTGCTGTACTTAAACAATGATATCGAGAGAATGGAAGCCTTCACGTCAGTTTCACGAAGACAGGTTGTTTAGGGAACCTTGACTGGTGCTTCACCTCATGGTGGAAGTGAGATACTGCCTGCTTCAAAGCCATTATCATCTTTGATTGATAATCATGGCAACGGAAGGGTTATAAACCTCTAGCGGGGCTCGGAACTGTTAAGATCGTCAGCTGTCAAACTGACCTTGAGTGGATGAATGCAATTTTGCATAATTCCGATGTTTGATAAATATAGTATACGCAGAGGTCAAAAGAGATGCAAATGGGGTCATCGAAGATGTATTTTAGATGAACTGAATCTTCTTTATGTGATGTTTATTCTTTAACATTTGTATTCAAAGCATCACCCTAACCCTAACCCTACAATAAGAAGAGACAAAGGTTGAGTTCCATGAGAATTTCAATTCAGTACAAATGTAATAATATAAAGCGAGTTAAAATCCAAACATCTGTCGATGTATTCCACATCTAAATGTGTGTTGCAAATGTCTCGACATTTTTTGTAAAGAACATGTATATTTTACAAACCAATGCTGCAAAAGTTTTGGTAATTATAAGTTTGTATTTTTTACTTCTCATTTTTTCTTGCAGTTATTTATCTACATTATTACGGTAACTTTTCTCTGCGACATAAGATAAAATGCCCATTTTTAACTGTATATCAGTAGTGTTTTACGAAAGACTCTTGTTTGGTGTGTCGAATTTGCATGTAAAATATAGCTTTGTAGAGGTGTCCCGAACCATTGGCAAACATTTTCTCTTAGCCCTAGACATGCCTTTCTCTTAGCCCTTAGATCCCAGATGTAGGCGAGAGACACTTTGGCTGAGTTCCATTTCCGTACCATTAGTGGCAAGAAGAAATGTTCAGATCAGTACTTTGTTCATTCGAAATAGATTTTTTTAAAATAAATGTGAGCATAGCGTCTGATTCACACTTACATTTGACCTACTTTTTCAGTTTTGCAACAAACGTAAGATATGTTTTCTTCTTCAAAAAGTCATTACTTTTGCTCTTCTTCTGAACAAACGTGTAGCATACACCTTTTGACGCATCTGCGACTCTGAAACGGCATCGCCTAAGATGTGCAATATGTTTAAATCCATCTGATCTGTACACAGAATCCGATAATGCCTTTATTTGTCTTGCATCAAATATCTTTTGAGGAGTGTACATTTAAACTCAGGCTCATGAATAATTCATTGTTTACAAGGTGGATTATACCACGCAGTCAGCTACGCTGTTAAAAACCTGACTGTGTTCCCTTTGATAATTTGTTGACATGCCCGCGCTGCTGTTTTCGGAAATAAATATGACCTCACTGGAAAAGTGAAGGTCATGCAGAGCTTAATGAAGGCCTTGTTGTCCTTTCCCATTGATTTCTCTGCTAGTCTGGCTACACGCAGTCCGACTGGCTCTGAGTTGCCATGGAAAAGGTCTCTTGGCACAAGATGTGTTTCCTGGATGGAGTGCCTTGTGGAATTTGTAAATGCGTGGCACCTTCGAGCATCATTATGCCCTCCCTCTTCCAATTCAGCTGGCTTTCCAAACACAGGCACTAACCGGGGTCCTGAACACGCTCCGTGTGATCCACATTTGATGCGCTTTTTCCAAAGTATACCAAGATCAATATGAATGAAAAGTGAAGCAGAACAAATAGTTTGGCTCTTGCTCTGACATTCACTGGTGTTATATGGGTGAATCGTGCCGCCGCATGACATTCTCAAGACATTTATGAAATAGGCGTCAGGAGATATTAATGTTAATCACGGTTTTCTGATCAAAACTAAGGCTGTTGGCATTTAGATCAAAATACCATGTAGGATATGTCAAGGTGAGAATTAAGTAGTTCACTGGTCGCCTTATGTTGTATAGCGTGAATGGGAAAGAATGCTGGTTGCTTGTGTTTGTGGCTGATGCAGGGTTCAGCATCGGATATTTTTGATCCATGCACAAGTGTCAGAGAAGCATTATGTGGATCAGACCTAATCTCATAGGATTTTACTGCGTTAGAATGACTTTGGAACAAGATTTCCTGTCAAGTCCAATTCAGAATGATCACATTTTAATATCAAGTTAATGTCGAGTTCAAACATGTCAAATTTTTTGGCTGTTTGTCATGGTTTTGACGATTCTGTTTTAAATAATACTGTTTATTCTCAGTCAGGATGAAATGACTTTAGATTGAAGCTTGTCTCTTGAATTTTCGTTGTAAATTTATTACGTGACCGTGGAAAAATAATACGACCAAAAAGTCTGCAGCTGATGAGCTTCCAGTGAATCAAATAATCAGGAACTCTGATCAGCACAAAATCAAGGCATTACTTACTTACTGCTACCTTTGTGTCATTTAAATACATAAATAGTTCAGTGAGTGCTGGGGAAGAGCTCTGTATTGACCGACCTCTACTGGATAATTCATATAATTTGAGAATTCATGATCGTATATACATTTTATATTGACAGAATGATCCTTCAACTGAGCGTTTTATGATTAAGCACTATTACACATCTAATATTCTTTTCAACTAAATAGTGCACCTTTTTTACTAATTAAAATGTGTACTGTAACAGTTCCGTAAAGACTAATTAGGTTTTAATTAAAGTCTCATCAGTTCACTGCTATCCTTCATCCAAAAGGATTTTCAAAGCCTCCTTCTTGAGTTGCAAAGGCCATCTCTTCCATTCACCAACTCCTTGTTGTGGTTTTGCATATGGATAGCTGGCAGAGTCACAAAGGCTGAGGAGATTTAATGAGCCTAAATTCCCTTCTCGTCGTGGTGGCAGCATGTATCAAAAATGAAGCTCATAATAGCGTGTCAGTCCAGGCTCAACTGAACATTTCCTACTGTTATGCTAATGGCCTACAGCTACCTCATCATAAAGTTGAGGCCGTTGTTATTTTTATCTCAGTTCGTCGTGTCTGTTTGAAATTATCTGTGACTGACCGCAACATTTAGTGGTTCACTTCCATTGACGCCTTTCAGATGTAAATTCCATTATGTTCCTCTGAAAATAGATGATGCGGGATTTGATTTTTGTGATGGACCTGAAAGGATTTTTTTTGCATATTTTGATCTGTTTGTTGAAGAATCTGTTGAAACGGAAATATGGAGGCAGAATTAAAAAGTGAAGGCCTCTTCCAATAATTCAAACTGGGCTGAGCTTTAAAAGGCTGTACCTCATAAAAGTAGATATACACCATTGAACAGAAGCTGCTCCGGGCTTCTGAAGTTTCTTTTTTATGAATTCTGCTTGTTATTGAAACTATCCTCGGGTAGAAAGGGTGTTTTTTATAAATGGTAACCAATTCAGCTGCAAAGATAAAGATGCCCTCAGACTGGACCCGAGAGAGCTGCTGTTTGGAGAACTGACATGCAGCCAAATGATTCATTCACTACTTCACCTCTAGTTGAATTTGATTCAGGTAAACTTTGTTTTTTTAACCCTCAGTCAACATCTAGCCTCAAGAAATGAAGCCATTATACGAGTCAAAAGTTTGTGTTTCCGTAAGCACTCATCTGAAGCACGGACACATTTTTATTAAACCCACTACAACAATCAAATCAGCATCACTATTCATTCGGGACAGTTGAATTGCTGTTGTTTTTTGTTGGTTAGACTGAAGGACACAGGGCAGCTATCGTCATATTCCCTGTAATTGCTTTTTGACTGATGTGCAGCTGCCACAGAATTGAATCATACCGGATTACCAGCGGAATTTCACAACTGAGGCTCAACAGTGAATCGGTTAGGGAAGAGGCCTTCCTTTTTTGCCAGATCCATTCTTCCTTCATAGAAACATTCTTTGGTCAAGCTTGAGAAAAAATGTAGATAAACATGTAAACAAAGAATTCTTTCAGAGAAAAAAAAAGTTGGTGTTACTATTTTTTGCCTTCTAACCTGCCCCAATTCATATCGATACACTTCCACAAAGTTTGTGATTTTGTAGGAATGTAGTCAGATGTATGATCAACCAAACATGAGCTGTCATCAAAGACTCGTCTAGGTGGAAACAACTTTGTAGGAGGATTAAAACTTGAACCGCAAAAGTCTGCTGCCAAGGTGAGGTTGAGAAAGACAGTTTTTCTTTTTTTTTTTTTGGTCATGAAAAGATTAAGCACAGCAACAAGACACAGTTATATTTCTGCATCAACAAGGTCTCACAGGAAGTTCAACAAGGCTTCAAAATATGCTGTTAAAGCGCAAAAAATGCTAACCACATCAAGCTTATTACTATTCGAAAATGTAAGATATCCATCAGTGCCATCAACTGAAAACCATTGAGACCCAGGTATACCCACCCAGAATTTATCTTTGGTCTGACTATAATCCAATTTACCCTTCTTTAAAATCAGCCAACACATCCTAGCCAACCAGAATCCCGTATATATCCAATACAAGATAGATACTGTAGATGTGAATGTAAACTAAATCCATTTGCATATGGTTTTTATGCTTTTTAAAATCATAGCACAAATTTCAAATTTCAACCTGGTCAAATTTCAAACAAATCTCAAACCTGGTTTGTTAAATAATTGCAATAGACCTTTTCACATTACTTTTATCAACCAATTGAAATCTGCCAAGCAAAAAAATATGGAATACAAATTGGATTTTGTGTGTTTAAAAATAAAAATCTTATTTTATGTTAATTAAATATGAATGTTTGTAAAGTTTGTCCTCTAAAAGCTTTGAGGACTTTTCCGTTCTCAGAAGTTTCAAAATAGCATTTGATGAAGGCAAGACATACAGAGAGATACAGAGAGAAACAATGTTCATCGGGTCATGGCCTAATTTTAAGACCTTCTTCTTGAAAGGGATAGAGAGATTGAGAAAGTCAGAGAGGGGTAAACTGGGAGCAAGATGAAACTGTGTGACATTTATAATTCCGTCCCTTGGTAGTGAATTTGCTTGGCGTGATTGTGTGAGTGGGGCAAAGCAAGGACAGAGTGCAGTGGTGCATTGAATTATTGCTTGCATTACTGCCTCAATAGTTGAGAAACATAATTGGACTTGAAGCATTTTGGATCATAATCATTTTTATACGTTTATAAATGACTTTGGTTTCAAAGTGAAATATATGGCCCAGTTCACAGCTGCTTTGTGGTCTGATTTTAAATCGCTTTTATTTTGCAATCATTAGTCGAGAAAGGAAAAATTGGTACATAATTTAGTTGGAATAGGTAAAACCAGATTTTGTTATATGGCGATTACAAACACCATTTGGTGTTATTTGGTATCGAGTGTTATCTTTGTTATATGAGAAACTATGATGATCCTATTGATTGGCCAACGGCTGTAATTTTTTTTGGTTGATTATACTGATTTTCAAAGTTCTGGCACAAAAAAAAGCACAATGGCACAAAGTGTTAGTGTATACGGTTTAGGAGTGGTTCGCCTGGTTTTCTGGAGATTTTGTTTTATATTTTAGATATAAAACATTACAATTTTATACTCTGAAATTGTATTTTTGTGTGTACAATTTCAGGTTTGTTGTATTGTTATTGTGCAATATAGCACAATACAAAATCTAGCTTTGTCACAAAAACCTACTGTTTTAAAGGTAATTTGTTAAAGCAAATTTAATCCCCTGGGATCAAGGGAAAAGAGAAATGGTTCTTGTTGGTGCACTTCGGTGAGGATTAAAATTTCTTTTATCCATTCAACAGATCACAAAATGCTTTTTCTCAGTATGATCTTTCCATAATTTACATTGACGTATCATGTTTGAGGGCATGTGTTGGGAGGGGTGAACTTGTTAAAGACGCTAAATATTGATGACTTTCTTATTAAAAACAACTTCATCTACATAGCTCTTTCTCATAGAAAACTCAAACTCATAGTATTACACGCAGCATATTTTCAATCAAATCTATGAGAGGGGCCCTTTTAATCCAGCATTTGTTTTAACTGGACGTCTTTATAATGTAATCGTGGTTGATTGTCATCACTTGAATGTACAAAGGATGTGCCGAATGATGATATTACACCTCATTCCATGCTTCATCTCTGTCTCCACCCTCATTAGAGCCCATTTTGTGTGATGTGGGAGAGTTTCTGTGTGGTGACCAACAAACCTGTGTGTCCGAGAAGTGGCTTTGTGATGCGGAACCTGACTGCCCTGATGGATCCGATGAGGCTTTGGACAAATGTAAGTCATGTAAACCCCAATCATCACATCTGATGCTTATAGATGTATTCATTGCGTTATTTAGGATGTGTTTTATGTAATGTGAGCGAAATTCTATTCATAAAAAGATGCAAAAACTAATTTAGTTGATGTTGGAGTTTGTCATTTATCACAGATTCTGGGCCCAGTGGGTCAGCTTTTTTTTCACCGCTTGTAGTCTCATATCATCTACATTAATCATGTTCACACTGTTTTATTTAGGATGCTGTGGAATAGGTTCGCTGTGTATTTTTCTTGGGGATTTTGAAAAGCTCATTAACAGGTTATGTATTGATAGGAAGTGTATGTTAATCAGCTTTTGCAACATAATGTGCAGAATGATTAAATGTGTTTGTAAGCCAGTATTATATGCGTCTGTATCACACTGGTTTGGGTAATTTTATTCATATTTTTGTGTGTACTGGACACCCTGAGGCTACGTAATCGCTTGGGGTTATGGTGTAAGATTAGTGAGCAAACACTTTTTTTTAATCTAGGAAACATTTTTTTCAGTCATGCATTTTAAGAATTATTTTTCAAGAACCAAACAATCTATAGCGTGTACATCAAAAACTGAGCATTTTCATGTAAATGTAACTCTTTTAAAGCTTTTCCCCAAAACGTTTGCCCGAAATCTGTCCTTGAAGTAAAGCGGTGCTGCCTGCTTGTGGGTAAGAGTTGCCAGTCACTCAGCTAATGATGACAACATGATTTGCATTTAAATGGGGTAAATGCATTGGTGCCAGTTGATCAGAGTTTATTTTCTAACTCTCCGAGACAGTGCTGGAAAAGGCACTTTTCACATTTCAAGGGAAATAGTTCGGTTTGAAATCCATAAAGAAAATGCATGATTGAAATCCTTCTTCTAATAGTTTTTCTTTGATGGCAATTATTAATATTTTTCAGTCAAAGAGCTTTAAATCAGCTCTGTTACTGAAATGTCACTATACTTTTTAGCTAAATTCTTTCCTTGAGTAAAGGTTAAAGTTAAAGAGTAACTACTGTAATGCATCCTCAATTTTAGACTGAAACGGTCATTAATTCTGACTTTTTGTAGACACAATGATGTCTCATGGAGTCTTTACCTTTACAAATAAAATGTATTCGACTGCAAATACTTGCACAAATCCTGCACTGAACCTGAAGTTATGTTTGTAGTAGTTTAAAAATTGTGCATTTTTCTCTCTAATTATAGGCCCTTTTCATACTAGACATGCTTAAATGAGAAAATGGCAAAAAATAGACCCAGCTCCTAATACTACCATAGTTGAAATGAACCAAAATGTAGACGTGACCGTCACATATTGGCCAGAAATGTTAAAAGCAGCAGTGACTGAATGCATCCCTTGTCACCACTTGTTTACCATTCATTGGGGATGTTTTTTTTATTTAGCAAATTGAATGATTTTGTTTGCTATTTTTACAGTCATGCATACACTTTGGGAAAATGTAGAAACCTTATTTGTTATTCATGGCTGAAAGTTTATGAGATCCAACCAAAGACATCCTACTACGTTTTTTTTTTCTTTAAATCCAGGATTTTTTTTACCTTTTAATTGCCAAGATCTTACATTGGCACTGATTTCACTACAAACAAAATGGCTTTCAATATGAAAAATGATTGTGACCTGGATTTGCTTTTACTTTTATCACAGTCTTGGAAATGAAAAAGGTTAGTAGCAACATTGGCATTGGTGGATTTATAGTTTTTGTGTAGCACCAGATTAAAATTTTTCTGATTTTAAATTTGAATGTATTTTTTGTAGCTGTTTTTACCCAGTTGACTTCCATTATATCAACCTTTTTTTGACTGCAAAGCCATGACACCAAATAATGATTGTTGAAACTTTTTGTTCGGACTTCCAAAACATATATCTATAAAAAGGCAAGATTGTGATGTTGGTGGTCATTCCTTTTGGGAAAAGCTGAAATTTGGGAGTTTTGCTGTTCACCATTTAGAACCATTAATCTTTGAGATCCGGAGCAAAAGAAGCATATTTTCTGACTGGTGATCGATCATTATAGTTAGAACCAAATCAACAAGGGAAAGCACCTTAACCTTCACAGTGGGCCTGTTTTTATTATTATGTGCCTCTTCTCATAATCAAGCTTAAGTTGTTATAAGAACAAGAATGTTATAAATGACCATCTTGCTCCCATTTAATGAGATTGCTCTCCAGTTGTTACATAATATTATGCAACACTAAAGAGTGCACTACAGCTGCAACCGGATATGGAGTCCTCAGTTTTTGTGTTTGGTGCTAGTGTTTCTGGAAGGTGTGTACAGTATTGCCAGTGGTGGTTTCTTCTACCTCTGAAAAATGTAATGACCACATTTTGCAGGCCTCGAGGGAGGGGCAGCTTCAGGTTTTCAGTGCCACATGGCTCATGCAAGCTGGAAAGGCTGCCCTGTTCAGGCTCCCAGTGGGATGAGCCTGACGTTAGGGGTTATCAGGGGAGAACAGGAGACATTCCACTTTCCTGTAATGAAGAAAAACGTGTTGTGTTGACAGGCTCTGAGCTTTCTGGCACTTGTGATATTGACCCCTGATGTGAGGAACAGGTTTGACTTGAGTAGAATTAACAGAATGTGAAAAATAAAAGGAGTATAGATATTCACAGAGGAACTGTTGCTTCGGAGTAAAATATTAAAATGGGTCATTTCAGTGCTCTTGATTTTGTTCCATACGTTCCCGCCTTTGGTCTTGAGCGAAATGTTCTTTATCAAGAAATACAAAGACATGCTTCAGTGACAAATTGCTCCACTCTCTCTTTCTTGCTTTCTTTTCCCCCCTTCCCTTGAAGTTTGACTTGAGCAGAGAGAGTGAGCGAGATTGATTTTTGTTTTGTTCACTTTTTTTCTCGACCAAAGCATTAACTCGCAATGCTCAGAAGGCGATGCAGCCAGTGAGGCACAAGGCGAGCACTTTATATTCTTGTTTTTGAAGGTGACAGCTGTTTTCCTTAGACATCTGTCAAAAGTTAATTGTAGATTAATAGTACCTAGATGTTTCTTTAAACCAGTCTATGTGTCTGGAAGGAAATTTAGGAGAATGTTTTTTTTTTCCGTAAATTGCAACCGCTACTGAATGGCATATCTGTAAATATTTAGCAGAAAATGTTAACCATGGAGAAATATAAGTCATGGCTTTTTAGTAGAGCAGTGTAGTATATATACATGCAAAAATGAAATTGAGGTTTAAAAGATGCAATATTAACGTTTAAAAGTCTGACCTTTTTGAGCATTTTGACTACTTTACAGTTTTTTTCCACTACTACTTTTACAATTCACAATTTTTGTGGCAATGCTTGATACAATTTTTTAGTTGCTTCAGTTTTTCATAATTTTAGATTACATAACACAATAATTCCACAACAAACCTGAAACTGTACATAAAAAGACAAATCTGTGTAGTAAATTTAGTCTTTTACTGCAAAAATTGAAAACAAACAGTTTTTGTTTTATAAAAATCAAACAATTTGAGAAAAAATTCCCAAAAAGCAAAGTCAAAGGTCAAAATAATGTGAAATTGTTTAAAAAAAAAACCTGGTAAACCTAAACCTTATAAAAGTTTCCAAGCACTTTTTGTTTTATGGCAAAACTTAGAAAAACTCAAGCCATATCACAGGTTTTGTACTTCCATTGGGTTATTCCTTCTTTTCACCACTAGATGGCACCCATTTTGAGACTATAAAATAAAACTGAAAGATGATCACATTTTAATTTGAATTACTTTAGCAATGTGTTCTGTGTGTCCTAACGTTTGTATTTTTTTTTGTTTAAAATATCAAAACAAATAACCTTTTGAAACTTAAGTTATATTTGAAAAAAAAACTATTTTGTGTCTTTCCTGCTTAATTCAAAACAGGTGGTGTGTGCAGAGACTTCTAAGGGTTTAATATTTCTTAGGCATAGTTAATATTTTTTTTATTACACGTCTGTAATTATTCTAACTAAAAACTATGATCAATTAAAATTACAATATTACAAAATTATTTGAAATAAAACATTTATTTCAAATGAAGCAGTCAACTTGCCAAAATAGTGATGCCTGGAAGTGGATTTACGATTCACGAGCACAAATCTCAGTTTGCAGTTTACAGTGGCCCCTCTCAAAACCCAATACACAGAATAAATGTGCCAATTTCCCAAGAGAACTGACACCTGCAGAAAGAAGGTTTGAGAGGTAATGTAGCATCGCATCTTTTTATCGAGGGACAGCCGTTCTGCATTATGCAATATTTACCTCAATGGTTGTCTCTGAGCGCTGGCTGAAATGCTAGCCAGATAGACCGTGCAGGAGACATTTATGAGATCATCAGGTGACATTTAACTTGATAAGAGCACATGGAGTTCATTGAGTTCATATTTTTTTTATTATTTTTTTTTCATAGGATGGATATTTTTTAATTTGTCTGATCTGTGAACTCCTCTGTAGGTTATTAAAATTGCATTTTAAAATGGTAATTCACTCAAGAATGCAAATTTCAACATAGATTTCCTTTTTTCAGAAATAGAATGATACAGAACAATTTTAATCTCGAGTCTTTGTAAAGGAATTAAAACAAATAGTTAAAGGGGTTCTAGCTTGGCCTAAAGCAACAACACAATAGTCTTAAGGCCAATTGTTACTTCTCTCCTACACTGGAACTTGATGTGCACCTCCCAAAAGTGGTAACTTTGCACAGCACCAACATGCACTGTGACATCTTGGAATGGTCACCAAATCTCTGAGCGATTAATAAAAGCAGAGCAGAAAAATAACCGTCTGCACGACTGTTCCTTCAGCGGAATATAATGATTTTCAAGTTGAGATGATACATGAGCAATGACGTAGGTTAAGAACGTGGGCTTGAAACGCCTGCTTTCTATAATAATATGAAAAACTTAGAGAAAATTATTCTTAACTTTTGTATAGATAATTTCTCTAGTCTGAGGTTTTGTAAAGCTTTGTTCATTTAGTGTATGAAAATAAATGTTGACTGCTTTTCACATTTTCACAAATGCCAGTCAATGGATTTTAATATGGTCTTTGATACTTTGTACCACAGTCTTGAACTGCTCAAGGATGAGTCATTAGTTGGAGAACCATCATTGTTATTTACTGTGAAAAAAGGCTGTTTTACTTTTTTCTTTTTTTTTTTTTTTTTACATTTTTTCTGGATTGTTTTTAGTGTGACAGTTTCAGAGCCAAATTAATCTGTAAAAATGCCAGTTTCACTTGCTGTTTCTATACCTTGGCATGTTGTCAGATGTTAGATGCAGCCCACATACCGACTTACATAACACATAAAACATCAATTTTTGTGTTAATATGCTCTTACATTTATCTTGACAGTTTGACAGATTTAGAAACATGTATGCCAATGTTTAAATATATAGTTTTTTTTTATTATTCATGACAAATTGCCCACAGGCAAGCTGAACTGTAGCAGCATGTTGTTAGTTTCTTACAAAGTGTTAAAAATAGAGGAATTGGCATGTTTATTAAAGTGTATAATGCCCATTTTTTATATTCTTATATATTTATTTGATGTATATATACATGGTGTGTATAGCGAATGCATATCATAAGAGCAGACATCAGGGGGGTTGACATATGAGCAGGGAGCTTTGGAGATGATCCTTTTAATTTGTTGGGTGTCTCAGTGGTGTGTATGAACCAAGCCGACTCACTTCCTGTGGAGATCCGTGATCCCATCTGCTAGCGGGCAGCAAATAAACATAAACCAAACAAAAGAAATGCTCTGTGAGTTTAAATAATGTTGGCACTTTTATGTCATTTAAACTATTAGATGTTGATAGTGTGTTGATGGATGTTGATGCAGTGTGTTTGTATTTTTATTTCAATATTCATGTTTTTAGAACAGTCTTTCACCCAAGGACAACTTTAAGGGAGTAAGAAATATTTATTTTTTAAATCAAATAATGAATTGATACACCCATTACAAAGACACCAGTGTAAATTTCAATAGCAAAAATTAAATGAATATTTCGATTTATTACATCAAATAATATTAAAGCTTTGAAGCAAAATGGCATTTTTTTTCCAGATCTAAGAGGGTTGTAACATGAGCTCTGCTCTCTGCTTGATTTGCATATTCATGAAACCTATCCAAGCTTTCTTAGTCACTCTCTACTGAGACAATCAATTGAAGTAACCTTCTGAGAAAATGATGATCTGAAAAGTTGTACAATATCTTTATAACATAATTTTCTATTATATACACTAATAATTTTCGATACACATGCAATAGTTCAAGCTATACCATTGATGCATGCACAGATAAGCTCAAAAAATATCTGAATGAAATGTAGAGATACAAAGGGTAAATATTATGTTTTTTTTTTCTTGTTGCGCAGTGTTGAGAGAGGATGTAGACAAAATATAAACATAATTTGCCCGCAAGGTTTTTTTTTTTATCCACTCACGAAATGATCAGGACAGGTAAATGTCCTGCAGACTGTTCATATTGCCTCGGATGCATTCCGGTTCCCCCTGAGCTGGATTGAAGCTGAATGGATGCATGCGTGTCATGGCGATGTTCTATAGAATGTAGCCAAATAATTTAAAGATATTATTAAAAGGTCTTGGTGGTCGTAGACCAGTGGGAATATTCGATCAGTGTGCTGGGATTATACTTCTTGGTTTAAAATCTCAGCCAATGAATACAGTGTTGAAGTAAGCACCAAATGTTCTACACTGGTCACAATACGATACACATCCCAATCTTATGTTTGTGTAGGTTTAGGTCTCTGCCACAAGGTGATGTGGTTGGGACCTAGATATTAGAACCTTGCTTTTACATTTACATTTATGCATTTTGGCAGACGCTTTTATCCAAAGCGACTTACATTTGAATGAACATATTTTTTCTGTCAGTTCTTGCTTTCCATGGGATGCTTTCCTTTCTTTTGCTTTGTTAGTTATAATTATACAAGTAGAACATTGTCTATAGTGAACCTTCTTAATAAAGTGTTGTTAAAAAAAAAGTTGTTTATTTAATTACGACTTATTCACTCATCTGCTTGTGTTGATCTGTGAAAGAATCTTGTCAAAATGTATTTTGGAAAACACAACGTTTCCTTCGGCAGATATTGTGCTCCCATAGTTACGGATTCATTTTTTTCATTCTTGACAGATCTTTGACTTTCATTGCTGTCTTCTCTCTTTCGCTCCTCCGCTTCTTTTGTTCGGGACAGAATCACTAGCTTGTCATTGTGAGTCCTGTGAAAAGAGCATATTTCAGCACCTTGACAGCTTCACTGTCACGATAGCTGTGGATGACATCAAACTACTAAAGCCCACATTAGCCCCCTGCTGCTGTGGAAGAGAAGCCTGGTGCTCTATGCTTAGCAGTGCAAACAGATGTTTTTCATTCAGACGGGAAATTGTCTGCTGTGAGGCACAATAGTGCAGGGATCTTCACCTTCAGCAATAATGATGAAACTAACACCTCTGATTTCTCAACGGTTGTGTGGCATATACTGTGGCAGCAGTTTAAAACACTTCCAACTACAAATGCTCTTTTTAAACACATGAGACTTTGTGTAAAATATGACAAGGCCTATTAATAAAAAGTGCATTTCCTCTTTCACTGTATATAACTCTTTAACATAAATTATTTCAGCATATGTTGTGTGATGAGGATGTTAAAGAAGAGTGTAAGATTTTTTGTGGGGGATTCCATCTGCTTTTTTTTATATAATATTTTAATATTCGTATTTAATATTTTTAGACCTTTGGCAGAATTGTAAAAGTAAATACATCAAGTGGAAGAAGGAACATTGCTTAGTGATAATGCAGTTACTTTTATATTAAGTTGGAATGACGAGATGACCTATTGTTTAATTTTGAGTTCGTATAGAATGTGTAGGTTTCAAAAAGGTTATTATAGCTTTGATATTTTTGGTTTGTGGGAAAATGCGTGATTGTCTTTGAGTTGCACTTTACAGACTCTAAATCGGTGCCATATAGTGGTGAAAAGAAGGGATAACCCTTGGAAGTTCAAGACTTGTGATATGGCTTGTTTTTCAAAGTTCTGCACAAAAAAAGAAAAAAACACAATGGCAAGTGCTTGGAACAGTATATAAGGTAATAAAGCTGCATACTTTACATACGTTTTTATTTTACTAGATGAAACCGTAAAAAAAGCATTATCTTAATTGTATTATTTTTATATTAAACAGTTTGGTGGTAAACGATGAAGGAAACAAGAAGTGATTCTTTGAAGAATGCAGATTTCCACTGAGCCATCGATAGTCGTTTAATGGTTTTTATGTATTTAAGAAATGGTACAGACATCTCAAAGATGCCAGGAAATGACCTCCGGGTCAGACAACAGCCATGTTGTATTCAGAAAGTCATCACAGGCGATGCGTTTCAGCGGTTGGGATGTCCAAGATGACTTAAATCCCTTCCAGGCAAATCAACACAAAGGCATTCTAGTCTGCACAATACTTCATCTATGTCCCTTATAAGGACTGGGTGCTAATTGTGTCTTTAAAGTTATAAAATAACTCAGACTCATCCCCTGAGGATATTTTCCACTATATCTGGGCATCTCTTAATGCCATTTAGAGCCAGAAACAGTGATCTCCTGAGAGTTTATTGAGATGGCACCGAGCCAAGGGTCATTCTGTGTGCGTGAGTACAGTACATTTATTCCCCTGGTAATAGACTGGCACACTTGAAAACAATGTGGTAAAATATGTCCTTTGAAAATAATTGTTTGCAGTTTTGTTGTTATTTTGGCTCTGTTTTCCACAAAGCAGCTATGCATTATTTATATGAATGACATTCACATGAAGGTGTTTTCTCTGGAATGGGGTCTGTACACACCATCTGCATAACAACAGGCATCAATAGATTGGTGTGTAAATTCTATCGGCTTTGCTATGGATCTCAGCACAAAGCTTTCTGAATGCATAGGGTTTTGAAAGGGTCTGAATAGCAGTGTTTAAAAATGCATGGCAGGGCGAATGTGCTGATTCTCCTGCAGGGGCTTGGCTGTGATGTATGGACATTTATTGAGCAGTGAGTGGTTTTGAATGTGATGTATTAACAGGCGGTGCTTTTGAAGGCATAGCCCAGCACAGGAAGCGATGGCTCCATTTCATAGGTTGTTGATTACATTAGTCTGTGATGATGAATTAGTTTAATTAAATCCAACCAATGATTTACTGAGGTTATATGCCAATATGTTAAGAGAAACAATGGGCTGTCTGCAACTTACTGCCCTGTGGACTTTGTTATTGAGGTTTTTTTTCTTATTAGGGAGGGAAGTGATGCATTGATTTAGCGGTTGAGGTTATGGAGCTGAAAGCTGAAGAGAGCACACCCATCACCCGTAAATGCGTAAAATTCTTAATTTGTCTTTACAAACTGGTTGAAAATAACTGCATATTATGCGTATACACTATAATGTACATATAGCTAAACATTTACAAATATATACTAAGTACACTATATTTCAATGTATTTATAGCCAAAGAAAGCTATTGATTTTGGGGACAAGGCTTGTACTTCTAAACTTTTATAGGCTTTTACAGCTGGTCCTCAAACTACCAATTAGCTCTGCAGCTTCAGAAGTTTCTTGGTGATGGGAGGGATCTAAATCTGTCTAAGAACATCAAAGGCCGAGGGAGAGACTAGCAAGTCGTGCTATACTACATATTAAGATTAATCTCACCCCAAAAACTCACTGTATTAAGAGAGCTCTCATACTCACATGCTCACTCTCACACACACTCTAATGTTTGCCATCTCCCGCTCACTCACACTCTAATGTCTATCTTTCACACACTCTTATACTTGCACACTCTAATGATCACTCTCACACTCTAATGTCTATCTCATTCACTCTTATACTCGCTCACACTCTAATGTCTATCTTTCACACACTCTTATACTTGCAGAGTCTAATGATCACTCTCACACTCTAATGTCTATCTCATTCACTCTTATACTCGCTCACACTCTAATGTCTATCTTTCACACACTCTTATACTTGCACACTCTAATGATCACTCTCACACTCTAATGTCTATCTCATTCACTCTTATACTCGCTCACACTCTAATGTCTATCTTTCATGCACTCTTATACTTGCAGAGTCTAATGCTCACTCTCACACTCTAATGCTCACTCTCACACTCTAATGTCTATCTCACTCACTCTTATACTCGCTCACACTCTAATGTCTATCTGTCTTGCACTCTTATACTTGCACAGTCTAATGCTCACTCTCACCCGCTAATGCTCGCTCTCATACTCTAATGTCTATCTCACTCACTCTTATACTCACTTACACTCTGTCTATCTTTCACGCACTCTTATACTTGCACACTCTAATGTCTATCTCACTCTCACACTCTAATGTCTATCTCACTCACTCTTATACTCGCTCACTCTTACATTAGCTCTCACACTCTAATGTCTAACTCACTCACTCTTATACTCGCTCACTCTTACATTAGCTCTCACACTCTAATGTCTATCTCACTCACTCTTATACTCGCTTACTCTTACATGAGCTCTCACACTCTAATGCTCACTCTCACACTCTAATGCTCACTCTCACTTATGCTTGCTCTCAAACTCTAATGCTCACTCTCACACTCTAATGCTCACTCTCACACTTATGCTCGCTCTCAAACTCTAATGCTGACTCTCACACTCTAATGTCTATCTCACTCACTCTTATACTCGCTTACACTCTAA